>CM022669.1:17067671-17082671 GCA_012295275.1 Chrysomallon squamiferum
TGACTTGTAAAGTGAAATCAAGCATGGGTAACAAACGACAGGGATAGAAATTGATGTGTAATAAAAAGAATTTCACCTTTGTGTTAAGCTTATATATCTTGACCTATATTTTTTTTCTTTTTCAAATTTTTTTATATATTTTTCTTGCTCTACAAATCTGTCAATGACTTGCTCATAATATTTATTTAATGGTGTTCCTGTGTTAATTTTTATAAGTTCTGTCCACCTAGATCAGTTTTTAATTTCTCCTTCCCTCTGACTCTCTCTCACACACACTGTATTTCATCTCTCTCTCTCTCTCTCTCTTCTGTGTGTGTGTGTGTGTTTGTATGTATGTATGTATGTATGTATATAATGTACACAGAACCACAGCTTAAAAACACCTGAGAATTTGAACCCTATGAATCTTCAGATGAAGAGCTTTATAACAATACCAGCAGAAATGTGAGGATTTGAACCCTGTACCTCCCAGCATCAAAAACCAAATGCTTAACCACGACATCAAACAGAGAGGTACACATGTCGTGCTTAATGATGTGAATGGTTCGATTCAAACTGAAATTACACTGATTTGGAATTAAGAGCTGGCAGAGGTCAAAATCCCGTAATTACCAGCCTTAAGCCATTTGCTCAGATTTCCTTAAATGTAAATATCCTCTGCTCACAACCAATTACTTTAACATTTACACACAGTCTGGACTGGTCAGACTTGTCCAGTGTAGATTTCTAAAAACTGTTGTGATGGCTGGATTAGACTGTTTAGTACAGATTTGGTAAAGGTTGCAGATACAGCTTTGTGTAGAAATAAAATGTAAACTAGACATGCAGAATTGACATGCTGAAATGAGATGTGAACTAGACACATTAAAATGAGATGTGAACTAGACATACTGAAATGAGATGTGAACTAGACATACTGAAATGAGATGTGAACTAAACACATTAAAATGAAATGTGAACTAGACATACTGAAATGAGATGTGAACTTGACATGCAGAAATAAGATGTGAACTAAACACATTAAAAGAAGATGTGAACTAGACATACTGAAATGAGATGTGAACAATGAAATAAGATGTGAACTAAAACTGAACTAGACATACTGAAATGAGATGTGAACTTGACATGCAGAAATAAGATGTGAACTAAACACAATGAAATAAGATGTGAACTAGACATACTGAAATGAGATGTGAACTAAACACATTAAAATGAAATGTGAACTAGACACACTGAAATAAGATGTGAACTAAACACAATGAAATAAGATGTGAACTAAACACAATGAAATGAAATGTGAACTAGACATACAGAAATGAGTGTTATTTATAATACATAGTATAATACATTTAGTAATTTACTGTCCTAAATGGAGGCTGACATTTTGTGCCTGTTTATACAGAAATATTTTATAATAAGAAATATGTGAATCATTTGAAGTACACTATATAAATTTATATCTTTTTTTTTCTACTAATAAAAAAAATTACACAATTAAAGTTACTGAACAGATTAATGTAGATGTATAATTATAATTAAAATGATAAAAAAAAAAATAAAAGAAATAGTAATCTTATTATCATAAACATAATCAGATTACATTTAAGATGAAGAAGAAAAAAAGCTAGGTTAATTATAAATAAAAATAGTAACTGAAAAATGGGTCTTTGATGTAGGTTTGTACTTAAATTAATTTAAAAAAAAAAAATAATAATACAAAAATATGTAGTAATTTTTTTTTAAATCTTTTCTGTTCAAATAATGATTAAAGAAATAGATTTCCACAGAGATTTCACATAAATAAAAAGTCTCCTTCCGTTTGTCACACAAGAAAAAAAAAAAAAAAAAAAAAAAATAAAATGAAATGAAATAACAAACAAAAAACGGAACTTTTCAACAGGATTTCATTTAACTATAACCTCGTCCTTCTTTTCAAACACTGCAAATTTATTATCTACATTCATTTCTCAAGTATTGTGAAGAATCAACATGTTGACAGTTAATAAGCTGATCTCTGTATCAACTCACATATGTGTGGTTTCCTAATATGAAATATGTGGCAGATGTCATTTACAGAAATTGTGTTATTTTTGTTGATGACTTCTACACAATGATGTATCATAGTGTTTATTAATGTATCATGATGTATCAAGATGCTGCTGCTTATGACCTCATGATACAACTGGTTACAAAACATTAAGATACAAGTTATTATTAAAAAATCAGGAAAAAACTAAAAATTTAAAAATAAATATATATACATGTGTGTGTGTGTGTGTGTGTGTGTGTATGTGTGTGTGTGTGTATGTATGTGTTATGTTTGTATATGTACATAAAATCCTATATGCAGTATAATCCCTGATTTATAAAACTGTGCCTGTCAAAATAAATATCCACATATTATGAATGTTTAATGATAGCTCAGCAGAGACATGTGTAGGTATATAGGTTCTTGTAAGGCATAATGAATCCCTAACATAAATACTTTAGTATCTGTTATCAACAAAACAAAACTAGAATTTCCATAACAACGGATCTTGTATTTCTGATAATAATATTGATGCTAATGTTGATGGTAATGATGATGATAATAATAATAACAATAATAGCAATAACAATGATGAAAGGAAGTAGGAATAATAACAATAATGATAATAAAAGGAAGCAGAAAAAAAATATATTGTGAAATAAATAAATAATAATCTTGTTTGTATCTTTCAACACAATTTTTTCTTTCTTTTTTTAAACTCATTTTTTCAAATGAACAGAATAACAAAAGTTGACTGTGGGTTGCTTTGTTGCTTTTATGTAATCATCATAATATTGTACATTCAGATACTCCGAGTTAAATTAATAAATTTAAAAAATATATATTTAAAAAATTTAAAAAAATTAAAAATTAAAAAATAAAATAAAATAAATAAACAGAGAAAAAATAGTTTCAAAAATGAATCCTTTGTGTCTTTTTTCTCTTGGCTTCCAAAATGTCAGAGATTGTACAAAACTCAGTGTACTGCAGCTATCCAGTCCACCTTGTTTCCACTTGGTTTTATTAGCCGTGCTAAACAATCACAGCCTTGTTTCTGTGCAAAATCTGCCTCCAGTCTTTGTGAGATAACCGGCTTTAAGCTTTACCTAACAGATAAGATCTTTCACTTTTATTTAGTCTTTTTATTTTCCCACTTAGGTGAAAGAGCTTTTTTTTTTTTACCTCTGTTAGCATTTCCAAAACAAGCACTTCATTTAATATTTCTTCATCTTCCTTATTTATTTATTTTATGAGCTTAATGTGTATGTATCTAAGATGGGGAAAAGATGCTGGAATTGTACATTGATACATTTATAATTGGTTGATTTATTTATTCTTCAAGTCTGGCTGTGGTGAAGTGAAATGAAATAACAGCTGTAATGCATTTTATAAAACGTCTCTGTTAGTTGCTCGTTTTTAAAACTTCATATTAACCTGTGCTAAAAATAAAGGATGAAATTAAAGAAGAAGGAAGAAAAAAAGCAAACTAATTTTAAGTAAGCCACCATCATCTCAAAGTACGCCCATCCCTGCCTTGTTGCTAAGTAACCACATCCTTGTTGTGGGCTTTTTCTGTTACATTTCATTTATGTAACTTTTGCTGGCAAAAATGAAAATAAAAACTGCTTTCTTCTAGTAAACCTGCTATATCATACTTTGTTATTATTATTATCATCATCATCACTATGAATGTTGTTGTTATTTTTATTACTATCATCATCATCATCATCAACATCATCATCTTCAAACAGAATAAAAACAATATATATATATAAATATATATATATATGAATTATTTTACCTTGCCAACAGAAACCGGTGAAGCAGTCTGGGAGCTGCTGCTGCTGTCAGAAGTGTAGCTGCATGCCGATGGCGATGCTGTCTCGGGCCTGCTGTTGTACATCCCCATGTTCTTCAACAGGTTCCGCTCCATGACTCTTCGAATCGGCGTAACATTGCCATTCATCTGCTTACAGTTGTGTTTGGCCAAAGAATCACTGCTTCCTCCGTACACACTGGAATCTGGCACAAGCGTGGAAGTCGAGCTTTGCCTCAGATCACTGTCTGGGTCATCGAAACCATTGACACACCCTCCTCCTCCTAATTGTTTCTGCTGCTGCTGCTGTTGCTGTTTTGCAGCGCAGTCCGAAGACCACTGAAGCACGTCTTCCACGGCTGAGGTGCTCTGAGTCTTCTGCGCAGGGTCTTCCCAGAACTGGTCTTCCTGCGCGGAGTTCAGGGTGCCGTGCTTTGCGTAGTACTGGTCAATCCGAGTGTGCTGCAGCTTGGGCTTGGGCATGTTGACGTAGATGATCTGATCCTGCGGAGTGTCAGAGTCAGCGAAGACGTCGTCCGATGAGACGGTCAGCTCGTTGGAGTTGGACAGGTGCGGCGCAAGCATTTCCGCGTTGACGTAGTCGTTCCTCTTCGTCCAGCACTCCGAGGGCAGGCACGTCGTGGACTGGGACATTCCCTGGAAGAACGAACCATTGGCTGGCTGGTTTCTTGTGTTCACGTCCTGCAGTGACGGTGTGTGACGTATGGGCAGTGGTGGAGGAATGCTGGGACGTTTTCGTCGACGTCTTATTGTCATAACAACATGGCCGGAGCGCACTGCGTTGTCGAGGAGAAATCTGGAAAAGTAAATAAAATAAAATAAAAAGTTAAAAAATGTTTTATTTTTTAATTTTTTTTTTATAATAAAGAATATATGTTATTTAAAAACAATAAATAAAAAATATAATGTTATATAATTTAGGTTTTGAAATTAAGAAAATTAAAATGCTGTTTTAAAAAAAAATAATATAATAAAAAATTGCTATAGAATGTAGATGTTATCTAAATTAAAATGGATCAAACATGATAATAACATTTATTACTAATATTTTACTTATGTTGCAATTTTTTTTAATTATTAGCAGAAAAAACTTTTATGGTTCACTGGAAAACAAATTGCAGTGCTGAAAGCAGCAAGTTACATTATGTTTAAAAAAACAAACAAAACAGCAGTTTAATAATAATCAATAGTAGAGGTAGGTATGTAAATATATATATTAATAAATTGAAAATAATCTCGATGATGAGGTCAAAATACAGCAGCAGCACTTGTTTCTGTAGATATTAGTAACAGTAACAGTAAAAATAGTAGTTGTAGTAATTAGTAGTTGTAATAACAGTTGTAACAGTAGTAGTATAACAAGTAACAGTAAAAAAATGAAAATTATATTAATTATACTAATAGCTGTAACACAGTACAACAATAGTAAAAACAATAGCAGAAGAAGTAGTAGTAATAGTAATAATTATACAGAATCCAAATGCTATTGCTGTACATCATCTCAAGGACGAATACTACTGAGAAAGGTTTCATTTGATCAGACCTGAAGGACGAAACTTGATCAAAGTGACGTGCAGGTAAACAACAGATGTCTTCCAAATGTACATCCTTCCACCAGTCTGTCAGCTTTCTGCATCAGGTTAATTACTAGTTTGGTTAAATAAATAATCTTAAAGGAAATGAAAGGCTGACGTGTTTTGTACAGTCGAGTTTTACTTCTAAGATGTTGTTCTTCTGACGTTTTCAGAAATATGGATCTGGTAAGATCATCAGAGGGTTTTTGAAAGAAGTCCACGAAAGATGTGCTTAAGCCTGTGATTAACTGAAGTGATATGTGTAGCTCTGTAGCAGGTAGATAAAGATTATTAATGCTTTCGCTGAGAGTGTTTATGCTTTGAAGACTCCACCAAAAGAAAAGAATGCTGAAATACATAGTGATTAGAAGATGTATGTTTAAACTGCAGAAAATAAAGAACTAGATTTTAATTTCATATTGTACTGCTCACAGAAACAATATAAAAAAAAATCTATGTTAATTTATAAAATTCTGCAAATTAGCAGAATATTTTCATATCTACTCTACATTTATCAAAAGAAAAAAAATTTAGTTATGGAAAACAAATTATTGATCTTGTTAATGTTTTAAGCATCTTTTAATGTTTTAAGTGCAACAAAGGCATACTTGAATGTCTTGTCATTAATTGAAGCAATGTGCTTAGATTAAGTAAGGCAAATGTATAATTACCATTGTTAACACTGGTCTTATGACAAAACATTGGAAAATTAGCACAAAATCAATTATTTATTTTGTTGTTTTTCATTTTTTTGAAAATTTATGAAACAACCATGGCTGGTTTGTTTTTCTGATCTGCTAGCAGTTCAAACGAAGGACAAATGGATCATTAATCAATGAAAAGGTGTAAAACTTCACAAACAAACCAATTAAGTCTTCCCACTGTTATTTAAAAAGCCTCCATTACATCTGAAATCACTGTGCATGTGTGTATTTGTATGTGTGTGTGTAAAACAGCAGCTACAACTAGCTGTTCACCGTTTAAACTTAACACTCTCTGTGTGTCCAGTACTTCAAAATTGTCTGTCAGTGTGTGTGTGTGTGTGTGTGTGTGTGTGTGTGTGTGTGTAGGTGTGTAAGTAGGTGTGTGTGTGTATGTGTGTAGGTGTGTGTGTGTGTAGGTGTGTGTGTGTGTATGTCTGTGTGTGTAGGTGTGTGTAGGTGTGTGTGTGTGTGTGTGGTGTGTGTGTGTAGGTGTGTATGTATGTGTGCGTGTGTGCATATGTGTGTATGTGTGTGTATGTGTGTATGTGTGTGTATGTGTGTATGTATGTATGTGTGTGTGTATGTGTGTGTGTGTGTGTGTGTGAGAGAGAGAGAAAGAGAGCTAAAGAGAGAGAGAGAAAGAGAGAGAGAGAGAGAGAGAGAGAGAGAGAGAGAGAGAGAGAGAGAGAGAGAGAGAGAATCAGAGACAGAATGATTTAGAGAAATATCAAATCTAGGTACTTACTCAAGGTTACATATTTGGTCCCTTACTTTTTGTTATTAATGTACTAGTATATCAATTAAAGCAATATATAATATGTACTCTCATACACAGGAAACAATAATAATAATAATAATAATAATAATAAATAATAATAATAATAAATAATAAATAACAAATAAAAATAAATAACAATAAACAACAAACAAACAATAATCACCGACTTCATCATCAACAACCTCAACACTACCTTACCCCCATCATTAACCCCTCATCCCTCCTCACTATCACAATTAGCAGCATAATCATTAAATCAGGTCTGGTTGCTGATTACGATCTGCTGGTCATTATCAAGGCCAGCCAATCAAATTAGGAAGTGTCCTCCAAACTGACTGCACCCACTGCGGCAACACAGTGCAGTCAGCCACCGGCAGTGGCATGCCACACAGCAGTGCCAATTACCAAAGTTTTATACGTGTGTAATTCACCTGTCTTTATTATTGAGATGACCAGTGTAATCAGATGAATTTGTAATTTGCATTTTTTATCTTTAGTAGCCAGTAGCCAGGAGGATGAATTGAGTTTATTGTGTATCAGGCCCTGTGTGTCCATCCTGTGTATCAATATAATTATTATTGAGATGAAGTTTAGTGTTTTATCAATATAAAACTGGATGAATCAAGTTTAGTGTCACTGCGTATCAACATAAAACATTGACATTTAAAACTGGATGAAAAGTTTAATTTGCATTTTTATCTATCAAGTTTAGTGTCACTGTGTATCAATATAAAACTGGATGAATCAAGTTTAGTGTCAGTGCATCAATATAAAACTGGATGCAAGACTCAGCAGGAGGATATAAAAATTGAGTTTAGTGTTGTGTATCAATATAAAACAGTGAATCAAATTTAGTGTCACTGTGTATCAATATAAAACTGGATGAATCAAGTTTAGTGTCACTGCATATCAATATAAAACAGTGAATCAAGTTTAGTGTCACTGTGTATCAATATAAAACAGTGAATCAAGTTTAGTGTCACTGTGTATCAATATAAAACAGTGAATCAAGTTTAGTGAATCAAGTTTAGTGTCACTGTGTATCAATATAAAACTGTGAATCAAGTTTAGTGTCACTGTGTATCAATATAAAACTGTGAATCAAGTTTAGTGTCACTGTGTATCAATATAAAACTGTGAATCAAGTTTAGTGTCACTGTGTATCAATATAAAACTGTGAATCAAGTTTAGTGTCACTGTGTATCAATATAAAACAGTGAATCAAGTTTAGTGTCACTGTGTATCAATATAAAACAGTGAATCAAGTTTAGTGTCACTGTGTATCAATATAAAACAGTGAATCAAATTTACTGCTATTGCCAACCAATATATATATAGCATGATGAATCAAATTTACTGTGACCACATATCAATATAAAATGTTGAATCAAGTTTACTGTCACTGCATATCAATATAAAATGTTGAATCAAATTTACTGTTACTGCATATCAATATAAAACAGGATGAATCAAATTTACTGCTATTGCCTACCAACATACAGCACAATGAATCAACTTTACTATGACTGCATATTAATACAAAACATTATGAATCAATTTAACTGTTACATCATACCAAAATAAATGAATCAATTTTACTGTCACTGAATATCAAAAATCAAAACTGGATGACAGAAATTTACCTGTATTGCACACCAATATAAACAGAACAAATCTGTTACTAAATACCTGTACAGATGAAATCAAAGTGTGAACTCTTTCACAGGTTTATCCTGTTACAAGCTTTCAGGGCTGTCAACTAATTAGTTAGCTGATTTCTGTAGATCTGTAACAGAACAACAGGTACTTAAATGATTCCTTCTATAATCCTAACATAAGCTGAATAGTTACAGTTTGGCTTTTAATGAAGTCACAGCAGTATTCAAACGTGTGTGTGGGTGTGTGTGTGTGTGCACATGTGCACAGAAATTCCAGACAGTGTTATTAAAAGGAAATAAAACAACAAACAACATTCTATATTAAAATTTAAGCTAAAAAAACGTCACACAGTATCAAAAGTTAAGATGTGTGTAAGATAAATAAAGGTCATCCAACATTAGAATTTAACACCAGCATACCATTTCATATAATTTTTTTAAAGAAAAATGCAAGGCAATTTTATTTATAAATTTAGCACATACAACTGAAGATATTAAATTATATTACTGAAAAATAATAATAATCTACTAATTTATAAAACTCTTTAAATTACACTTAACAGAAATCCTTCTACATCTATTTAGGTTTTTCAATATTAAAAAGAAAAGAAAGAAAAAAAAACAACGACTGGAGAATAAAGTTGTCCAAAATGCTATAAGGATTTTAATCAATAATATTGTCCTTACTGAATAAAATAAACACTCTCACATACAAAAATAAAATCCAATAAACAAAAAAAAATGCTATTTTCAAATGAAATCAAAAGAGCTGTTAAAAAAATAAAAAAAAAAAAAATAAATATGAACATAAAATAAAATATAATCTGTAAATATTATTATACTTTTTTTTGATCCTCATTCAGTTTAATTTTCTTCGAGTTTTTCATGTAATCAGCTTATATTACAATCAATAACATGTATCAGAAACATGTATTTCTATCAAAGTACACTGTGACATTTCTCTGTCTTGATATAAAACACCGAATAATTCTTTAAACTGAACATTAAAAGAATTGTTCTTTCTCTTCTTATTCTCAATGAACTTTGTATTTGAACTTTGTATTTAAAATATTTTATGTCTTGCACTTCTATCACCCAAAAGCCGATATTTTCTTTGTGCTTGGTTGTCATTAAACATTTATTCATTCATTTACACTTCTGTTGTCAGTAATGTATTGTAAACTCTACGTCAGAAATATATATTCAAATAAATTTAAGCATCTGGCTCATATTTTGATCAATATTTTAAATAATATTATTTTTGATATAAACACATATCAATATACATTCACATATGCTAGCATATGTATCTATGTATATATATATATAATATTCTTTGAATGCAATTTGTTTTCTAGTCTTAATATTTCAAATCAATCAATCAATCTCTCTCTCTCTTTCTCTCTCTCTCTCTCTCTCTCTCTCTCTCTCTCTCTCTCTCTCTCTCTTTCTCTCTCTCTCTTTCCTTTCTTTCATCTTTATCCCTTCATCTCTGATCGCTCTCCCTTTACCACCTATAAATAATGGCATGGCATGGGTGGGGCCACTACTGGACTATTTCTTAGATTCACTATTGGACTAATGGAAGGTGTTTGGAGATGCTAATTTCCTTGGGTCAGGGGTCGCAATACACCTACCTTGTCCCCAGCTACTGACAACCAACACTACAGCTCTGCTTGTACACCAAATCTTTCAAAACCATTCTACATATACACCTACACTTAACAACCAGACATACCTGACCCACTGCTAACTGGTCATTATTCAATTAGCACTTTTCACTTTACCTCCAGCCATCTAATCAGTTGTTTCTTTTGTGTTAATCTAACCATTTAAAACTCAGTAACTCTCACCTCTGTAAAAACAGTGAACAAGAATCCCATTCTCTGTCCAAACCAGACCAAGAAAAGAAAGGCAGCCACTCAATACATCATTCACCTGGCTTGAATATTAAATTTATTTTGTAATTTGTTTTTAATATTTATTTATTTTTAAATTTTTGTTATTATTTGTTATTATTTTCTGCTATATCCTTTAGCTGTCAGCCTATAAACAACTACATACTCCAAGGATATGTAAAAAGTTATGATAACTGTTATATTTTTATTTTCCTCAAGGACTATCAAACAAAAATACACTTGTTGTCTGCAGTAATTTGCAATGATAAAAAAAATACACCATTTTAAAGCATTTTGAAATATAGTTTGTAATTATTACTTTTTTTATAAAAAAATTATTGAATTTTTTTTTTTTTTTTTTTTTTTTTTTCCTCATTTTATGATTTGAAGATATTTGTGAAGATTACTGAAATTTTATTTAGAAATGCTAGTAATAATTATAATGATTAAAAAAAAAAAAAATTAATTTAACAAAATGTGAGAATTTCTAAATACACCTTTAAGCACTCCTCTACAAAAATCTGTCTGTCATCCACATCTCTGTAAAGCATGCATGCATGCGCAACAACACACAGACACCTACACACACGTGCATCCATGGATTACAAACACCACAGACAGAGAGAGAAGAAGAAGAATCTCAAATAAAATTATTTGCGGATGTGTTAAGAAAAACAAACTAACAAAGCAAACATTAATATCTACACTTTTACACAACCTTGAAATAATTAGACAAAAACTGTACATTATATTAGTATTTTAAAAATAAATACATTAATAACAAGACAAAACCACAACTCCATTATTGATACTTATCACCACTATCTGAACTACATGAATAATTAAGAGAAATTTATGACTTTTGTCTCCTAAAATAAAAAAATAAAAAAGCCCATCTCCAAAGCTTTTAATCAATAAACAGGACATTACAATGATTCATTTATCTTTGTTTACAAAACAACGTATCAAAGATTAACTCATTACATACAAACCGTACCTTACCTTTGATCATGATGTTACAGATCAGTGTACAGAAAACACATCTATTAAATGTGTTTACGTAAGAGATGAAGAATTGACTGCCAGTCTTCAACTGTTAACTTGCTTTATTCTATCAAATATCAAGTCATTACATACAGACTGTATTTTACCTTTGGCTGTGAATTATAAATAATGTCTGTTTATATAAAAGATGAAGAACTGACAGCCAATCATCAAATGTGAATTTGCTCTATCATATCAAAGATAAAGTCATTACATACAGACTGTATATATCTTACCTTTAATCTATGAGTTACAAACCAGTGTACAGAAAACACATCTAATACATCTGTTTATATAAAAGATGAATAGCTGACAGCCAATCATCAACTGTGAATCTGCTCTATTGTATCAAAGATTAAGTCATTACATACCAGCTGTATAATACTGTGAGTATTATATCAGTGTGCAGAAAACACATCTAACATTTCCATTTATAGAACTGATAGCCAGTTTTTTTCACTGTGAATTTGCTTTTATTAAGTAGAGTTATAAATGGACACATGAGTGTCTAACAGGCATACTGTAACAAGAAAAATCAATTGCCGTCACTATGAAAACCATCAAAAAATAAATGACATTTACGTTTTTCATCTTGTCTTCTAAGAAAAAAAAATATATAATAATAAAAAACATAAATTGCCTTTGAGCATAAAAAACAGCAGCAAGTCATGTTTTCGTTTTCTTTTTAATAAGTCACTTGAATTGATGTAATAGTTAGTGTGCAAAAAAGATATCTATTTTCAGACTGAAACAAATATACATTTGAACAAATGGACACATATAGCGACATACAAATATAGACAAATATAGACAAATAAACACATAAATGCGTATGTACTCAAGCAAGCATGCACCTGCATGTTGTACTCTTATACATAAAGACACACACACACACACACACACA
Source organism: Chrysomallon squamiferum (assembly GCA_012295275.1). NCBI lineage: Eukaryota > Metazoa > Mollusca > Gastropoda > Neomphalida > Peltospiridae > Chrysomallon > Chrysomallon squamiferum. The sequence goes on from CM022669.1 coordinate 17,080,098, forward strand.
CACACACACACACACACACACAAGAATAAGCATACAAAAAAAAAAAGTTAAACACACACAGAAACAAAACTAATTTCATAGTGATGCCACTTTGAAATGTAATCTGAATAAAAATTTTCAAAATCACAAAATTTTATTATGTGAGATATATACGTAACTAAATCCAAAAATAAAACACCTTAGTACTACAAGTTAATTTTCTGTTTATTCCAGCATCTCCATTTCCGGTAATACAAGATCCGATGTACGTTTAAACATGTCTACAGACAGCTTCACCAAATGTTAACAATTTCTTGACAGCAGTGGTCGTATGTAAGACACGAATAATCGACTTTGAGTGGGTTTCAACAAGTGAGCTGCCAGCAAAACCAGTTGTAATTAGTCAGTGCAAAATCAGTTTGTATTAACTAGTTATGTACAGTGTGTTAAATAGCTGTATGCAATGTTATGTAAAGTAGCTGTATACAGTATAATATTAATGTTAAACAGATGCATGCAATATTATTTCAAATATTATACTGTTATGTTAAACAATATCATACTGTTATTCTAAACAGCTGTATGGATTATAATATTAAATATTGTTATGTTAAAATATATATATATATAATATATTATTTTAATGTTATGTCAAATAGCTTATACAATATTATATTAGATATACAGTAACGTTAAACAAATGCATACAATAATATATTGTTATGGTAGTTGTATGCAATATAACAGCCATATTAGCTGTGTACAGTTATATTAATATTATATTAACCAGCTGCATGAAATATTATATACAGTTATATTAAATAGTTGCATACGTTATACTGCTGTGTTAAATAGATGTAAAGTCTGCATGGCTCTTTACAATGTGTTTTGTGAACAATTGAAATTTTTACTTTATTCTTCTTTTTCATTGTATACAAATCATTTTCATATTCCTCTGTTTGATACGCAATAGCCAGCATTTTTTTATGTGCTAGGATGTCATTAAACATTCATTCGTTCGTTCGTTCATTCATTCATTCAAATAGTTGTATACAAAATTATATTCGTATATTAAATGACTGACTATAAATAGCTTTTTAACAAGTTCATTTGCTGCCATGAAAATCAGAAAAAAATTAGCTGTATATAATACAACATATTGTAATGTTAACTGGTTGTATAGAATATTTTATTGTTGATTTAAAAAGTTGAATACAATAGTTTATATAATATTTTATTACTATGTTAATGTAAAGAGTTGTACATAGAGAGAAAGACAGCAACATGAACACACACAGACACACACGCACACACACGCACAGACACACACCAAACAACATGCACCACCTACACACATACAAAACAACAAACAAAAACGGGGGAGTTTTCATAATATAAATTAACACCATTCTATTCAAGCTACATTAAAGAAGAAGTAAATAAAAGAAAACCTGAATGTAAGTTTTTACCAACAAAAATCACTAAAAACATACACACAATTACCAGGGGTTTTTTTTTGTGGTTTTTTTTCCCACACTGCTTACTAGAAAAGAAATTTAAAAAAAAGGAAGACAGAAATGATAAGGTAAAACTAAGAGTAAACACAGCTGATAAAGCCGACACATACCACAGATATATCACAACTTGTCGTGCAAAATGACAATTCACTGGCAGTAACAATACATTTTTTATATATACCTGTTTTATCTCTACCCCCAAAGGACACACAAAACAACAAGGAACAACAATAATAAGCTGCAGAATGTTATCACACACACACACACACACACACACACACACATACTTGTATACCCAGATGTGAGCCAAAATCTCAAAAGAATAATAATAATAATAATAATAGCTAAATAAGTATTTCTATACATTATCTCTCTCACACACACATACACATACACGCATACCAGATGTGAACAGACTTCCTGATCAGATCTTCAAAGAACAACAATAATGTTAAGTTATGGAATTTCTCTAAATTATTTCACACACACACACACCCACACACCCACCCACCCACACACACACACACACACACACACATATACATATACCTATATATCTATATATATATATATAAAAAATACCAACTGTGAGACACGTCCAAACTTGACCCTTGTCCACCTCTGGCCCACACAAACCCAGTAAATTCTGTTTTTCCAGGTGGAGTTTGTATTCTACGCAATCCCAGGCCGTTCTTGAAAGTGGCTAATAAAGTCAGAGTGTTAATTCACCTGTAATCACCGGTAATAAACAGCCAATAATAATAACCCTAACTTAGAGGTCCTAACAGAGCCCAACTGGACAAGAAAGACCAGGTGCTAAGAATCATCAGTTATTACTTGTTATATAACAACTGAAGTTTCCACACCAGCCAATCAGATCGGTCAGTTACTGGTGTATTGATGTGTGTGGCAGACAAAGGTGAAGCAGACAAGTTGTGTTATTTTATGTTTGATGTGTTCTCACTGAAATATGCAGAGAGATAGTATCTCAAAATGGACGAACTTGCTGGAGGTAAAAATATTAATCAGAAAGCCATGGAATTGATCAGATATTGCAATCAATTATTAGTATTAGAAG
>CM022669.1:17092671-17405171 GCA_012295275.1 Chrysomallon squamiferum
AGTGTAGGTGCTCTTTTTAGAAATCAATTCTGAAAACACCGAGTGGTAAAATGTTATGTTTGTAAATGACCATCATTTGCATTATCCCAATCTAGAATGGCTCCTTATGTGTGCATTTTTATTTTTATTTTATTTATTTTTTTTATTTTTATTTTTATTTTATTTTATTGTTTACTGTTTGCTGTCAAGATGTAATCATGAAAAACTAATTTTGAAAAACCCCCAGAATGTTAAAGTTTATCAAAGACTGTTATTTGCATATGCTAATCTAGAATGTTTTGCACTCTGGTTTCCTCTTTGCAGTGCTGATGTAATCACATTGGTTCAAAGAAATCAATTCTGAAAACATGCAGAAGAGGTAAATGTTATGTTTGTAAATGACTGTCATTTGCATATCCCAATCTAAAATGTCTCGTTGATTTGATTATCATTTCTTCCCTGTCCAACTCAGTAATTGTGCAGATCGTGTGGGAGCGTACTGGAAGTGTATCGCAGACTCTCTGGGTTAAACATGGCTGGATTCAGATGACATCTTATAAATAATATCAGTTGTTCTGTGATGCACAGTCAAAAATATATTTATCATACAAATTTATACAAAGAAAAAAGTGTGCAGACAGACAGACAGATAGACACGAAATAATTAAATTGCAGAGTGATGTCCATATAAATAGATTATAACCAAAGAGCCATAAAACACACACACACAGACAGACAGTCACACAACCACACACACACAGACTTACAAACATAATAAACAAATCAAGTTAGGGATCATGAAATATTTTCCTATGCAAAAACGACCTTTAAGACCTGATTTCACAGACATAGATTTTTCAAACTTCTATCCATCTAAAAAAAAAAGTGTAAAGAAACGAAAATACATGCACAGACACACACACACACACACACATTTTGCACTTAACATATGGCATAATTTTGTCCTGCTGTCAACAATACAAAAAACTGCTTCTAAAGTTAATACATGATTTAAGACAATGGCATGCTGAAATGATAATTTATTAATATCTTTTCTTACAAACATAAAAAAAAATAAAAAAATAAAATTTAAAACAAAGGATTCTGTTTCAGACTGAAAAAAGAAAAGTTAATTCTAACTGCTGTAGACAAAGCGATTTCACTCCTGTCTGCAATTTTCAGGCATGTGTCACGCGTATTTTACAGAAACAATGAGAAGCGATGGAGTAACTTTAAAAAAAAAAAAAAAGTAATAATAGACATTTCCACTGTAAAAAATATATTTTCTCTTTTCCTTCTACAGTCAAATGAATAAAAAAAAGAAATAAGTCACTGTGTAATACTATCCCAATAAAGAATAAGATACCACCAAATGTAGCATGTCAACTTGACAATAAATACATATATTATATATGAATACAGATGATGTATTCACATACATACACAGCCAGATATAAAACACAAACACAAGCAGGCACACACACACACACACACACACACACACACACACACACACACACACACACACACATACAAACACACAAACACATCTATATATGTATATAAATAATGTAAAAATATAAATACCTATGAAATACAATTCATATGAATATGTTTGAAGTACAAAATTTGATATTTATGAGTACTTAAGAACGAATCTGTGACATTTCTGTGACATTTCACTCTATTTCTAAAGTTAATGCATGTATTAAAACAAAAGTAATGGGAAATGTTAACTTCACTTGCATGGTATGTCTTGTAATCATATTCCTAAATTCTAGTAAATAAAACAAAGTGTGTATATGTGCGAGTGTGTATGTATGTGTGTATGTGTGTATATACATATATATATATATGTCAAAATTATATATATATATAGATACAGATATATACATGTATGAATGTGTGTATGAGTGTATGTATGTATGTATATATGTGTGTATGAGAGTATGTGTGTATGTATTATGTATGTATGTATGTATGTATGTATGTATGTGTATGTGTGTGTGTGTATGTATGTATGTATGCATGCATGTCTGTATGCATGTCTGTATGCATGTATGTATGTATGTACATATATTATAAAGTATCTATGCTCATTTATGTAAATCTATTCCTCTATAATATACATATCCTCTACACATGCAAAGTTCACACATGCATGCAATTTTCTTCACCTAATTAAGAGAAGAGATTCTCCAACATTTTTTTATTTTTTATTTTTTATTTTTTTTTACCTACAGAAAGGTTTCCAGAGATTTTTATCTCGGTCTGAAGCTGTGATTAAACTGTCATGTAGAAACCATCTGCATGTCAAACCAGTCACAGAGAGCTGCACCAGACTCCAGACTCAGCTCTAATTGGCTTAACCTATCACACGTGTACACACATACATACAGACAGTCACTTGCGGCACTGGGAAAAACCTAGCCAATAAACTTCTCGCCTGAAAGAATTTTTATTTTTATTTTTTAAAACCTGCCTTTCTTGGAGATCTCTAATTTGAAAGCAATGAATAAACAGACAATTTCTTCTTCACCTTTCTCATTATTACTGGTCAGGTTTCTTCTGCTGACTTCTATAGAGCAGAGGCGGGGGGGGGGGGAATATTTGATAAAAATAAAGAGGAGAAAAATGCAAGAGGGCAAGCCCCAGTTAATGAAAACATCAGCATTTTCGATGAGCCGAGCCAGCCGAGAAAGAAACACATACATAGACAGTTTGACTAACAGGCAGAAAATTGAAGCCATGTGCCTCAACCATTCATGTGTAATTTGCAGCAGGGGAGGCATGGAAACTTTTAAAGTTTTATGTGCACATGTGTGTGTGAGTGTGTGTGTGTGTGTGTGTGTGCCTGTGCACCTATCTGTTTGCTTGTGTGTGTGTGTGTGTGTGTGTGTAGGTGGATGTGCTGGTTACATTTAGTGCAAAACAATTATGAGTTTAAACACCTAAAAGAATGGAGGATGTGTGCATGCATGCACACAGACAGACAGACACACACACAACATGTATTCACTCATCACATGCACAGAATACTCAAGACAGACACACACACACACATTTTATAAGCATAAATATAGTCTGGAACTGCATGCACATCACAGAAATGTTACTTATATATGCATGCATGAGCGAAGTATATATTAAATATGAAACTATAGTACTAGCTATATATATATATATATATACATCACCTTAGTAATTAATTTCCAGTTGATGTTATCACCTAATATTTGTTGTTGTGTTTTTTGTTGTTGTTGGGAGTTGTTTTGTAATTTTTGTATTATTTATAGATATATATATATATTTTTTTTTTTTTAAATAAAAAGAATTATAGATATAATCTGTTCACAGTAGTATTTCAAATCTTAAGAAAGTTCTTCTCTTTTTATTATAAGTTACAAAATAACTTCAAAACAAATCTGAAAGTAATTAAAAAAACTTAACAACATCAAGAAATTTGATTTATCAAGAACATACTGATATATATGTGTGTGTGTGTGTGTGTGTGTATGTTTTATCTATGTGTTATTACATACACCCCTGTATTCACCTAGTACAATACTCACTTTGTTGAACCTAAGTTAAAAACAGGGTTTTATTAAATACCTCCAAACAATGAATCACTGTTTTAAACAGTAATCTGTGAATGTACAGTTATATCTGTTTACAGATTAAATGCAATTTGATAATAGGGAATTTAAAAGTGTTTCCAAGTTATCACCAACTGGTATGTGCAACATTCATAAAAAAGTGAAAATATAAATGTGATACAGATAAAGTTGTAAAATTTATTTCTACAAAATTTGAGATAAAAAAAGTTTGTAGGAAAAGCATGTATATATAAAGTAAGATGAAATTATCCTATAAAAAAAAGTAGGGGGTAAAAAAAAAGAAAAAAAAAAGACGTTTTTTGTAAATATCACACGTTTTCATGAATTTAACACGAAATCACATAAATGTATACCACACCCACTGACCACCCACCCACCCACCCACTCACTCACTCACTCACCCACCCACTCACTCACTCACTCACTCACATATATATAATACATATGCATGCAAGCACACTTAAGTTTTACCATCATCCAGACATACATAAACATAGTAGAAAAAAAATACATAACGTATCTTAATAGAAACAATCCAGATATTTTTGAGATTTGTTAACAACCAGTCAATCATTCAGTCATATTATATATTACATCAAAACATTATGGTAGAAATAGAAATATTGGTCTAATGGAAATGTGATATGAATCTTTTACACACACACATGGACACGTGCACGCACATGCACACATGCACGCACATGCACACACACACAAACACACACACACACAACACGCACACAAGCACACACACACAAACACAAACACACACACACATGCACACAAACACAAACACGCACACAAATACAAACACACAAACACGCACACAAACACACGCACACACACACATACACGCACACACACACGCATGCACACACACACACGCACACACACATGCACACACGCACACACATGCACACACACAGACACACACACAGTATACAGTTAGATGATGACATTTAATGATGGTGAGAATAAACAGCTGTTTCAGATAATCACTGGTGATAAACTGAAGGTACTGATATAATGCAGCGTCTAACAACTATTAATTAAAGGTGATTAATGATACTAATATATTACCAGGTAACAGGTATACCACTCCTCGGTGTGTTTTATCACTGCTGCCTGCTGTAAGATTTATTACCTGTTTCAATCTGTGTTTTAAAAAACATGCACACTTTGTTTTTAAACTCGCGGGCATCGTTAATGACTGATACAGCAATTCCTATGATGTTTCCCCCTGAATATATAGTGACTGGTATAGGATCTTTTCCTGTTTGTTTGTTTGTTTGTTTGTTTGTTTTTGCTCCAGATATTTGTTTAATACATTCTACACAAATTGTGACAATCTGCACTATCGGGGATTCGAACTCACAAACGTAGGAATCATGACTCACCATGCATACTGATCCACCATCAATACATTAGGTGACAATAGAATCCCCTGAAGAGTGGTTCACATTTTCATCAGTCCAGACAAACACCTGTTTCTGCCACAGTTCCAGTTTTTCTGTGGTTTTGACACTAACACAGCAATCTGTAACACAACCTCTGGTTTATCATATAACAACTTTTTGATTAGGCCACCACAATGACTGAGTATCATGTGTTTCTAGAGAGGTTCACATTTTTTGCCATTAGATGGCTATACCCAAACTGAAGATTAAATATTTTATTGTATTTTGAACATGTTTTTTTTAGTCAGGTGTACATTCATTCATTCATACATACCATTAAACAAGACTGGTATACTAATTAGTTTCAACCATATCGTGCTGCTTTTTCATATTTGTCAGTCTTTTACATTACTTAGCATATTAATGTAAAATTTGGTCTTTTATAAAAGTAAATGTATGTGTGTGTATATCAATGCTTGAACTACAATAAAAGTTACACCATTACTTAAAATCCTTATTTATTTCACACTAATAATGCAGACACACAAAACAAAATCAGTGGAAACTGAACAACAAAATCTATATATGCTGACATTTTAAATATCTAAATTATTTCACGCTTATAATGCAGACATATAACACAAATTCACAACTAAAACCCATATGCCGATGCTGTAATAAGTAATTTATTTTAACACTAATAATGCAGACAAAACACGAAACCAGTGGAAATTAAAAAGATACCGAAATAACACAAAATTATTTTAAATACTGATTTGCTGTTAACAGGTGAGTCTTCTGATTTATGTTGTTTTTGATTGTTTTTTTCTGCGTAGCACTTATAGCATTAGATGGAAATGTGTTTACCACTTTCCAGTAATAAAGAGAATTTTTGTCGCTGTTTTTCCTTTTAACATAACTATGATAATTACATACTATCACACTAATGACTGACTTGTATTTCATATTTGTGGTTTGTCTACAAAAATATTTGCTCTCGCTCTCTAAGAAGCAAGAAGGAAAACATTGTATTTTTTAACTGAAGAAATTATTATATACATACATACGTACATATATGTATGTATGTGTGTATGTCTATAGATATATACAGAGAGAGAGAGAGAGAGAGAGAGAGAGAGAGAGAGAGAGAGAGAGAGAGAGAGAGAGAGAGAGAGAGAGAGAGAGAGAGAGAGAGAGGATTTTTTTTTGTGTTTTTTTTTTGTAAAAATATGATTTGATATCATGTTCATCATTTTCATTCTATACTTTTTCTTCCTAATAAACCAGTTAACCTTTATTGTTATTTTTATTATTATTACAACTATTATTATTGTTATTATTATTATTATTATTATTATGATTATTATGATTATTATTATTATTATTATTATTATTATTATTATTATTGATTAACTAAGGTAAAACATGATCTTGGCTGTCAAGTGATGCAAACAGCAGTGGTTAAAGCAAACAGGACCTGTTAACACTCAAGTTTTACATATTTTGTTTCACTGTCAGAATTTTGCCACGTGATCTCCGAGGCAGACATCCAGATTCCTACTGACTGACCGGTGTCTTCCCATTTGGTAGATTCCCAGTTCATATAATTCCCATTTCGTAGAAAAACCTGGTTTACCGCAATACCTGATTACCTCTGTATATAATGAACTTGGCCTGTGCATACATCTGGTTTCTTTCTAACATTCAGAGGGGAAGCACATTGTTCCTAAATCGATTATGTAACATCAACCGAAAGCAGAATAAGCATTCACAACTCATTTGTTGTTGATTTGTTACTTTTTCATTATTTCATCATCTTCCTCCTTCTCATTATCATCATCAACATTATTATTATTATTATTATATTATTACTATTATTATTGTTGTTATTATTATTGTTATTCTTCTTATTCTTCTTATTATAATTAGTTACTATTATTATTATTATTATTATTATTATTTAAACTGGTCATTTCTAATTCATAAACATTTCATTTCCGTTACAAAACAAGCAACCAATAATAAACAATTTTACATCAATTTCATCTATCTATTAAAAAACAAAACGAAAAAAGAATGAAAGAAAAGAAAAATGGCTTGCTTCTGTAAGAGAATACGAGAAAAAATATTATAAATAACTAATTCAGCAAATATAATTTTTAACAAAACATATTTTACATATGAGTAATTTACTTATATTCAGTAAATAGAATATTTCTTACATTTATCATTAACTTTTCGAATCCAACCGTATTCAGCTTAAACATGTACAAGATATCTGCTACTGATCATATTTACATTATGCACACATAGTGACATATATTCAGATTGTGCACATATTATACAATATATGTGACATAGTATATTAATAGTGTGTACACTAAAGATATTATGACCTGCAAATACTTTGGCTAAGACTGAAAAAGTTTATATGAAGGACCAAATCATTGGGAATACTTTTAGATAAATACCTTCTTTTTTTATTATTTACATTCACTATATTCGATACATAGATTATTTCGATATTTGTCATATTTGCATGCGATAAGCAATATCCATACTACAATAATACCTCAGATTAAAGATGTAATTGGTTCCAAAACTTCCAATAATTAAGTGAGGTAAGCGGGAGACTAATTTACATAGAATTAAGGTTAAAAGCAGTGGTTACTTTCTCGCCGATGAGATCCGACATAAAAAAAAGATGTGAAATAAGGAGAAATAAAACGGCAGTTTAGACATAAATGATTTAATAGATTGCAGATATTAAATAAACAGTAAATCATTTACAAATCAATTTATACAAATACATTAAGAAATAAGTATATGCCGCTCATTGTGGGTTTTGGTTTCATTTAAGATAATGTATTTTGTTTCTAAAGTTATTATCTTCTGTTTCTTTTATCATCAGCATTTGCCGGTATACTGTTATTCGTTTTGACATATTGGAAGGGTAAATTACAAACAAGTTTAAGTCTAAATCGAAGCAGAAGACAAAAGAGAATCAGAATATCAGATGCACATATGACGTGTCAACTGATCAACACAGCTGAGAGAAGCTCGTGAATGAACGAAAAATTAAAGAAAAAGGACTTAAAAACATGCACTGTATACATTTGTATCATTTATTTCGAGCAATTAACTATTAAATTAAATTTCTATTTATATAATTTGTAAAGAAGAAAGACTGTTAAAGCGTGGTATCGTTAAGCGAGATGTTACTGTATTTATACAATAATAATCGCTTTCCAAATAATCTGGAGCAGTTCATTAAAATGACTGAGGTAAAACCAAACATGTCAATAAGACCACTGAACCACATTTAGCCTTTCTATGAAATGGGATTCTACCAAATGGGACTAAGCCGACTGACCAGACTACACTGGCACCAGCAGATCCAAGATAAAATACAGAAAAGAAAAACAAATTATATAAATAAAAGAAAAGAAAAGAAAGAGGAGAAAAGAACAGAAAAAAATGCAGGGTAAATAAGATTAGATGAAAAGAAAACAGAACGCAGCAAAGGAAAAAAAAAAAGAATAAAAAAATATTAAAAAGAAGAAGAAAATAAATAAATATATAAATAATGATAATAATAATAATAATAGTAATAATAATAATAACAATAATAATAATAATAAAAACACTTACTGAAGAAAAAAAAAAGAGAGAGAGAGAGCAATATAAAGGAAGAAAGATGGAGAGATAGATCAAGAGAGGTGAGAGTAAGAGAGATTCAGACAATTTTTCAAACTGTTATAATGATAACTTGGTATTTGTAAATAACAAACGAAATCAAAAGAAAAAAACAGAAAAGGAATTATTATTATTACACAAGGGAAAAATGAAATGAATATGAAAACGGAAGTAACAAAACTTAGAATGTGAAAATGCTTCACAAGGTGAAAATGAGAGTAAAAACGAAAATGGAAGTTGTATTTTTTTTTAAACAGGAGAAATCAAAAAAGTCGACAGCATGAAAACTAAATAAGATATAAATCCACAGACCAAACTGAAAATAAAATTGAAATAACAACACTTGGGATAAATAAAAAATAAATAAACAAAATAATAAACAAAATAAAATAAAATAAATATTAAAAATAAAGACAAAAAAAATAAAAAAAGCCATTAACTGGGCAACAGCTTGGAGATCAAATCACACTGTGATACACGGTCTATTGGAAAATAAATTACTTACTATTACATTAACGCATCCAAATATTTACTACAGTCAACTTGCACATTCCCAAATACCGCAGACATTGATATTTCATTTATTGTGCTCTGCTTCTGAAGCGAAATAGTTTTGAAATTTATTCTCCATCACATCCAGAGTGTGTTCTGTTCTGTAAGCTATTTTCCAGTTCAGTTACACAGGCACTGAACCAATTTAGCCTGCCATTCACACTTCAAAGAAGCTGGCTGCTAGTCACTGATCTGATACTGCCCTAAGGCTTGGCAGGCCACAGGATCAATCCTCCTTGATGCACCCATTTCACTTTCATCAATAATTTCCCCTTAACAAGATTATCAAATGCTGTAGCGGACACTTTCCCGTCTGCGGGAAGGTGAAAGAAAAATACTGCATTTTGCTGATGTGTTAAGAATAACCTATATGCAAACTATGAACCAAATTTTCACAGCCAGCTTTGTGTTTTCGTGGATTTATCTGTGTTGTATATGTGCAATGTTTAAACATCTGAGTCTAAGAAATCCAGGATTTCAGCATCATATGATTTCACACCTCTGATAATGGTTAATATTTAAGATGTCATTAAACATTCATTCAGATCAATGTAGGCCCATTTTCTAAACTTGTGATACACATGCAATGATAATTAACAATTTCTCAAAAAGGTAAATTATCTGAAATACATTTAAAGATATAACAATAAATTATTTTCTTTCTTTTTCTTTCCTTAAATTCATCAAAATGTTTTGTTGATTTTGTTTTAAATTTTGGTTAAACATAAAATTCCATTTACATTTTGCTACAATATATATATATATATGTGTGTGTGTGTATATATGTGGGTGTGCGTATGTGTGTGTACATGTGTGCGTGTATATGTGTGTGTGTGTATGTTTATGTATGTCTATGTGTCTGTGTATATGTGTGTGTGTGTCTATATATGTATGTGTGTGTGTATATATATATGTGTGTGTGTGTGTGTGTTTGTCTATATATGTATGTGTGTGTATATATATGTGTGTGTGTGTGTGTGTGTGTGTGTGTGTGTGTGTGTGTATATATATATATATATATATACACACACACACACACACATACACACACACATATATATACACACATATATACAAAATGTATACAAAACCAACATTCCAAAAGAGCAGTATAAGAATGTACTGGCTTAACCCTGAAAGGCTTGATTGGCTGAGGTGACAGCACAAAAGGGTTAACCAGTGTCAGTTCAAATGCCATGATCTCCAGTCATGTGTCAGTTTGTTCTCATGATAAAAACAAATTCATAAACAAATTCATAAATAAAAATAATAATAATGCTTCCTGACATTTAAGTATGAAATGATGCAGTTATTTACTACAGTTCATTTGACAATAACATCTTCATTAGAATTTACATACCAAACATATCTGTAAAGCCAATTTACACTGAGCTGTTGATGTATCTGAGAGATACACACACAGAGAGAGAAGGTTGGATATGGTGTTTTATAGCATGAATGTGTGTGTGTGTGTGTGTGTGCAAGAGAGAAAGTGAGAGAGAGAGAGAGAGAGAGAGAGAGAGAGAGAGAGAGAGAGAAAACAATGTAAAGGAAGAAAGATGGAGAGATAGATAGAGAGAGGTGAGAGTGAGTAGGATTCAGACAGTTTTTCAAATCATTTATAAACATAACTCGGTATTTGCAAATAACTGTGGATATGCACATTTGCTTGTTATGTACAAGAAAGAAGAAATAAAGAGGACATTTATTGTTAGTAAACTGTATCTATGTCAGTTAATAGAGATGAACTTCAGAATTGTCAACATGTTGATCTTCAGTGGATAAGAAAATTGAATGTAGATTTACACAGCAGTATTTGAAGAGGAGATTAGTTAAATGAAATCTTATTAGAAAGTTCTTTCTTATTTTTTAATTTATCTCTTTTTTCTTTTCTTAAATAGATGAGAAAGTGAGAGAGAGAGAAAAGTGGAGTTTGCAAGATTTATTTATTTTTATTTTCTTTCCGAGTTGTAAATAATAATAATAGAAGTTGCCGAGTGTATGTATTGTGCCTACATCTGTTTTCTGTACCCATTATTTGAAACTACAATAATGTACATGCACATAGCTGCATATTGCATGACCTATAATCATGTTAATGTATGTACGCATTTATACAGAGCACCATGCAATTCTTTTATGCCATTTAGAACAAATAAAATAAATATACATTATGTACTCTGTTGCCATGACAACTGATACATACCAGAGGGGTCCACTGGTTTAAACTGCTTCCTTACTTAACTACAGATCAAAACAATAAATTTAATTCTGTTATATGAGCTTGTGTCAGTCAAAACAGCTTGCTTTCAGGAACTGAATCCAAACGTTGTCTGGTATCTATGGCAACGATAAAGTCTGTTGAATGAAAAAAACTGTTCCCATTGTTTACATATTTGGTACAGATGGACATGTAAGATATCCATGGCAGTTTCTGCTGATATTCAAAGAAATAATTTTTTTTTTATTAAGTTTATCATCATCAATCGATATAAAATACAAAATTAAAATAAAAAATAAATAAAAAATAAAAAATCAACAAAATACAAATGTATCTATTTATCTATCTATCTGTCACACACACAAAACACACACACACACACACACAGAGAGAGAGAGAGAGAGAGAGAGAGAGAGAGAGAGAGAGAGAGAGAGAGAGAGAGAGAGAGAGAGAGAGAGAGAGAAACTTTATTCAAGAAATAACATTAATAACAATAAAGAAAATACGTGGATTACTAATAAATATAAAATGAATAAAAAGTTCTAGATCCATAAACAAATATTTAAAAAATACAAGAAGAAAAAACAAAAAAAAACAACAACAAGACAACAATAACAAGAAATAAACAAAAACAAAATGTTTTTTTTTAAAAACATGTACGATAAGATCTCAACATAATGGGTGGATTACAAAGGTTTTTTGTTGGTGTTTTTTGTTGGTTTTTTTTTTTGTTTTTCTTTCCTGTTTAATTTGATATAATAAAAGCTTTTTCTTTTCTAAATGGTGATAGGTTACAAAGCCAAAGTTTGCCAAAGGCAAGCCCAGTGTATCGTTACCGAAACTAACAGCATTCAAAGAATGAGAGGAAAACTAATTATCTCAGAGATGAATGAACAATCTTCAAAGATCATCTGAGAAAATGATCAGGATACAAAACACCTGGCTTCTCGTGCTACAATAATAAAAAAAATTAAAAAAAATAAAAATAAAAAAATAAAACATTATTATTATTTTTTTGTTTTCCATTATTTTTGTTTTATGGCCTCTGTATTGTTATTTATTTTATTTTTATTTTTTTTTTATTTTCCTTCTAGTTTTTTTGGGGTGTGAGTCTTTTGGAGTTTGCAGTTTTTTTGGGGGTGTTTTTTTGAAACTTTTGCTTTCTCTCCTTTATCTTTGATCTTATTCCAATTTTTTTCCACTATGCTTTTTTTTTTTTTTTTTTTTTTTTATTATTATTATTTACTTTGGAATATTTATCAATTTTTACATAAGTAAACTGTAGCTTAGATTGTAGGATCAATCCTGCCCAGTGCACCCTTCATAAATCTAATATTAATAATATTAATAATACTCTTACAAAATATGAAGAAAGTGTGTAGATACATTACACAAAATAATACTTTACCACTAAAATAATAATAATAATAATAATAATAATAAAAATAACAACAACAACAACAATAATAATTCTACTCAAAATATAAATAAATATTATTTATTTATTTATTTATTATACTTAATATTATTTTTTTAAATTTTACAGTAAGGACAAGACAATTTCAGTGACAGTTCAGCTTTCAGAAATAACTTGACTTCTGCCAGCATACAAAAACAAATCTGGGTTGCAAGTATTTCCTGCTGAAGAGGAAAACATGCCTTGTCTCTCTTCCTCTTTGTTTTAACAAGTTTTTCATAGATGATGATCATCAGGGACTGATCTAAGGGGAGGAGGTCAAGGGAGGGGGAGGAGGTCAAGGGAAGGGGAGGAGGTCAAGGGATGTGGAGACCATTATTTGGTTCACTCAAATTTATATGGTTATGACAATAGGAAAGTATTTCATATTCTATAAATTTACAAAAGACTGATTTAAATAAATAAATAAATAATAACAGTGGCTAGTATTTTATACTGGTAAATCTGTAATATTTAAGATTGCCTTGTACGATATAAAAAAAAACCACATTATATGATCACTATATGGAAAGGCAGCATTCTGTATTCACCACACACACACACACACATTTACTACAAAATCTGATAGCCATTTTTGTTTTTAAATATCAGTGTTTCCTAAATAAAAATATCATTTATGATAAGTTATTTATTTCATTTATTTATTTTATTTAAAATTACTATTATTATTAATTGCTACAGAAAAACCTGACCTATTTATTTCAGTGTAGAACAGTATAATTATGTATTCTGTTGTAATGTTACAGATGTCATTTTTAGTTAAATCAATGTTTAACAAAGTGCATCATGTTATCAACGATTTCCTTCCCCCCCACCTTTTTTCTTCCTAAAAAAAAAAAAAAAAAAAAAAAAAAAAAAAAAATTTTATTTATAATAAATTCATTTGCTTTTTAATTTAAACACTATTTAACACTCCATATTATGTCCAAGTTCTAATTTTTAAAAACTTATTATAAATAAATAAATTCACTCATAATTTAATTTACACAATGTTTAACAATGTAAATAATGCTTTCTTGTTTTCATTTCTTTTTTTTTAAAGTAAGTTCATTCATACCCTGACAGATTGTTCTAAATTCCTAGAATGGTGACCCAAATTTCTGGTACTGAATGAAAAAAAAAAAAAGTAGTCTGTAATTTAACTGTATGTGTCTGCATTTCTGGTAAATTCATAAACAGAAAACATATTTAAATATTTTTATTTGGTCAGCAAGAATGAATAATAATAATTATAATAATAATAATAATAATAATAATAATAATAATAAATTAATTAATTAATAAAAATGATGATGATGATGATGGTAAATAAATTACATGTTATAACAATCATTTTCATTCCCATCACTTTTATCAAATGTAAAATATCTGTATTTTAAATGCCATATAGAAATATTTCAGTAATGTGCTGTTCATGTTTTCTACATGGTGTGTCTGATGGCATTAGTAAATGCCTATTAACCATTTTACACCTATTTCACACACACATACACACACACACACACACACTAAAAATTAAAAATAAATACAAACTATATAAATAAATACTGAAACCAGTTCTAATATGCAGCTTAACAGCCTGTTTTCTAGCAATGATCAAATCTACACTACGCTCAACTAATCACAACGTTGTTAAAAGCAGTCAAGCTGAAGGTTTGCAGACAAATCTGGTTAATGTACACTTGGTCACCTCTGACCACAACTGACCACAACTGACCACTGACAGATGAGTGGAGAGTGTTAACAAGACATAACAACACAATTCTGACATTCTGTCTAAATGATCTTCCAACATAAACATTACCCCCCCCCCTTCCATCCCCCCTCTGCCACCATTAGTACCTGATAACCAGAGAAAGCAAGTGTGCCCATTTGATGAATTACTTGTTGTTTATTTTCTGGTGAATTACTGTCTGTCTGTCTGTCTGTCTGTTTGTTTATTTTTGTAGAGGTATTGGTGAGTTTTATTTATTTTTGAATATGAGAGAGAGAGAGAGAGAGAGAGAGAGTTGCACTGAAAGAAAAAAAAAAAAAAAAAAAAAAAAAACACAAAATATTTATCCAACATAATAAAAACAAAAACACATTTCAGTGAAACTTGGTTAAATGTAAAAATGTTCCGAAACATTATCCTTTTAAATATTTCAACATAAATGTTATATTTAATATAAAACAAAAACATTTTCACATACCTACACAAAATTATAATAATGAAAATTAATTTACGTATTATTAATTTTTCATTGTTGCTGCTTTTATTTTCATTTATTGTTATTATTATTTATGATTGCTACTATATTATAATTATTATTATTTTTAATTTTGTTATATTATTATTGCTACTAATATAACTATTACTACAACTACTGATGCTGTTACTACTACTACAAGTGCTACTATAACCCACACCCATTATTATTACTATTATTACTATTATTATTATTATTATTATTATTATGAAATTTTATTATTCATTCAAAAATTCACTTTACACAGATCATAACCAAGGCTCTATACCCAGATACATTCTGAAACACTCTTTATTCATATCAAATCTGAATCAACTGAAACAGTTTCCACAAGTGATAACCTTACAGCATTACATCGTTACAGACACAGATGTACAAAATCTGGTAATCACCTGAACCACTTAATGAGACTTATCTAGAAGGGATTTCATTAGCAGACAGAGATAATAACATAATCCTCAGGTTAATAGCCTGTAACACAATCTGGGTCTATACAGGATCAGATGGCTTCATTTGTAAGTGTCACACACAGAGGAAAGTGGCGTGCAGTTCGTAAGCTTGTGCACTGGGTATTTAGAATTGTAAAAATCTGGCGTCTGTGCATGTTTAAAGTGAAGTGAAGACCATAAGAGGATGAAGATATCAGTGAGATAGTAATTCTCACAAACAGTGTCATTGTTGGTCGTCAACATTGTTTCGTATGTCAGTAATTATAAACAGTGCTAAATATAGAAAAAATATGAATGAGGAATAATAGTAAATGTATATTGTTTTAGTTTGTTTTTGAAGGGTTTTTTGGTTGTTTTGGAGGGGGGTTGTTGGGATTTTTTTTGTACTGGTTTGGTTTGGTATGGTATGGAGGTTTTTTTTGTGTGTGTGTATGGGTATTTTTTTAATTTTTTATAATGAATAATAATGGGAGATTCTAGAACGAGTAATCCTACATATAATGACTCTTTAAGGCAGTCATTCTACCTAACAAACTATAATTTTGTAAATGTATACAAAAAAAAAAAAAAATTAAAGTATTTCGTGGTCCTGTAGAATTGTATCTGTTTTCTGTCACCCAAGACAAACTATCCCATCACCTTGGACTGAAAAACAAACTGCTAATGTTACTGCACCATCCCGCCAGTAATAAACTACAAAACCATTAACTCACATACATCAGCAAATAAATGAGAAGGACAAGTTTATTTTCCTGCACTAATTATTGGCAGACATGCAATGAAAGTATTAGCATTTTACATTTTCGAAGAACAGAAAACTGGCACCATGAGTATGGTCTCTGCTCTCTAGTTTCAGTTTCATCCGAGTTATGTCAATACTTCTTCTTGCTCTGTCTTGCAAACATAAACACACAAAATACTTGTTTTCAAAATCACATACTGTAGGGTCACTGCCTCCATACCACAACTGAAGAAATTCGTGTAAACAAGCGAAAAAACACAACCAAGAAATGCTTTCCACAGAGCATTCCGAGATGATCTTTAATACGAACTGGGGGAAAGATCAGTTGAGATTTTTTGTATCTATCATTAAATGTCTCTGGCCATTTCCCAAACCCAGTTCCACACCGTGCTGTAATAGCTTGATTCAGATATATATAAAAAAAGACTTTTATATCTGTAGTCTGGTGTTGAGAATTAGCAAGAAGATCAGCTAAACATCTGGAACTGTTTAAAAGTATATAAAAGTATTTAACACACACACACACACACACACACACACACACACACACACACACACACACTGTAAAATGATACATCTAATACAGTACACATATGTTTATAATACAATATAAACGTATGTCTAATAAATATTGATAATAACTATAAACAATAAAAAGCAATTACAAACATGTAATATTATACATAGCTTATAATTCACACACACACACACACACACACACACACACACACACACAGAACAGAAACATATAAAAAAAAAAAAAACATAAAATGCACAGATACACATTTATAGCCACATATTCTTAACTAAATGCACAAAACGTTACAACCAAAAGTTACAAAACTTTAAAACTGATCAAAATAAGAAATCAAAGAATCCTTAGTTTTACAGAAATTCCACTCTTCCCATTTTTCCCATCTTCCTCTTCCTTCTTTTTTTTAAATTTTTTTTCTTTTTCTTTCTTTGCATCTTGAAGTTAATATCCTGGTGAGTCACACAACACTTAAATACAATTAGCAGACAAGACCTGCCAACCGCACATTTGTTATGTAATATCACTGACACATTTATGTGAAATACTTGGAGTATCAGCAGCACATACCTTTCAACCCATCTGATCTTTATCACTCTGATAACTGTTATTGTTTTCACCCAATAGCTGATACATTGTTGTTGTTTCTTCTTCTGCTGGGATGTTGTTAGATGTTCATTCATTCATTCATTCATTCATTCATTCATTCATTCATTCATTCATTCATTCATGATAACTTATTTTCCTTCAGCAGTAACTGATAATTTACAGGATGGAATAACTGTCGAGATTAATTATTACCAACGTGATATTATGTGGCTGCTTACTTACCTCATCTGATTAATAGGATAAACAGAATAGTAATAACATGATAATGAGGAACAGTGTTTTATGGGTATACCTAATAATAATAATAATAATAATAATAATAATAATAATAACAGAATTGGAAAAAAAATAGTAAAATTTTATTTGTTAAGCCATTAATGTGCATGAAGCCTGATGCTATTTGTTTTAATCCCCACCCCACATCCCAAGTCACCCCCCTGTGCTGCTGACAGTCGAACATTGACAAGGTGTCCTGAATATTGATTTTACCTGAAATAAATTAGGCCTGGTTAAACTGATGAACTGTTGTACGTACCTGGCAGAGAGAAGGTTTTCCTTCAGTAAAGAAATCCCATTGATGTCAATGATTTCATCGCCAATTTTCAGACGACCATCGTAAAACGCCATGCTTCCCTCTTTAATACTGACAATCTTGAACGTCAACAACATCGTTCCAGCAGAAATCACTGGAGACGGCGACGGCGTTGATGTAGGGGATGTTACACTTCCGTTTATGTAGCCGCCGTCGCTGCTGTCACTTGCCGCCCTCTGGCGGTGCGATCCCACGGGAACACAGTCGAAAACGATTCCCAAGTTCTTCCCCCGGACTGTAGAAAACTGGACAGAAAACACATGATCTTTTCTCGGGGGTTTTGTCGGCGGTGGCGATTTTGACAAAAGTTCCCGGTCGCCGCCAGTCCGATGATCGAAGTTAAAAGCGCCGACACGTTTTGCACGTGCGTAGTCAATTTCATCTTGGTCGTCGACGTGCGACGCCGAGGCGGCCCTGACGGGGACGGATTCGCCGCCGCCCCTGTTTAGTCGGGTGTGCGACTTCCGAGCGTGTCTCGTTTTCAAACTTCCTCTTCTCACCGAGTTTTGTGGGAAAATCCGATTGAAATAAGCCTTTAGCGTATCCATCTTTCAAATGCATATTCAGCCCCGTATTCGTGAGAAATGTTCACAAGTTTAAACATCCAGGCAGCACTTTCCATAGTTTTAGCCTCCGACTGTATCCCGATTTTTTTTATTTATTTATTTTTTATATATATATATATTCAGTTTGTATACAAAATTTTCTTTTTCTTCATTGGTATATTTATCACTTTCGCTTTTCCGAAGTATATATATATATATATATATATATATATATATATATATAATTTTTTTTCACCTTATCGTTAAAATAAACTATTAACTTTCAAGTATGCCATATTATTAACGATATATTATTAACGATATATTTGTTACAACCATACCTTTCGAGTTCTTCACAATAACTGATAAGAGCTTTATTAAAGACGAGTTCCCGTAACGAAAATAATTAGACACGGTATATTTGACAATTTACACAAGGAAGGCGTCATCGATTGGTTTCAGACAACACAAACTGCACGCTTATTGGATCTCGTAGCGCACTTTGAAACGTTATTGGTTCTTGAGGTAAAAATTATCACTTCATTAGCTCCTGCGACGTGATTCAAAACGAACTGCACCGTTGTTTTAATTAGGGTTCGTGAGACGGTCAAACTCGATAGTAGACGTTATATAATTATTACAGATAAGCCGAGCGCTCTCGTCCAGTTCCAGGAACTCGTAACGGTAACGTTACAACTCCACGTGATAATATTGTTTCACGGCTCCAACTCGAGAATAAATATAATCCGAAGTTAACCGAAGTAGCAAGCTCCATCTCCCGTGTTACAACATTTTTCTCGTAGCAGACGAACTCGCGGTGAAAAATAAAAATAAAAAAATAATTTTTAAAAATCACTCTGCGGTGTTATTTCTCCCTCTTATTGGGCAACAGCTGAAAACAAAAACTCCAACAGAACAGGAGCACCGACCGCATCGTGTCATTTCACCGAATCGGTGCCGATAACAAACTTCTGGCAATGTGCCACCCATCTGCATTGGCCAGCAGTCCAAAACTTGATTGGATAACATTTCTGGAGATGGCCAATGAGTAATTGAGCTCGTGATGCTCTTGGAATCTTACGCTGAATGAAATAAATCGGTTTTAAGTGTGAGAGCGTAGTATATATATATATATACACATATATATATATACCTGCACAGCGTTTGACTGCGCTTGAGAGAGTGACCAGATGTCGATGCATAAGAGGGGCACTTTATATAATCGTAAAAAAAAACGCGTTTCGCAAATTTAAGTCAAGCAGCCGTTGGCACGATATGGCGATGTTATTACTAGTTTTTAATTATTATTATTATTATTATAGAATAATCATAAATTAAAGAATATATTTTGTAATAAATAATGTTATATATATATTTTTTTTAGCGTTGTTTAATATTATGATTATTATTGTTGTTTACTTACGTTTTTACTAAGTTACGCTGCCGTTTTCATAATAATAATAATAATAATAATAATAATAATAATAAATATAATAATAATAATAATAATAAATATAATAAATATAATGGTGCATAATAATTTTGTTTGTGTCATCTAATAAAATTGGGGACAGTGGTAATCTCTTCCCCCCCTCCAAAAAAACATTGGTCAAATCATTATGACGATGATGATGATTATTATTATTATTATTATTATTATTATTATTATTATTATTATTATTATTATCAGTGATTTATCAAAGGCAGTGGTATGTGTGTTCTAGACTTGGAATGTATGAAGTATTTCTCTCCTCTCAGATAATCTGTAAAGTCTTTAATGTATGATACCACATTAAAATTGGTTGATACATAAAACTTGTCTTCCCTTCTTCTTTAACATGTTCTTCCCTGGAACATGAAGATGAGTCACTGGTATTACTGTTGCCCCTCCCACCTTCAAACAGAAAGCTGAACTCAAGTGCTGTGTTGGAATGGAAAACCAAACAAATAGTTGCAGGAGAAAGGATTTTTGAAACCTGACAGTTTCAGCTGAATCATTCATCATAACAGTAAACTGATACAGTAGACCATTTGACCTTTGAGCTGCCAAACAGAGTGAAATACATAAAGGTCTGTCTGTCTGTTTGTCTGATAAAGGTCTTGAAAATCAGTTGATCACATATTCAGGTGGATATTATTATTACTGTTTATTTAGTGCATAAAGGAAAAAAGATATTAATAATTTTTGACATCCTTTATATATTACATACATCCGTACCAACTTAAATACATGTGTGTATAAACATACATACAATAGCACATCTGTGCATTGTTATTATGCATATCTATTGATACATTCATTCCTTTTTGTTTATTTAAAGATAAAAACTAATTTAACCAACTAGAGTTGAAAATTTAAACTTTATATGTTTTTTCTGTTATATTAAGGGACTGGTTTGCAGTAGTGGACTTGCTGCATATTTTAATGACGTCTAAAAGGCTTTGTAAAACTGTGTTCTAGCGAAAGCTGGACAGTGTAGTTCAGTGTATGTGTGTTGGTATCCAAGTGCATTTAATGCACAAACCACATACAACTTGAAATCAGTTTGATAAATGTTTTTAAAAACCAAAGAAACCCCTGAAGTTTGCATAATGCAGGTCAAAGTATCTGGATTTGTCTCCGTGTAGCTTCTATACTAGTGAAAGGTTAATAGGTTTTTGTTTAACTCCTTCAAAAATATATTTTTATTCTTTAATAAAAACACAAATTAAAATATATTATTTAATATCCTTTTATTTCAGTAAGTTATCTTAAAGCCACTTAAATTTTGTTTTAAAAAATCGAATTTATAAAAAAATAATTTAAACAAATTAAAAGAAAAACCTATTAATCTTTCACTAAAATTGAAAAAGGAAGAGAAACTGATACACAAGAAAATACTGCTGCAAAGACATTACAGGCAGATGACAAGAAAAAAAAAAAAAAAATATATATATATATATATATATATATATTTGAAGCACTGTATTTGTTGAAAAGTTTGCAGATAATATATTCAAAATAAGTATTGTAAATGTGGCATATATTTGAGATAGTCTGGTAGAACTATATGACTCATGCTTTCAGTGTAATTACCAGAAAATAAATTTTTCATCATTGTTAAGCACTTTAAATATTAGTATAGGAAATAAAAAATAAAAAAATAAAAAAATATTAACAATAATAATAATAATAATAATAATAATAATAATAATAATAATAATAATAAATAAAATAAAAAATAAAAAAAAAAAAATAAATAAAAACAAAAGAAGAAAAAATTGTATACAGGATTTTGTCAGTAGTTGAAAGATGTGACAAATGAAGTTCAGAGTCTGGAGTAAAACATGAAAGTTTCATTAACAGATTAAGTTATCATCAAATCTGCTAGATATGAGATACAAACAGCATACATCTTTAATACTCCAACAGCTATTTTTAATTCTGCCTGTTTATTTTTAGAACCAGTATCAATATTACTGATAGAATAAATCAATACAAATTATATCTTTAAATTAGTTTTATTACCAAATCTTATACAACTGATAATCAAATAATTTTTATAGCATCTACAACTGTCAGTTGATATCATGTGAATATGAAATTATTGTTTATATAATTTTAATTTTGGTTCAGTAATATCGAAAGTGCCACCAAAACAAAAATACAAAAAAATTGAATAATAATAATAATAATAATATTTATAAATAATAATAATAATATTTATAAATAATAATAATAATATTTATAAAAATATCCATGAACAAAGGAAAAGCAACCAGAAATATTTAGTTTCTATTCTTTATTCACATATACCAAAATGGTTTTGCACCAGAAAATAATTTACATTGCACATAACCATAATCCACTACGTAGCATGATAAATGTATCGTCACCAAAAGGCAGTCATCACCAGATAATAAACATGTCCTTCTCACCAGCCTCTCCTCATATCCATTTAATACATATTTCATTCCTGAAACTTTTTGAAGTGGTGCCAAGAGAATTTGAAAAAAGAAATATTGGTCCATAATGTTGGAAATAATTATGTTTTTCTGTAAGTAAAAACAAATAAAAAAATAATAATAAAAAAAATTAAACGAATAAAAAATTAGAAAATTAAAAAATAAAATAACCCAATTATAAATTCTGTTGACAGATATATCAATATTTTTCTACCATCCATATGAAACTACTGTCTTTACGAAGTAGAGAAAACCTTTTTAAATCCTAAATATTATTTTCATTGATAGCTTCTTCACCAGTCAAAAAGAAATATTAATTTTAGAATTACCATTAAATTATATGGGAGAATAGTAACTGGAAGCACATTAAAACACATTTAATGAAAAATCATGCACCAAAGATACTTACTGATCTAAAAGAGTTATTAAGCCATAACAGAGGCAGCATAATTTCTGGATATTCTATCAAATTCACTTTCCTGTTTTAAAAAAACAAATTTATTTATTATTTTTTATTTTCACACACACACACACACACACACACACACACACACGAATTGATCCATATAACTAAAGAATCTTAGTGAAGTTAAAAAAACAAAAAGTCATTAAAGTCTAAGTGAATATATACTGAAACCAGTTTCATGTGCTTGTTTTTCATCCTTCCATGTAAACCACATAAAAATTCATTTACTAATAGAATGAAAACAGCTTTAACAGATCACAAAGCAGTGCATGCAAATGCACTACAAACATAGCTGACTACATTCCACTTCATCATGAATTTATCCCTCTACGTATACATTATAAAAACATTATTAAATAAACAAATTTTACCTTCAGTAGATAATCTTTGACAAATGGATGACTCCTGTGAGAATCCTTTAACTGTGAGATATATCTGTTACTAACCTGTAAGAAAAGATTACAGCAATTATTACACTAATTATATATCTACAGAATATCACTTTTAAATAATTCCAAATTTTCATTTCTGCTATTAAACAGCAATCAATACTTTCTTTTTCAAAAGAGTAAGAATATTTCTAAAACTGTTAACAAACTAACATTAATAAAACATTACAAAACACTACCAATAATTTTTATTCTATTTTAAAACATTAGCTATTAATAGCCTTACTAGAGCTAAACATTTACAATAAACTTATATAAGAAAACGATATTAGAGAGGCTTTAAAACTTATTATGTCTTTTCACATCTACTGCATTCTTAATGAATTCAGAAATCTGAAGAGCCAGTGGGTGGGTAGTTAAACAGAAAGTAAATGAATAAATGAATGTTACTTACCTCGGGAGCTTTGTTTAAATGTTGTGTCAGAACAATCATGTTGACAAGTGTCTCAGGATTGTTACTGTCCTGTTTGAAAAGATAAAACAAATACCTTTAACTGTAAAGAAATATCTTACAAACATTATTATCAGGCGATGCAGTAAATATGGTAATTAATGAGGACTCAGTCTTGTGCAACTTTGGTATAAAAAGATAGAACACATTTTCAGCTGCTTCATTTTAGTAAAACAATAACAATAACAATAACAATAATAATAAAGCAATAGGTGGACATAAAATTGAGGTAACTGACATTGTTTATAATATTCCTCTATTGGCACATATTATATAAAAGCCTCATGAATGTTAAAAAATGCAAAATTATTACATTTAACTTTTAATAATTAGGTGAAAATAAAAAGTAATAAAAGACGAAAGTGAGCAATTTAATAAAAAATTAACAATAAAGGAAAATTTAAGAATTCTAATAATAATCATTTTGCATTCAATAGTTTCACACAAAATAAATAAATACTAACAACAATTTCACACTAAATAAATTTTAACAATAACAATTTTTCACAGAATAAATAAAAACCGTTCACTAAAAGAAAATTAACAATTTTAATTAATAATAATTTTGTACCATATAAATAAAGATTAACATATTATTAAAGACATTTAAAAAAAATAATTTTAACAATATCTTTAATATATTCATTCTCACTTTGTCAATAGCTTCCTGAAGAACAGATTCTGCATCGTCAAATTTGTCTTGAGCCATGAAGCATGCTGCCTGACCATTTAGTAGCAGTGAAGTTGTAGCATGTTTGTCACTCAGTTCCTGGAAGATATAGAAGGCATCCTGAAGCTTATCACCTCCCTGAAATAAAGTTAAAAAAAAAAAAAAAAATTAAAAAATTAAAATAGAATTAAATTAAAAAGACACACACAATAGAAGAGACTATATTAGTATTAAAGACAACAAATAAATATGTATGTAGTTGATGCAACATTTTTAGAAGTTATTTTAAAAAGGTGTGAATAATTGTAATACCAGCTGTACACAAAGTAGTCACACTTTGTTATAAGTCTCAGTGGTAACCTTAACCTTTGTAATCAATCAGTCCACAATGAGTCAGTACTTATCAAGTAAATTCTGTAAAATTTGTATCGCTTCTGTTCAAACAACACTTTTATCAGTAATACATGCTGTTTTAGAGAAATTTATTTTTCAATGACATCTGAATTCCAAAATGCCAAAAAAATATATGATACGTTCATCTAATAATTTCAGATTTTTCTGTCTTTTATCAGTATACCAAATATAAAATATACATAATTTTGTTTTTATTATACTGACCACAGAGATGTTAAACCAAGCCTGAGCCATTTGTGTCAGAATGCTGTCTTCGTCAAGTTCCTGCATTCTCTTCAGTTCTTTTCTGCCATCAGAAAACAAAATTCATTAAAGACTGAGTGAAATTGTTTATTTGTATACTAGAGTACTTGTTTACTGTGTTTTTTCGAAATATATTTAAGAAATATATTTAAGTACATGAACATTAGCTATAAAAATAAAAACAATTAAAAAAACATGGATCAAAAAGTAGTTCATTCATTTCACATCCCTTGTTTAATTGTCAATTACAGTTTACATTTTTTTTTAAATAATAAAACAATTTTCATGATACCCTAACATAAGTATTACAAATATCAAGATCAAAAAATATATTACAAACATTTTAAACTATTAAAACTGTTTTTAGCATTTTTTAGAATGTTTTGTTCATCACTTCACATATTGAATTTTCTCACAGTGTTAGGTTCTTTAAAGTAGATTTGCTTAATGTAAACAATCATATCACTGTTTTGCATAAAATGACTGGGTTTTAATTAATAATATATCAACTGGGACATGTGATGAGACCAAAAGATTTGAAATTATATATATTTTTTGATGTAATAATATAATACCTATCAGAATAAATAATAATTAATACATCACTCCTACAGTTTATTCATAATTTATTCATATAGGTTTAAACCAAACTGCCCAAACTACTGAATACTTTGTCACTTTGATTCTATCTTTACTTTCATTCAGCAATGTTTGATTAAATATTTCTGTTACAACTGTGTCAACAATATGAATATTTTTATGCTTTAAAAAAACTCAAAAAACACCTACTTAGCAAGATCTATTCTATCCAGTTTCAGCAATATTTGTACCATCAGAGCCATGCTAAAATATAAAAAAAATTTAAATTTTTTTTTAAACTTTACTGTAAAATAAATAGTGGTATCAAAATAACGATTTGCAGTATTACAAACAACATTTGTAGAATGCAGTATTTCAAATGTAACTCTTTTCTTATTATTATACAAGATGTGGTGAATTATATTCACTGAAAGCTAATTTTCATACAGTGTAAATACATACATAAATTCTTGGGTAATAATCAGATATTTAATTAAAAAATTACATGATACCTCAGGAATTGTAATAAAAAATATATTTTTTAAAATGACAAAATGTTTATGTAATATAAATTGTAATATAAATTGAATTGAATGCTGTGAGTATTTCTGTTTCAGATTCATTTTCTAAACTGCTATTAAATTTAGATTTTTAGGATATATTCAAGGCAGTACATACCATTCAATGTCATCTGACTGGTGCAGTGTTCTGAGTGCTGCATCATAATTCTGAAATTAACAATATCAGCATTATTAGATACTAATAAAATCATAACACTAGAAAAATGTAGACTGAGAAAAAAAGAAAAAGAAAAAAAAAGAAGATTTTTAAGAAACTTTAATTACCTACTATCTAATAATACGATGGTTTACAAAAGATGTCATTTAAACAACAAACCTGTTCATGGAAATATATAGAAGCTGCCATCAGTAGAAAAGTACTGTTAGTCAGATCAACACTTGCACTGATTTTGCTGTCCAAATCTTTCACCACGGCATCTCTGAAAGGACAGAAAAAAGTAAGAAAATAAAAATGCTGACAAATCAATGGTGAAAAATTTTAATACTGAATATTCTTCAAAGAATGATCTCTATGGTTTGTATTTAAATTAATATCTGAAGATTATACACTTACAGAAATAAAAGATTTACCTGAAAATTAAATTACTAGTTTTAGCTTACATGAACAACTCATCCTTGAAAAAAAAAAAACAGTTTTTATTTATCTGTGATTTCATTGTAAAATCACAATACCACATTGCAGATTTTCAAGACATTTTAGAAATGTTTTGCCTATATAATATCATAAATATGATGTATATAATTATAAATTTTGCTATGTCTTTTGCTAATTTTAAATTAATCATTTATAAATTCTGTTAAAATTGGTATTTTCAAATTACCTTCTACTTTCACTGGACATGTAATCAGCAAACATTCGAACTGCCTGGAGATCTGCTGTATGTGAGGACTTGATTTCATCCAAAACAACTCCATATTTTCTCTGTGCTATATATGCTCTGTACAGAATTACATCCCTCTGGTTTTTCAAGTCTGGGTTTGTTGTCTGAAATCATGGAATGTTTTAAAAACTGATTATTAATATTATACAGTTCCTAACAACTGTTTTAGGTAAAATATTTAACTGAAATTGTGAACATGTACGCTCTGCTGTATGTTACATAGAGCTGTATCGCATAATATTAAAATATTCACTTTTGACAAGTTTTGTTTTAAATGATTAATTTGTAGCGACCTGAAATTAAATAATCAGCATGATATTCGTGACTGCATTAAATACTTTTGTGAAAAAAAAATAATGTTACGTACGTTTAATGTAATGCGTATAACATCATAAATATATGTTTTAATTTGAGTAAACCTTAAGGCATAGTAAAAAAAGTTTCAGTTTGTTTAGTATAATTTTGACAAATCAATCGATCATTCCATTTACAACTATAAGGATACCTTTATCAGATAAAGTATTAAGGATATTGAAATTAGATTTATATACCTTAAGCTTTTGTGCTTCATTTATACAGTGTTGATAATTTCCGATGTATAAAGCTGTTCTAATATCAAAAAGTTCATCTGTATCACCTTGTCCAGCCATTTTTGTTGATAAACTTGACACGCATGCGTCGCCAACGTGGAGCAACTCTAAGGGATGGGAGATAATCCAAACGACAGTTACCTACCATTAACATATAACGTACATAATTTTGACTTTTGTTTATTAACAGTGTAAAAACAGATTTAAAAATAATTAATTTAGTGACGTCGTAATAAATTTTAAGTTTTATTTTTATCTTTATGTGATCTTGTCTAATAATAATATTACTGAAACAACATAAAATAATAGTATTAATAGTTTTCATTATATAACATTATTACTTCTGCGACGGATATTTATATTATGTACAGCGCCTTATGGAGGATGTAAGAATCGAAAAACCAATAACAAAAAATAAGGAATATGAAAATATCATTTATTTGATTATTTTTTAAAATATATGCTGTTTCTTTTATATATATATTTGCAACGATTGTCAGACCGTTCCTTGGAGAAGACCTTTTCAATCGACTAAACTTTTAAAATACAAAATATATATATATTATTAACAAGATGTAATGTTATATTTCTATGAAGAAACACATTGTTGATCAGCACATCATTATATTATAGACAACATATATTAATACATTTTTTCCCCCTTCTATATTATTTTTGATACAGATTGGGGGAATGACAGTTTCTTTTGACAGGAAACTGTTCAGAACGTAAATCTTTAAATCTACTGGAGGAATTTAGGAAGTAAGAATAATTTCCGGTTTGAATTCTGTAACAGTTGAATAATAAAGTTTCTTTAATTTAAATGAGCCACGTAGGTAAGTAATGTATAATTATGGTTGTACCTTTTTGCACGGTACAATGTTAAATGACTAAATCATCAGTAAATATATATTTTATATTTAAACGTTATTAAATTATTTTCAGATAAGTCTAAACTAAGGATATCATCGTGTTCGTAAGTCCGGAACTATGTCAGTGTCACAAAAATAAACAATCACAATGTCAGTAGATGCTAGATTATCGATAGATAGTACGACAGTAGGCACTTTCATAAAATTAAATTGAAGATACGTGACAAAGTTGTGCTTTTCGCCATATATGAGTTCACAGTATCCTACTAGCGTTTTTATCCAACTAACATGCATCGTCACCAGAACTAGTGTTGACGTTGTGGTTCATCCTTTTAAAACATTTTACGGAATAATAATCTTTTTTACAATTTCTCAATAATTTCGGTTTTGAATATCTTCTTTTGCTATTCTAGAAGTATAATACCTTCACCAAATCATCCAGACACATAAATAAATATTTAAATAAATAAATAAATAAATAAAGATAATTAGATATGAGCACTCTTTTCACTTCTAAAATTAGTTTTTCATGTAGATCAGATTTTAATTTCTTCCAATGAACATAATATCATGAAAATTTGATTAGAGATATTTCACTTTCTAAACAAAGTATGAGAATGTAATGATTTCAGTAACAGTATGAGTATTAGTCTAAATAAAGCTTGAAACAACAGACCAAAATTGCTGAAATTTTCAAAACATAAAATTGCTTTTAAATTTAAGGCATTATTGTCCATGTTATTCACTTATTATCGTAAATTTGGTATATTATTATTATCATTATTTATTTATTTTTTATTTTATTTATTTTTTATTTTTTACATGCTGATTCAGAAATAATTTTAATTTGGGGATGTTTATTTATTTTATTTATGTTAATATTGTTATTATTTATTATTATTATTATTTATTCATATGGAAATAGCATAGTTTGTACAATCACATAAAACTGAAATTATGATTATAGATACCTGTTAGAAACAGTATACACATTTTAAGTGAGCCATATATATGTTTCCAAAAATAGATCATTGCCTTAGACTTGATAGTCTTGTTTTGGTTAAAAAGATTTTTAGAAAATCTTCACCTTTGACATCAACTATTGTGATAGCATGTTTGTGTCATCATTAAGAAATGGTTTGATTTGAAAAAAGATTTAAAAGCTGAAGTGGCTTTGAACAGTTTTATATAACCTTTTTATATCTGTTATTCTGTACTAGCAATAAAATAAAAATGATAAAATATTTAGTAAAACCTGTTAACAAGGAGTAGAGTTAAACTGCAAGATTAACGAGTGTATGGAATAATAATAATAATTAAAAAAGATGTGTTATTTTCTAGACCATACATTATGACATCAAATTCAATATATATATATATATTAGTCAACTTACTGTTTGATGTTCTAAAAAATGACTTAAGTATTAAGTAATCCTGCAGTCAGATCTGTGACTACACAGCAGAACGTTTACTGAATATTTTGCAATATTTATCATTTCCATACTAATTCAATAAATCTACACTAATTCTGGCTAGTCAAAGAACTAACTCCTAATTTTTTTTTTTTTTTTTTTTTTTTTTTAACTCGAGGCAAATAAGACAAAATTCACACAACTGTACTGTAAAATAAATAGTGGTATCAAAATAACAATTTGCAGTATTTCAAACAATATTTGTAGAATGCAGTATTTTAAATATAACTCTTTTCTTATTATCATACAAAATGTGGTGAATTATATTCACTGATAAGCTAATTTTCATACAAAGTGTACACACACATAAATACATACATCCATAAATTCTTGAGTAATAATCAGATATTTAATTAAAAAATGACATGATACCACTGGAATTGTAATAAAATTATTTAATAGTTTAATTGTGTTAATAATATAATAATATTATTATTAATTATATCTTATCTTTTATTACAGGTTTATTAATGTGGAATACAGAAAAGCAATATAATGTAAGTTTTCTATTCATAAATGATTTGTTGCATCATTCTGTCAATTCTAGCAACTACATCTTACCAAAGATGTCGGAACATTATGTCCTGTCTTTGTAAAATTATTTATATATATAAATTTTGTTACTAACTGGTAAATTCATAGTCTACAAAACCAATATAGAAATGATCTCAAATTATTTTTTGTATTAAAATATTCATCCATTTATTCTGTAAATGAAAATATTCGAGTAACTAATACTAGTTACATGTTAATCTTTAATTTTACTTTCTATTGTTTTGCATGCATCAAGAAATGATGTGATTATTTGGTATTGTTTTCTATTTACTTTGCACATAGGTTATCGTATTGTGATTTCACACAGGTGAAGGTTGGAGGCTCAGTTTTCCTAAGAAAATGTATATATACACTTTAAGATCTTTTTTCTCATATTAATTTCTTGCATTTTGTTTCTTTTTTTTTGTAGTGGTGTGTTGCATGTGTGTGGGCTTTTTATTATTATTTTTTTTTTTTTGCTTTGTGATAAACAAATCTAATTTCTAATTACATATAAAGAATTCGCTTCAGTTAATTGCTTGTAAATGTTTGTTTAGCTTTTAATGTGTACCTGTGGACAATATGAATAAACAGACTAATAAAATTCTTTATGCTATCAAGATATTATTTTAATTATTTTGGGAGGCATACCATCACTTTTAACAAAGTATGTTGACAAAATAATGCTATTAAAAAAACATATGAATCCCACCCTTTTTAAATTTTTATAGCTGGAATGGTCGTGTCTTTGTTTATATGAAAGAACTGATAACTGAAACTTCAGAGCATATAATCCATTCTGTAACAATGAAATCATAATTACTGAAAAATGGCAAAGACCTGATGTTTTTACACTGTATTCTTTGTTATTATACTTTCTTATTAATTAAAACTGGACATCAGAAACTAATCAAATATAACTTGAAACAATGGAGAATAATTTTAGACTACTTCTTTGTTTCTCCCTACATACACTTTAAAAACATGCTGACATTTTATAGCACTGAGACCTTAATTAGATATTAGTAAGTGCACTTATTTTATTTCTACATTGGCTACTTATTATTACAATAAATGAATCCTAATTATTAACATGATCAGTAGTGACCCTTTTCCTTTATTATTGCTGATAATAACTATAATAATAATAAAAAAATAAATAATAATAGTATGGGTTAAAGGGTGAAAAACAGGCACCCGTCTGGCACCCAAGATGCAAATAGTTGACAAAGATTTCTTTTTAATTATTATTTTATTTATTTAATTTTTACTTTTATTATTATTTTATTTTATTTTTTTTGTAAATTGAAACATCTGAGCAAGCAGCCATCAATTAATGAACATTATTTAATATACAGCCTGTCAGAAATTATGCTGGACGGGTATGTTCATCACTGGTATAGTTACAGAGCTTATTTTACACATTGTGGTTAGATATAATAATAATAATAATAATTAATAATAATAATAATAATAATAATAATAATAATAATTAATAATTAATAATAATAATAATAATAATAATAATAATAATAATAATAATAATAATAATAATAATAATCTGAATTGCCTGCCAGAGAGATATAGTTACTAATTGTTTAATAGAAGTATTATTTTAATAAAGAGTGTCATTAAAATAGTTTTTCTAGCTTGTTAGCAACTGTTTTTGTTTTTCATACCTGTCTTAGTTTGGTTGATTAGCTTACCTTTCAAGACATGATTTTTATAATTTTATATGTAGTTATCATTTGTAAAATGAATTAAACACTAAAATTTACCTTTATGGCCATTATGTTTTTTAAATTTTTTTATATATACTAATATGGCTATCATTTGTGAAATGATTAAACACTACCTATATGAAAATGAACAAGTTAATTTGGATTTTAGAGTTTTTGTTTAATTATTAATTCATACAAATTTCTGTGTGTCAGTATTTATAGTGATCTTTTCTACGTTCATGTCAATCATAATATATGAGTATTTTACACGATGTAAAATTAATTTTGTAATTTATGTTCTTCAGACTTACTTATTGTAAATGTAATAATGATAACACAAGATTATATAACAACAGCAATACAGTTTCTTTTGCAGCATTACAGTTCTGTATCAAGATGATACCAAACCTTTTTGCTGGCACTCCATCCAAACGAAAATCACGGTTTAAGATCCTTGCCTTCGCCATTGTCTTAATAATAGCTCTTCATTTTCTCATCAATTTCGAGCAAATTCGAGAACACGGCAACTTTGCAGACCTGCCCATACCAATTGATCCCAACTTTGTTCCTTTGGGGATTTCTGAAATTGAAGAATTCCCATTCACGGGTGAAGTGAAAGTCCCAAAGATCATTCATCAGACTTGGAAAGACACTCACATTCCTCGTAAATTTGAGAAGTGGATAAAAACTTGGACAACTAACCATCCGGACTGGGAGTACATTCTGTGGACAGATGATAGTGCACGCCAGCTCATCGCAGACAAGTATCCGTATTTTCTAAAAATTTACAATGGCTATCAGGAAAACATTCGTAGGGCAGATGCTCTTCGCTATTTTGTTCTGTATGAATACGGCGGAGTTTACGCTGACATGGACGTCGAAAGTTTGAAGTCCTTAATTCCCATATCGTATAAATATTCTTGTTATCTTGGTCAGGAACCTTATGAACATCCAATATTAGATGGTAATTTTGAAGAACTGGTAATCAATGCACTGATTGGCTGTCGCAAAGGTCATCCGTTCATGAAAATGATGATAGACTATCTTCCTCTATTTTCACATATGTGGAACGTCCTTGATAGCACTGGTCCTCATTTCATGACTTTCGTTTACAGACAGTACAAAAGCACAAACAATTTACCAGCCACCCACATAAATGGGACATTCTTGGCTCCAGCAGAGTATTTTTTCCCCACGATTGATCCCGTTAAACATTTTTCAATGCACTCGCTGTGCGGGCGTTTTCAACAGCTTTCTGACATCCAGAAACGAGCGTGTATGCAGTTAAAGCTGAAAGGAGTCAAATACTCGGACAAGTTTGCCTTCACTACCCATCACTGGGTCCACACTTACATAGACTTTCGTCTCAAAGGTCCCATCGATATTCAGTACATTGTGAGACGTGTTCAAATCTACAAACATAAGGTCGGTTTGCAGGAAATTAGTCCTTTAAGAGAAATCTATTAATTGTATTTACATTATAGTTTTTTTATATATATATATATATATATATATATATATGTATGTATGTATCAAATTATTTAAATGATAACAAAGCCATTTTGTGTATATAACTGTCTATGATATATTTATTTTATATTTTATTTTTTTTGTGCTTTTTAAAGACTATATATTAAAATCTTGTTTTCTGACATAAACAAGTCACGGTACTTTACAACTGTTATCCATCTGGGCACAATATCATATGGTTTGACTTTTTAAAATATTTTAATTTTTCTAAAAGGTATTTTGACAATGAGGTGTATTTTTATTAAATATCAGATATTTTTAACAGAAATACTTGTTTCGTGTGGGAAAAAACAGTATCATACTGTTAGTTTGTCATAATTATAAGTAATTGCTAATCTCAAATTTAAATTACAGTTACTGTTTAAATCAAATGTAATTGCACAGTGAAGTTTAACATCCATAAATTAATACATTTCTAAATTTAGAAAAAATAAGGCTAATAAAGAAATGAGAATTAAAATATATATATAGTAATAATTTTCAATGACATTTGTAAAAGGTGGATTTCAAACAGTGCATTACTGTATTACATTTGACAGACAGCATGTTTCTGCAAGAGAACAAAATATCTTATGGGATGTCTGGCAGTCAGACAAGTGCATTTAGGTCACTCAAAATAGTAGCAATATAAACGTCACAGTGTCTGCAACCCCCCCCCAAAAAACCTTTCAGACTATGCAAATTTTACAAGTGCATTTAGGTCACTCAAACTAGCAGCAATATAAACCTCATTAATTGATTGTATAAATTGTTTATATTGCATAAACATTCATAATGCTGCCTTACATTTTGTAATAAACGCAGATTAAAACTGTTGAGTAGTATTTAATATAATAAACCTATTTTACGACACTTAAAGTAATACATATTTTGTTTATATAATAAACATTTATGGTATGTAAATCACTGGTCATCTATTATCCATTTGTGCCCATCCATAAGGCCTCTAAAATGTTCTAAATAATCATGTGATGTTATTGTCCTGTATCTGTACTGATTACTTCAAAAATTAATTAACATGGTATTTTATACCTACAAATGAATGAATATTAAAGAGAACAATTCAAATTATTAAACAATTTTACGAGTACAAATAATTCTGAATTTTTAAATATTTCATTTAATTATTTATTACTGTCATTTATAAATTAAATGAAATTAACATACATATAATGTGAAATGATTTCATGTGTTTATTTTGATAAACATTACAATAATAATCGATATGAAAGAACATGAATAAACACAAAAATATAAAAAATTAAATAATCATATCGTGAAGGAATAGTAAATAACAAAAAGATGAAGAAGAGATGGGGAAACCCAGAAGAATGAGAAGAAAGGTAAAAAAAAAAACCACAGAAAAGAATGAAAAAACCACAAGAAGAATGGTAAGTAAATAAGAAAGGAGTGTGGAAATAAATAAAAAATAAAAATAAGCAAATAATAATCAAATAACTATGAAATAAAGAATACATATGAAGAATAAGGAAAAAACAACAGGCAAGAGGGCAGAAAAAACAAGAAAAATAAATAAATTGAATACACAAGAAAAGAAAAATGATAATCTTGAAAAAAATAATAATCACATAAGATAAAGCATTCATTTGAAGAAACAAGAAGACAAGACTAAGAAGAAAGGTATTTTAACAGCATATATGCTAATGTGTGAGTGTTAAAAAAAAAAACAAAAAAAAAAACATAAGAAAGATGCAAATGAAGAAGCAAGAAGACAGAAGAAAAAGGAAAAACATGAATGGTAAGTAATTTGAAATAATAAAATGCACACTTCCATCACTAGTAATAAATAAAAAAAATAAAAAAATAAATAACAATCATAAGAAATAACAAATAACTTAACAAAGAAGAATAAGAAAAAGGAATAAAAAAAACCAAGAAGATAGAAGAGTAAGAAAAAAAAAGAAAAGAAAAGTAAGTTAAAACTATGAATTTAGACAACAATAATAAATAGTTAAGTAATAAATGAATTTACACACAAATAAATAAATAAGTAATAAATTATCATAACTGATGTAAGATAAAGATGCATATGAAGAAAATGATGAAACAAAAAGAGTTAAGTAATTTGAAGCAGTAACAATATATATATAAAATTTTCAAAATTTAATAATAGAAGAAACAAGAAGAATTCCTTGGTGGTTGAAACAAAGAACATAAAATATAATAATAAAACACTAACATAATAATCACATGATATTAGAAGACTGAAAACTAACAAGAAACAACAACACAGAATAAGAAGAAGAAACAGAAAGACACATGAGAGGGAAGATGCAAAAAGAAAGAAGAATAAGATTATACAAATTACAATAATAATTTTTTTTTTTTTTTTTTTTTTTGTAATCAAATAACTATAAGATAAACATTTGAAGAAACAAGAAGACAGAAGAATTAAATGACCAACAACAAAATAAAAAATAAATAAAAATAGTAATTGTTTCAATTCATTCTGAGATCATAATTATTTAAAAATAAATAAATAAATAAAGATATGCTTAAAAGCAATGTTAGGAACATTATTGAAACTAGACATCCAAAATATTACACCAAATCTGTATAAGTTCAGTTTAGCCTAAATTAGTGAACCAAATGTCCATAATGTTTAAGGATTCTGTCACTACAGAATAATAAGCAAGTGTTTTAGAATATTGTATCTTGAGGTCACTGGCTGGCACCTTTTAAAAATGTCTTGAAAATAAATTATCACTTCCCCCCATTCTCTAGGAACTACGGATTTAATTTTAATTTTTCGTAATTTCTTTTTCATTAATAATAAAAAAATAAAAAAATAGAAAGAAAACATTGAAAGAAAAAAGAAAAGAGTATGACAAAGAAAAAAGAAAAAGAGTATGACAAAGAAAAAAGTAATAACAAAATAGAAAAAATAATAATAAAAAGAAAAAAGAAAAGACAAATGGATGAAACAAGGTAGCTGTCGCTGTTAGATTATACTCAATGTTTTATTTACAAAAGGACATGACATAATTATAATAATTGAGTCTTGGGTAGCTGTTGATACATTAATTTACTTTTGACTAAGACTTTCTTAATAATAATAATAATAAAATAATACACAAATGCCGACGCGATTCTTTGAAACAATAGTTTGCATCTATATTCTAAATTTAGAAATCATTATTAATTTATTGTAATAAAAAAATAAAAAAATTGTTTGAATATATACTTATATAAATGTTTTATTTGCAGGAAATTAGATATTCAGGAAAATTGACCATGATTTAAGCTTCTAACAATATACCAGACATTAAATTATAACTGCTAATTTTTGTTGTCATCGCTAAAAACTAAAATATAACACTACTGTTTAGCTATTAGTATTAACAATAATTATTTATTGATGTAACCAACAACGCTCGTTTTATACTTCGTATATTTTCGTTCATTTCCGTTATGTTTAGGAACGCAACGGAAACAGCCTATCTTCTGGTGCAACAAGTAAACTAGAAAATTAATAGCCACGCTGTCATGTATGTTTAAGCAGCGAAGTAAGTGCATTTAAAGAATTACTAGAAACTGTAAGTAATGTTTACTTTTTCAGTACATTAGTTCATTTACTGTCATTCGTATTTTTGCGATTCATTTTCTGTCAAAATGTCGCAGGACAAATTTAGTGTCCGATTTAACTTGTGAGACTGGTGGTCCGTTACCAATGCGTTCGGAAACATTTTAGGTCGTTCATGTTAGTGTGCAAGAATGTATAACGCTGCTACTGAATTTCAAAGTATTAACATTTATTAAGACAAACTTATGACATATGACAATTTTTATGGGTTTGATAAATGGTATAAATTATAATAAGAAGTTTCATTATTATTATTTTTTTTTTTTTATTATTATTATTTTTATATATATATTTTTATTATTATTAATACATAAAAACATTCTGACATTTCAGAGCGTTGAATTTTTATTTATATTTATTTATATTTTTGGTGGTTATTTGACAAATAATACATAACATTCTGACATTTCAGAGCGTTGAATCATTATTTATATTTATTTATATTTTTGGTGATCATTTGACAAATAGTTGTTAAATTTAAAGATTTTAAATAATAATAATAATAATAATAAGCAGTAGTAGTAGTAGTAATTAAAAGAGTAATAATAATAATTCTTCAACTGCTGTTAAACATTTATAAAATAAATTATGCATTTAATATCTTTAAATATATTGCATAATACATTATATATTAAACAATAATATACTGTGTAGTTAAATATTCAAAATGTGTAAAAAATACACAAGAACTACTATTTGGATGTTCCTATCAGCTGAACTTAGACTGAAATATCAGTTAATTATAATTATGTAATTATTTTCTTTCATGGATTTAGGTTAGACTGGGAAAAGATTGGGTTTGTAAAAATTCATTTAAGTAACTTAAAACCATATTTGTACTGACAGCTCAGAATATTAATTCCCCTAGAAGCCAAGATAGTAGTAAGCCTGTATTCATACCACTACATTAACAATTTAAACACATTATATATAATGAGAAAGAAAAGCTGGTGTACTATTACTAATAAGCTATCCTTAAACTGTCTTTACGTGTAAATACAGAGGATATTTTCAAAATATGTGCCAAAAACAAAGCTGCTCATACCCTTGGAGGTTCTAATCCTTTATCAAATGGTTGACTGAATAAAATTAAAGCTAGCTTGTTCAGACAATCTTGGCCTTTTGGATTGTGATCCCCAGAGAGATAATTGTGTTTCACAGCTGTTTACTCTGATGAGTGCATTAAACTTTAATGAAAAATAAGGAAATAGTAATTATTATTACAAGTTTATTTAATTATTAACAACAACAAAAACAGTAAATAAGTAGATGAATTAATGAAAAAGATTTGGATTAAAAATTTATTAATAATGATGATAAAAAAAATAAAAGATCAGACAAAATTAAAGACTGTAGGTGTAAAACATTGTGATTGCATCCTTTCTTGAACCTGATTTCTTTTTGTTATCTATCTGTCATTGTCATGTGATGTGCAAAAATATATTGTTATTGATTTATCAGTCTTAAATATAGTTTTGTGCTGGTTCATTCTGTACAGTTGTTTGCATTATGAAATGGTAAACATTAGCATAGATTATTTTGGTATTTTTGTATATCTTTTTTTATTATTTTTTTTTACCTTCTGGTCTTATGTTGTTTCTCCTTTCTGAAAAGATAGCTTATCTGGTAAGAATATTCATCAAATATTGATGAGAAGGGTTGGTGGAATTGTTAATTAGGATGGAATTGATTTATTGTGGCAGTATGCAGTTTATATTTTCAGTTTTATGGTGTTGAGAAGTTACAAAATTAGTGTTGCTGTTATTAATGTATTTACATATTTTTTATTTTACTGATTTCTTTATTTTTATATTATCAGTACTATTTTCAAGTTTTATGTTTACTGATAATTTGCTATTGAAACAATTTGTAAGAATTACAATTTCTCTGTTTATAAAGTTAAATAATTTTGTAATACATTTTCTAAAAAAACAAACAAAAAAACGAAGTTAAAAATTTTATACAAAAGAATCACCCTCCACCACATAAAAAAGTTAATAATAGTAATAATATATAATTTAATAATTATTGTTTACTAGCATATGTGGTACTATTAAGTAGGGTGATTCATTTTTAGTTTATAATATTTCTTATTGGAAATGTTTTACAGTTCAGAGAGAGAGTATGTGTGTGTATTGTTATGCATTGAATGTTATCACCCACAGCATTGTAATCGTAATAGTTAAAATCACACTTTTAACAGAAAATAAAAGTCAGTAAAATAATTTTTTGGACTTATTAATTTTTAGTGATATTTCTATTTTTTTTATTCTTCTTCATTCTTTTTTTTTTTACTAACTTTTTTTTTTGTTAATCTTAATATAAAACGATAAAAGAAATTAATTATCATGTTTTTATGGGTTTTATTTGGTGTATGTATGTTTTATGTGACATGTAAGAGCTAGTCTGAGTGATATATCTGATATAAATTTCACTTCATTGACACATAAACATTTATTTATTTATTTATTTCACATTGCTCCAAGACTAGTTTACCAAAGGTCATGGTTGGTTGAAAGGTGTGTATAATGAAATCCCTTCCTGCTAAAACTAAATAATATTACTTTATTTCCTCTCTCACTTTCTGCATGGTCCTTAACGTAATATATGACACCATATATTGTACATTGAAAATAAAGATTTCCTTTCTACCATGTACATTTTTACTTTGACATATCAGGTAGCTAATATTACTACTTGTTCAGACATGTCTAAAAAAACATTGTATTGTATCAACCCATAGTTCTTCCAATTTATTTTTAATGTGTTTGTTTTCACCTTCTAGTCAAATGTAGATAATTATGAATATTATGATCAAGTGACACTGAAATTGTATTTTAATTAAATAAGGATTATTTGAAATTGGGTTGGTGCCTATGCTATGAGACATATTCAGTTTTTTTAATAATGGTTTGGGATATTAAAGTGTTTTCATTAATCGTACGTCTTCTGGATATTAGTATCAAATAGTCAAAGAAATAAATGTTTTTATATAAGAACAACACTTTCTGTAATCTGTTGTATGTATGTATGTATGTATGTATGTATTAATATCAATATGGATTGATTATACCGTTAACAAGAAAGGGCTACACTTATTCAGTTATCAGGATATATTTGAAAAGCACCTTTCCACAGAAAGGAAAATATTCACCATGCATAATTGTTTTGTATGTTAGACTTTATCACTCACAGACAAATATAAAATAAAATTTAAATTTGCTAATTCAAATTTTATTCTGTATTCTTTATTATATATTCCTTATTTGTCCTATTATTTTGTTAACTCATACTATAATGCATCTGTTGATTAAAAGAAATAAAAACTGGGACCATGAAGTTAATGCTATTAAAAAATTATTGTGCCTTTAGTCCATGATTAAAAATAAGAACAAAACAAAAAAAAAGCCCTGTATTTATATTTTTGTAGAGAATGTCTACTGATTACGCAATTAGTCAGTTATAATAGGCTATTAATTTGAATAAGATCATGCGTGTATATCACAGTGGGCAATGACTTGTGAACAGATTAACTGACAAAATATGCAAGGAGATTTTCTATTGTTTAGGTAATCATGCCTTAATGACATCACTGTTTCTATTTTTGTTCGTAGATATAGTGGCTCACATTTCTGTAATTATGGCTTAGGTATTTCAATGCGTGTATGTCAGAGAACGTTATACTAGTACAGATCGCCACTAATTGGTGTCCACATTTGGTGTCTTAAAAGTATTTAAATTTTAACCCAGAAATAATACAAGTTAGTTGCATCACTTCAGAATAAGTTATAGTGCATATATGCATTAATTTCTGCATATAAGAGAATACACGTTTGTTTTTTACGTTTGTTATTTATTTATTTAGTAGTTTGCTTTTTAAATTTAAAATAAATAAATAAATAAATGTTTATTTTTATTATTTATTTATTTATTGTTGAAGACTTATTTAAAATAAGATCTGCATAGCATTCAGTTAAGAACAGTAATTTTAAAAGAACCTTTTTA
Organism: Chrysomallon squamiferum; assembly: GCA_012295275.1. NCBI lineage: Eukaryota > Metazoa > Mollusca > Gastropoda > Neomphalida > Peltospiridae > Chrysomallon > Chrysomallon squamiferum. Next base: position 17,134,336 of record CM022669.1, read on the forward strand.
TTATTAATTTTCTTTATACTAATTTATACTAATAAATTAAAAGAAGAAAAAGAAGACAATTAAATAATATATGTTTGTCTTCATTATTTGTGCTTCATTCATCAAAATTTCAATAAGATTTCATAAAAATTTAAAATGTATACATAGTTCAAATTTTTTTTATCAAATGTGACAATACTGTTATTAACACACACATCATGATGACTTGCAGTTAAAAGTGTTTCTGTTCTGAGTCACACAAACTTCTCGTGGAAGTATTTTGAAATAATTATTTATTATTGCAATATACTTCCAAGAGAGCTGCAGAAGTTTAATTATTTATTATTACAACACTACTGAAAGAGTCAGGTGATTCTTTATAAATGACTGACTTATCTTGAATGGGATTTTGCAGTCAGATCATTTGTCATTCCATTGCTATGCATGGTCAGGTGATTCCTAGTAATTGTGCTGTGCCTAAATAAAGCTGGGCTTAAAAAAAATTACTTTTCTGTTGTTACCTGTGACAGGTATGTACATGTTGACTTGTGTGGGGTACTGTATTTACTACTTGTATTTTCACACATGCTGTATGCTAGTTATATATGTTTAGGCATTTTCATTATTCACTATATGTCATAAACTCGTTATTACACAGGCATTTCCCAAGTGCTTTGATCCCCTCATATACATTATCCACACACTGTTAGTGTTACCATGTTACAGGTGATTGTTGTCAGTACTGTGATTTAGTAACCATGACAAGTGGTAAGGAAACAGATATGTGTGTCTTATTATGAACGGAAATATTCCACGTGTTGCACATGTTATTACTATTCCACTGCTGTTCTGGTATGTATCTGAATATATTAATTTTTATAAAAAAAATTTTTTTTTTTTATTAGTTTACTTATATTTCATCACTGAATGTGTGTTTTTGTGTGTGTGTGTGTGTGTGTGTAATATAATATGATATGATATGATATGATATGATATGATATATGATATGATATGATATGATATGATATGATATGATATGATATGATATGATATGATATGATATGATATATAATATAATACAATACAATACACATAGAAACACACAAACATAATAAGCATGTGTATGTGTGTGTGTGTGTTAATAATTTGAATAATTCATTGATCCAGATATAAGTTGTTGACTTAAAGTCTTAACTGTGCAGTTTTTAGTGTTAATTATAAGTCAGCTCTGTTGAAAGATTTGTTTTAGTTTTTATAACTTTTCATTTCACAGGTATGATGTAATATTTTGTATGATATTAGTGGGCACTTGAGAATTTGTAATATATATTATCTTTATTATATTTATAATCTTTTTTATATTGATATTTGTTTCATATATATATTAATTCATATATAAAATTGATATAGTAATACATTTTCCAGGTATAATTCTGGTGTTATTGAAGTTTCTAATTTTATTTTAATGTTTTTTACTAACTTAAAAAAAATTTCATAAATTATTTATTAGTATTTTAGTCAGAATATAATTAAAACTTACAGCCAAGCCAGTCTTCATGTTTATAATATTATGTAGACATTCTCAATAAATATTGGCCTGTATATAATTAATCTAATTATCGGTAAATATTCAGTAGTTTAAAAGCACTTACACATACATCGTTGGTGTATTTGTATGCATCTGTGTGTGAATTTGTGAATTTTGTTTATTTTGTTTATTTGAATATACTCTGTCTTAAAACAGAACAAATCTTAAGTTAATGGAATATTTCTTTTATGTGTATTTTAAACTCAGTGTTGTTGGTAACATTTTTGATCAATATACTTATTATATAAACTGAAAGTTAGAGTAAAATACTTTTTTTTTATCATACACTGACAGGTGTTAATGGATTGACATACAACAATGTTCTGTGATGACAGATAAAATATACAATTAACACACATACTCAGAATATACTCAGAATACACTTAGTATTCTCTTATATTTTGGAAGTGCAAATTTCAGACTCTGTGATATATTGTCACAAGTATTACCACAACGCAAGCTTTTAGAAAGTGAGTTGATTGCAGAGTAACATTTTCTGCTTAAACTGCTGACTTTATATATATATATATATATTTATTTATTTGTTCATTTCTGATTGCATGTATATATCTAGTTTCTCAGTTTGAACAGAATATGTTCATTCTTTGCTACCATAATTTTTATTGCCAATCAATTTCCAAGCCATCGCTGCTGATGTTGGTTTTAAATATTTTATATCTAATAACAATTTGTATAATGATAATATGATTTAATGGTTGGAATCACACAAGAAGACGTGACCTAGATGAAATTGTAAACATGTTAAGAATGTGCAAGTATTGTCAACATATAGCTTGCTGTAAGGAGAAGTTTATGATTTAAATATTTTGTGGTTTTTGTTAATTGAAATTAATTCTTAAATAGCTATATTTTTAATAATAAAATCTGTGTGTTACTTGGTCAGTAATTGTGTAGACTGTTTAAGTAGTAATAAATTTGCTCTACACCATTCAAACAAATACTGTCAACTAGATATATACACCTAAACTCTACTTGGTTAGACAGAACAGTATAAAATGTACACATATACCAAGACATGCAAATACACATGTTACATGGATACACAATACATAAACATTTACATAGGCATTCTTCTAGTTATTTTTTAATTACATGGTTTTGATTACATTTCCCAAATGTGAAATCCATGCCATGATTGGTGTGACAGGTGGATCGTGCACTTTGAAAACTAAGAGTAGCATATTTATACATTATAAATAGACTTATGATATCATTCTTGTGCATCATCAGACCTTGGTTCGTCATCAGACCTTGGAACATCTGGTCTCTTGGTTTTGTTGATAATAAAAATTGCTAATTAGCTGTCTTATAATACTGGAAAAATTTGTTTTGGTTAGTGGCATTCATATTATTGCTTTTAGACAATTTTATCTACAGATATAAATATAATTATAATGGTATCAAATCTAGTTTATATATGTAATGAGGGAGATAGTATAGTTGATAGTATTTGTTAATAAGTAGTCAGACATGGATTTTTGCTCTGTTCAAAATTACATATGGTTCTTTTTCTACCTCCATTAAGTGCCATCCTAGTGTTTGAAACATTGCCCTGATTATTATTATTATTATTATTATTATTATTATTATTATTATTTTATTTATTTATTTATTTATTGTTGAAGCCTATTAATAGTATTATAATTTTGTTTGAACTACTATATATTGTAATATTAAAGTGTACCTGTCCTGGATAAAAAAAAAAAAAGACAATGGCTGCTATATAGTATGTGTGTGTGTCTATATATATATGTATATATTAAATGCCGATACTAAATGTGACAAAACAACATCATGCATCACACATATATTATGCATGATGTTGGCTGTCACATTTAATACCAGCAAACGTTGCTGTTGAGGGGAAATAATAAATTTCAAGTATATAAAATCTGTTTAGCTATTTAGTCATTATATTCACTTTTTATGACTTTAATAGTGTATGTGTGTGTAAATTCCATCTTTTTTTTTTTTTTTTTTTTTTATAAACATCTTTGTCCCAAATTTTAATTTCCTATTATTTATTTATTCATTTTTTACTCTCTTTTTTTTGTGTCTTATCAAGGGTATCAGTTAACATCACTAGAATTCTCTTTTATTATGAAAATATGTAAAAAAAATTAATTAATTTGTATTCATAATAATTTGTAAATTGGTCGTTGAAATATACTGATGTCTCAATTATAAATACTGAATACTTTTTAATCCATAGGGTCAGATATATTTCATCAATTTAATTTGTCTGTTCTTAATTATGATTGAATATGTAATTTTGACAGTTTTGTAACAACAACAATAATTAAATAAATAAAACTTTTTTTATTTTTTTTATTATTTTTTTTTATATATGTAGTGTTTAACTTTCTGTGGAGAATGGTTATATTGTAATTTACAAGATTATTATTATTGTTTAGCAATTATTCATATTTTGTTTTTGTTTTAACTTAATATTGTCCTGAGTAAATTTTTGTTGAAGTTGCAGTTATTACTGTTATAACTATAACTATCATTTTTATTTTAATATTATAAACTGACTAACCAGTTTTATTTGCACATATTCTGACACCTACGTGCAGGTCATTCTGTTTTATTGTCACACATATATATATATCTCGTGGTGATACCTCAATGTGTTCCTGGTGCACATGAATTGATTATTGTATCTTAATATGCAACAGCTGAGAAAAACACACAATGTGATCTTAAATACAGTTTTAAATATTAATGCAAGCTGTTTTAAGTTCTTACTGTTACAAGCTTGTTATTCTGAAAGCCTAAATAACACACAAAAAGCAAATACTCATGAAGGATAAAATTATCTTTTTTTGTTAATTCTTGTTAGATGTTAGCATTTTAAACAATCTTGATACATTTACTAATTAGTATTTCATGTTTACAATAATTATCTTCAGACCATCCTATATGTTAAAAGATATACTGATTAGTTTGTAACTCTACTATTATAACTGCATTTTCAATATTTAATTTTGTAAAAATGATTTATTCTGTATACCTTTATAAAGATATGGCTGCTGTTGTTGGATTACAAAGTTAAATATATGTTGTATTCTAGGTTGAATTATTTAACTTCGAACACTGATATATATAATTTTATATATATATATATATATATATATAATCTGCTTAAACAGGTATTTTCTTGACAATACTAATATAAATGCTTTTAAAAATGTTCCTTTTTTATTTTGTATTTACACTGGGTTATTTATCTTCAAACAAGATCATGATAGAGAATACAAGCAATATCTTATAATCACATAGCCAATCTTTCTTTATCAGTTTACAGGTTTAAAAAAAAAAAAAAAAAAATTTAAATAAATATTTATAACAACCATTATATTCAGGCTCTGAAATTTACCTTTTTATTGGTTTTAGTTGTTCTGTATTCCGTTTCAGTCGGATACATAATATGAAAGTGTTATTACACACACACACACACACACACACACACACACGTGGTACAGTTGTGTTCAATAATGCAGTAAGTTTATACAAATTGTAGCAATTCTGTGATGACTATGATTTGGTCATAATTGCTTTTGTTTGGTCGATGTATCAGTATTCATTAAAGCTTTTTTCCTGTGATCTGGCTGTAGAATTCTGTGTGTCCCAATTCATGGATTGATTATTTTAGAAATCTCAGCAGTTTTACTCTCTTCATTATTTTTTAATAACAGTGATTGTTAAGTGTAAAAAATAATTTGTTTTTATAAGGAAGTTTTTGAAAGGAAACCTATCTTTTTGTAAAGGAATAACTGGAACTTGTACAGTCAAATCTGTATTCACCGCTCACCCAAATCATTGCTAACTTATTAAATTGGTAATTTTATGCCAATAGAAGATTTGTCACAATAAAACAAAGGTAATTTAAATATCTGGCTGTCATAAAATATCAAATTAGAAGTATTTCCTGTGTTCAGGAATTAGGAAAACCTAAATTATGATTTTATTACCAAGCATTCATTGGAATGGGATATATCCTGTGTTTGCATAAATCATACCAATTTAGTGAATATATATATCATCTGTGTGTTCATATTCATATATATAAAAAAATTATCTAATGAACCTTTCCGTTTGGACTCTGGTCTGATAATGTTAACTGTTTTGTTTTCATTATATGAAAAACCTCAGAAAAAAACCAGAATAATATTTTTTTTTCATTAGTAAATAGTTGTTGTTAAATAATTGTGAAAAACCTCTAATGAACAATGAATTGCAGTAGTTTTCATAAATATTCAATAAACTAATTCCCGCTATGAACAGAATATATAAATATTCAGTAAGTTGTAAACTGCTTTTACCACTGAGAAAGCAATTGGCTACATACTGATAATAAATAAATATGACAATGAACCAGTATGTACATGTATACATATATTATACACAACTGTATAAGTATATACATTTGCACACACACACACACACACACACACACACACACTCAGAGACACACACACATACACATACGTACACATACATACACTCCCACTACTATTGTATATCCATCAGCATATTACAAATAAATTTAAATAATGAGACTATGCAACTGAATACAAATAAGTTTTATCTGAATTGTTTTTCTCTGTAATTACACATTTTATCTTTTTATTATTACTATTAATTTATAAGTACATCTGGTTAATATTCAACAGATAATAAACTGAAAACAAATATTGATTTTAAAAACTAAAATAACCATACACAATAGGTTTTAAAGACGCAAAACCACGATTTTATTACTCATTTACATGTTACAACACTTAAATTACCTAGCAAACCTAAAATTGTTTTTTTTAAAACCTCTTTAGAAATTCATCTATTCAGACTGTAATTTGACACATAATGATCCAAAATAATTAATGAAAATGCACACAGTTTCATATTTGGTTATAATAACAAAATAGAAAGAAAGGTAGACTACAAAATGCTAATTGTCATCACTTAGGTTACACACAATAACTTGCCAAGTATTTATTTATTTTCTAACCTGGTTGGAAGTATAAAAAAATGAAGTAATTATTGTGTATGTTTGCATAGCCTTTTATGTGTATGTTTATGTCTTCCACGAGATATTTCAGTTTTTCCATACACTCACTCTGTGTCACTTCCTCATTCATCTGTTTTTGTTCATTTGTTTGTACAACTCATATCAATGTAAGATCAATAAAAATATTTCCTAGTGTCATAAAGCCAGAACATGATCTATAATTTATTTTGAATAACACGTTAGACCATAAACAGGTATTAAACTAATATTGAAAAACATTTCAGCCATTCAATTGTGTCTATTGTAAATCTTTATATTACTCACACAGAGAGCAGATGTTAGCTTATTAGATATGGCTGAGGTCTGGGATGTAGGAGCTTGCAAGATCAATCCTCAGAACCTACAGTGGACTCTTTCCTATTTCGACAGAGTCTGTACTTACTTATCTGTATGTGCACTTAAATGCATGCACTGAGATGTATCCTGAAATTATTCTGATCTTTCAGTCTCTTGATGAAACTGATCAGGTGTAAGGAATGCATTGTTATATAGTTTGCATGCAAAATGTTGTATATTGATTGGTCCCAGTATGTTGTTATATACTTCAAAATGACAATGAAATATGAAACTTTACACCAACCTACTTGTCTTTCAAAGCTGACAAGGCTGTAGGCTGAATAGCAAATTTTGTCCTACTATGACAGTAATTTTAAAGTATGAAGTAGATTGACTACTAAATTTTGTCCATTATTTTGACTATTATTTTTGAACTGCAAGCAGTATGTTTGTGTCTTATATTTCTGGACAATGCTAATACTGGATTATCTAGTACATTCAATTTGGATAACAAAAACAATTTAACCTCTTTCTTAGACATAACTTTAGAAAAGGAGTAAAAAAAAAAATAAAAACTTAAGGTATTCCTTTGGCTTATGGTGATCCCTGACCTTTCTAATATTTGTTGTAGAACGTGATCTGGTGACAGAAAGCACAAGCAAATATAAAATTAAGAAGGAAAAGTGAAGATGAACAGTTGAAAAAGAACATCTGTTTTTGTCTGTGGCATGGTCTTGCAGGTCTTTGGTGGAATTAACGGTGAGACTTTGTATATTCACACTGTTTACAAAACTTAAAGAATCTGAACGATAAGAGTCGAAATAAAAAGTACAGATGCATACAGATACTCATACAAACACACAAAAATCACTGCACAAATGTAGACCCTGACAAAGACTGGTATATATATACATATATAAATTTAAAAAATAATTCAAAAAGTGCCTTATTTCTTTTTTAATTGATTTATATACTTTATTTCTTTCTTTTATTATTATTATTATTCTTTCATTTTATTTTTTTATAACCAAATAAAGACACATTTGTTTCTTTGTTCATAATTAATTTCTAACTGATATGAGATAGAAGGCAGTACTTTTTTTAGGTAGTATGTAATAAGAGAAAATACTGTGCAAAAAAAAAAAATGTGTCTAAGACAGAGAGCAAGAAAATGAGCAAGATTAAAATACTTCTATATTAAATGAATACAGAAACCTCTCCTTTACACATGTACAAGTATTTACAGGAGAAATGTAGTTCTTTCTGTGATAATTAGTGCTTTCAGTCTTTTAGGCAATTTACAGGTGTTGCTTCCAACTTCAGATTTTCATGAAAGAAATCAATTATTATAATAATTGAAATTATTTATTTATTTGTTTGTTTGTTTGTTTGTTTGTTTATAACTTTTTAAGTGCAGGAAGATTTAAAAAAATATTTTTCTGGTACATATTTTAGTTTCATTGGAAAAAGCTTCCTTGTTGCTAATTGAAAAAGAATAGTCTTTTGTGCAATAGCAGTGAGTTTCCTCTTGTTACCTGTACTTCTTGTGTTTTGCTTTCTTGTGTATTTTTAATGATGTAGTTTAACAATCATGCTGAAAAAAAAGAAAAAAGAAAAAAGAAAAGAAGGATCATTGAAGAATAAAATTATGTCTGTGCCACTTGTATAATATTTAACTGTCAAAAGAAAAATGTTTGAATATTGAAATTATTTTTCACTGTTTAATAATACCCTCATGCAGAACAAGTATTCATAAATACATATATTCAGTGAACATTAAATATTAAAGGTGATCAGAATAAGTAAAGAATGGGGAAGTGTTTTTAAAAAGCCATTTTATAAAATCTTGTTCAGTTATTCCTAAAAAAACAATTGCTGGAACACACACAATAAGAGGCCATTTTGAAAAAAAGAAAGAAAAAAAAGGTTGTAATCTGTTTTGAGTTGTAGAATTTATCTATATAAGATTGTAAAGTATTTGTTGTGTTTTGAAACTTTGCCAAGAATGTTCATAACCAGGGTGGCTTTTGTGGACACCGTATATTAAAAGTTGGGCATGTTTTTATTATTCTTTTATTTTATTTTGTTCTGACTCTATTTTCATTTGCTACAGTGCATGATTTTTTGTGTTTTTTTGGAAAGGTGCAATTCAAAGATCTATTGCTAGTAATTAATATAGTGGTATCTCTATTACCATTCATGTACAAAAACTGCGTTAAAAACCTGATAAGCAATAGCAGTAATTAAAAAAATATCATAACGTATTCATTCCATGTGTTCTGTTATACATAACTAACAAAGCTTGTGTAATCCAAACTTTTGAGAAACAATTTTTCTGAAACCTGTTTCAAAATACATTAGTGTCACAGTATTTTAGCAAACAACTGATTGACCTGAGTTATAGAGCTTTCTCTAACAACATTTAAAAAGGTAAAGAATTTGAAGCATGTGCTGAAGTAGGTGCATGAATACTTGGTTTAGATACATAATGTAGTAAGATGGATAAGAAAAATATTTACAGATATTTGTAATCATTGCTGGATGGGACATGTTTTTAATTCTCACTCTCTTAAAACTTCTATTTTCTGTGTCCTTCCTCTCTCTTTTGTCTTTCCTATACTTTGTTTTTTTCTTTTTGTCTTTCTTTTTGTCTCCTCTGTGACCCTCACAGATTCCACAATTTTTCTGGAAGCCTCTGTTGGGTTTTTTTTTTCATTTTTTGTTTTATATTTTTGTTGTTTTCAGCAGTATGTTGTTGTTTTTATTTTTTTTCAGACATTTGCAAATGACAGAAGTCTTAAGACAAAAAAAGATTCAAGTCATCTTTATGCTGATGCGTATGTTGGGAATTCTGCATGCATGTTCATCAGCTTTGGACGTTCTAATTTTTCGCTTTTGAATGCATTTTATTTTTTGAGTTCTGCTGCTATGTCTTGAATTACTGTTAACAAAAAAAAGTAAATAAATAAAGAAAAATAAAGATAACAGCTACATCCTATGGCTCGTTCTTGTGGCACTGGTGACCATTTCATTGTCACTGATCACGGATACTGTCATGTCTGTTGGAGATCAACAACTACTAAGGTGTCTTCTGCTTCATTCTCAGGTGTGAATCAGTCACATCTACATGTATGTTAAAATTAACAATTGTTTTTTTCTATGCACACTCAGACATAAACATTCCATAAAGTATTATCAAGTCCATTTCACAAAAAATATATTGCCATTTCTGCATTTGTACAGCTTGTCTCAAAGAATTTCGTTTTTTTTTTTTTTTTTTTTTTAGCACTAATTTTAAAATTTTAATAAATAAATATTAATTAGAAATTTATAATTCATTATTAAATAATAATCTGATTTGCTAACACTGCTAACAATGTTATAAAGTTCTTTTGTTCTGATTGGAGTTGGCCAGTTAGTTCTGACACATAACTTGTCAGTAACAAGTATGTTCTAAATGAGTTAAGTCGTAATGACATTTATTTTTTAACTTTATTACCTTCTTTTCTCCTTTTTCTTTTTTCCTTTGATGCTAGAGTTTTTTTTTTTTTTTTTTTTTGAGTTGTTGTTTCCTTTTCATTGAAAACTTCTAAAACCTAAAGAATGAAACCACTTTGATATTCTGTTGGTTTTTTTGCTTGTGTGCAATCTGTTAATGCTTTGTGTGAAACCACCTGTTTCTTTAACCAAAGAAAGAAGACAAGTATGATATTTAAATTACTCTTTTTTTGCACAGAAACCAATACCATAAAAGTCTTTTTAGAACCATGGAGGTTGTTACCTAAAAGTGAAGACCGAAATAACAAATTATTATATTATCTGTATAGCATTAAGAAATAACATTGGTCTTTGTTTCATAGTGAAGGAAGCTATGACATTTATCTGGTTATTTCAATAACTTTTAATTTTTTCAATTTTTTTTTTTTTTTTAATTTCATGATTATTTTATTATTAGTGGAGCAAAAAAAAAAAAGAAAAAGCCAATTGTATAATAGAATTTAATTTATTTATTTTTTATTACTGTACTAAATTGTAGGAAGACAACAGTTTTAATATCAGAATGAAGGTTTTATTCTTCCATAAATACTGTTAAAATACTGATATGAATGATTAATAATATTATTTATATATATATATATATTTTATTATTGAAATGTAAAAAACTTTATAATCAGCCATTTGATCAGGTAATTGAGACAAGGTGAAATTAACATTTAAATAGTTATTTTAATCAAGGTGAAAACATTCTAGTATGAAGGCTATATTTTTCTGACTGAATTCTGTTAAGAGACTTGATGAAGAAAAGAAAAAGAAACTGCTCTTTGTTTTGTAGCATTTACCTTGGTGTGTGCATGTGTGCATGCATGCATACATGTGCCTATGCATTTCTTTGAATATATATATATATATATATATATATCCTCTTTGTGAATTCTGTGATAGCTTTACACAAATTTGAAATTTAATTTTAAACCAAAGTGTTCATTAACACACGTCATTCTGTAAGTTTGTTTTGAGATAGCTTATCAAATAGCTGCCATCAGTAACTATATATACGACACGTATGTTTGTTTTGCTTTGTTTTGCTTAGCTTTGTTGACTTGTTGTTTCCATGTAGTTTGGAGAGGCTGTTAATGCTTGTTTATGTATTGCTTGGGTTTTCTGGCACTCAGCAAGCAAACAGTTTCATAAGCATGTGCACTTACACACACTGTGTGAATGTTTCAGTATTATAAAAAAAAAAAAAAAAAAAAAAAAAAAAAAAAAAATATATATGTATATTAAAAGAATTAAAATAAAATGGAGACCTCTAAACTGAAATTTAAATGAATAATTAATAAAACTGGAATATAATTAAAATATTCCTTTGCTGACAAATAAAAGAAGCCTAAAAAAAAATTCATAAACTTTTTGGCTGCTAGTTTTATTGTTTTTAACATAAAACCTTAGCTAATAATAATAATAACAATAACAAACACACACCCACACACCCACACACACACACAGACACACAGAGGAAAATTTTATATTATATAGGGTTTTTATTTTGTTTTGTTTTCAGAAAATGTATGTGTTTGATGCTCAGACGTACTCCTACTTTGGATTTATTCTTGGTATCATTGTTTTCCTCCTGTATGGATTCACTCTCTTCCTCACCTTGACATCCCTCATTGGCGGGTTTGTACTGTTATTATTATTACTATTATTATTATTATTATTATTATTATTATTATTATTATTATTATTATTATTATTATTATTATTATTATTATTATTATTATTATTATTATTATTATTATTATTATTATTATTATTACTACTGTTAATATTATTATTATTATAATTATTATTATTATTATTATTATTACTACTACTACTACTACTACTACTACTACTACTTTATTATTATTATTATTACTACTATTATTACTACATTATTGTTGTTGTTGTTGTTCTTGTTATTATTAAAGATTTATACTTCTTCATTGCCTGCCATTTATACTCTAAAGTATTGCAAAAATTCACAAAGATTGGTAATTTTACAAAAACTATTTTAATTATTTTCAATATTCTGTCCCACAAAATAAACAAAAGAAAACTACAAAACAATATAAATGAAAACCTCAGTCTTTTATGACATTTTGCAATTATTAGAGATGACTTTCGATTTTTGGTTGTGCAGAGTTTGTTCACAGGTCATAACAGAATATGTTCCATAATTTTAAAAATAATTTTTCTCTTTAAGAATATTATCAGAATTGATTATTTCTAAAAATTATAAAATCGTAAACAAAATTAAAATCACTTTTGTTACATCCATTAGTATGAATAGACAGACAAGGGAGATAAGTCACGTTCACTAAATGCTGATGTATAATTACCTTTTCCTGAAAGATAAATAAATGAACTATAATCTTTATTTTTATTTTCCAGGTACTTCCACTTCCATCGAAAGAGTGATCCATCACTGCTGGGAGATGATTTGCCTGGTGTGTCCATCGTGAAACCCCTGATGGGAGTTGATCCCATGCTCCTGGACAACCTAGAAAGCTTTTTTAAATTACAGTATCCAGAGGTATTGTAAATGAGTTTGATACTAAAATGTTATTTGTTAATTGTCATAAAATAGTTCTCTTCCTTTTTTTTTATATGTGTGTGTGTGTGTGTGTGTGTGTGTGTGTGTGTGTGTAAAATGTAGAGATAGAGATGAATAGATGCTTGACATATTTGAAATGCATTGATTATTATTTCATTGTTACTGACAGCTTTTCTTTTCTTTTCTTTTTAAAATCAATTTGGCTACTGTTTTATTTGAAGTAGTTTTTTTTTATTATTATTATTACTACAATTACCATTATTATTATCATCATCATAATTATTATTAGTAGCAGTACTAGTAGCTATGTTATTATTATTGTTATCATCATCATCATATTATTATTATTATTATTATTATTATTATTATTATTATTATTATTATTATTATTATTATTATTATTATTATTATTATTATCATCATCACCATAATTATTAGTAATAGTAGTACTAGTAGTATTGTTATTGTTACTGTTACTAACATTATCGTTATCATCATCACAATTGCATTTATTATTATTGTTTTGTTATCCTTGTTTTCAGTATGAACTGCTGTTCTGTGTACAGGACAGTGAAGATCCATGTATCAACCTGCTGCACCAACTTGCTGAGAAATACCCCAAAACAGACTGGCAGCTTTTTGTTGGTGAGCAGAATATCTGTGTAAAAATACTTCAACTTCAAGTGAATATTAACCGTCTTAGCTGGCATAATATCAGTATGAAAGAAGGACAAATAGTTTTTATTTATAGATACTATCTGTACCTTCATAATCTACAGTTACGTAGTTTAATGTATGTGACTAAGAACTATAGATAATGGAGTAGGTGGAGAAATAATGTTAGATACCACTTACCAGTTTAAAAAATAAAATAAAAGAATAAATTTAAACCAAATAAAAATAGAAATTGAAGTAGTAGTTTTTCAAATATAAATGATAACAATATATATACCATACTTTAATGTATGTATCTGTAATTATCATTGTTATTGTATGTGTAAGTAAAGTGAGTGTTTGGTGTTTTGTCAGGTGGCAAAGAAGGCATCATCAATCCCATGGTTCACAACATGACCCCTGGATATGAGGCAGCTAAATATGAATATGTGTGGATTAGTTCCAGCAGGGTCAAAGGTCAGTTTGATTTGTTATAGCTCTTCTGTGTAGAATTAGAAATCTGTTCAAGTAAATAATTTAAAAGGATTTTATATTTTTATAAATTATTATTATTATTATTACTATTGTTGTAGTAGTTGTTAGTTATTATTATTATTATCATTAGTATTCATATATTTTATATATAAGGTGCCTTTTATATAAATAAAATCAATAAATTTACTTACAATCTCATAAGGGAATAGTTTTGTTGTTTAGCCTTTAGTTTTGTTTTCAATATTTTTAGATTGTGTTTTCAATATTTTTAAACATTTTTTAAAATTTTATATTTATTATTATTATTATTATTATTATTATTATTATTATTATTATTATTATTATTATTATTATTATTATTATTATTATTATTATTAATATTGTTAATATTATTAATAATTTTGTTTTAGTTAATGATGAAATTATCATGGACATGGTGTGTAAACTTCAGAAGCCAAACGTGGCTCTTGTTCACCAGATGCCTTTCATGATGGACCAGCGAGGTCTTGGGGCCACCATTGAAAAGGTGAACACTTCATTTCTCTAATGCATACACTTAAATTATTACCTTTTACCTATTTTCTTCATTTGCAAGTAATCTTCCAGCATCTAATGAATATTGAGCACTGCAACTGTCTTAGTGTTTTTTGTTGTTGTTGTTGTTGTTGTTATTATTTTTTTGTATTTCAGATTTATTTTGGATGCCTACTTCAGCGTTTCTATCCTGCCTTCAGTTTTCTGTCACAGTGTTGTGTGACAGGAATGTCATACATAGTTAAGAAGTCACTTCTAGACCAGGTCAATGGGTTGGGGTGGTACGGCCGATTCCTGGCAGAAGATTTCTTCCTCACAAAAGCTCTGCATGACAGGTATGGAACAGGGAGAGTTGTTTTTGTTTTAAGAAATATTTGCAAACACATCACTTATTTTCCGGAAAAGGGGAGATAACCCCAGTTGTCGTTTTAAGAAATGTTTACAAATATGTTGCCTCTTTTGATTTGATGTTTGCTGGGTCTTTTTAAATTTTTATATTTTATCATCATCTTTATAAAATCATATCTATATCTAGATATATATGGAATAAAAATTATTATTGTTGTTTTTTTAAATTATTATTTCTTCTTATAATTTTAATATGGTTCTGCTGTAAACAGACACAACTACTTATAAAGTATATATATTTAAGTGTTCATTCACACAATTTTTGAAATTTTTATGCTTCATGCTGGTTTAATGTCTTCAATTGACAGGGGATACAAGTTAGTGCTATCAGCCTTCCCTTGTCTTCAGAACACACCTCCAACCTCTCTGTGTGGATACATCAACAGAATGGTCAGGTATGTCTTCTAGTATTCATCTTATTTTTCAGTATTCAATGTGCAAATTATTTCCCATTATATTCAGTGTATTTGTATGGATACTTGACATCTTGAATACCTTTAATGACCACTTCTTTTGAACACTTAGCAGTCACATTTGCAATCAAAATACATTTGAGTTCTAATAGAATTTTTGGTTTGTTTTGTCATGTTGTCATTAGTCCATATGATGACTGGTTTGATAATTTTATAATAATAATACTACCAAAACACAGCCAAATACTTTTAATAACTTTAATAGTAGTAGTAGTAGTAGTAGTAGTAGTAGTAGTAGTAGTAGTAGTAGTAGTAGTAGTAGTAATAGTAGTAGTAGTAGTAGTAGTAGTAGTAGTAGTAGTAGTAGTAGTAGTCTTTTTAAATGTATTCTCTTTTCACAAACAAATAAATAATTCCAGGGTTGAGATGTGTAGGTGACTGAAGAAATTTTAAAATATACTGACATTAATTTTTTTTAAAATAATTTTATTTCATTTCTGTGACAGGTGGTTGCGGTTGAGGTTCAACATGCTGCCAGTGGTGAGCACAATTGAACCATTCATGGATGTCTACCCACTCGGCCTGCTCAGTGCATGGAGCTTGCACCACTTCTTTGGAACAAACCCATTCTACTTCATAATCATTCACCTCATTTTATGGATGACCATTGATTACATGCTGTTGATGAATGCTCAGGTAGCTTGCATTTTTGATCAGTTATGTTATATATTGAGAACACAGAGTATAGTAATTATAAATTTCTTGTCCAGAGGAACAATTATTTTTATTTTATTATTATTTTTTTTATACCTAAGAATATTTTCTTTGTATAATCTTAGAATATTGAATTGGCTACAGTTCTGTAATTTGAAAACAAGCCCGAAGATTGATGGATCACGGGATCATATCTTCTGAGTGAACACAAATGGGTTGTTTCCATTATGGCTAGTGTGACATTAGTGTTTTATTAAATGTGGTTTGTTTTCCTGTGTATGGGAAGGTGATTATTTTATTAGAACTAATCATTAAGAGTACCCAGTGAAATGGTTACAGTCTATTTTCTTTCCCATATCATCATTATTGTTTTCACGCTAATATTTATTGTTAATACTGCAGAAAATATTTTAATAATATTTTGAAAATTTTACAGTTAAAAAAATGTATTGGTTTTATTTTTCAGAACGGTCCCCTCTGTTTTTCAAAGATTGTGTTTGTGATGGCTTGGCTGTTGAGAGAGTGCCTGCCAATACCCATATTTGTAGTGGCTTTGTTAAAACCACACACTGTTGTGTGGGGCAAGAGAATTTTCTATGTGAAATATGGAGGCCAAACAAAACTTATTGAAGACAAAACAGCTATTCCATTCTAACTTGTGTGGAGATACTTTTCCACAGGAGACCATCTTGTTCCTTCTGTTACAAGACATGTCGATGGTTTGGTTCATTGATTTCAAAGTAGAAATCTGTTGGGTCCAGAGAGTTAGAGTTAGAGTATGCACAAGCATTACAATGGAACAGAAGAATTTGAACATTTTGTAATGAAAGAAAAAACTTCTGTTACCATCATCGTTCATTTATTCTGAAAAAGAAGATAACCTTTTTTTTTTTTCAATGCAGCAAATTTTTTAAATTGAAAAAGTTATTTTGCAAGACTTTTGTGTCCTTTTTTACCAAATTTTTTATTTGACTTTTAATTTTTTTTTATTTGTCTTTTAATTTTTTTTTATTTGTCTTTTAATTTCCTTTTTGTTTGTCTTTTTATATTTGTTTTTAATTGTAAGATGATTTTTATTTTTAATTTTTTTTTTTTTTTTAAACAAATGATTATTAGTATTTTCTTCACGATATCAATTCAGTGTTTGGTGCTCTTCAAACGTGGATCAACATGTTTGTCAGTAAATTCAGAAACGTAAGTATGATAATATTCAGAAGTATTTCTCCAAATGTTAAACATCAGGTTGCTGTTTCAGATCAAAGTAAACCAACTTGTTTGTTATCAGATACAGCATATTGGAGATCAGCTCCGTTTTTGCTGACTATGAAATTTTGTCCAATATAAAAATTCAGGAACTTGTATATTAGAGTTCACAAATGTGTCCTTAGTAAAATTCAGAAACTTTGTTGAATTTGAGACATGGGTAAATGATAAAAAATTTTAGAGGATTAAGAGGATTAAGCAATGCTTATGGATAATTCCTCTTTTCCATTATGAATTTATCAACAGAGATCTGTTTTTAAATTAGAAGTTAAGTGAATTCTAGAGCCAAGAAGGATCATTATTCAAATTCATGTCTCAGTAGGGGGTCAAGTAAAACTGTCAGATACATTGGGCAGAATGGTGAAATACAGTATTAATTATTAAGATTAATGTATTGACACACAAGTCTGTTAGTATCTAAACAACTGCATGAAAAATTACTAACATTTTTTATTATTTTTTAATCACTCCATCTACATATATTAATCCAAATTCTTAAATATGCATATTAGGTTTGTGTTTAAGAAAGGAAAAGAAATATCTCTGTTAAAAAAAAAAAAAAAAAAAAAAAGGTAATACAAATTACATTACATTTTTCAGTTTTATGATCAGCTGACATCCATGGAAGTTAACCTTTATCTGATTCATATTTTAAAATCCTACATTTGGCTTACATTGAATGCAAATATTTTTGGAAGTTATTTCTTTAATATCATTTGTGGTCAAAAAAAAATTCAAAAAAAAAAAAAATAATAAGAATAATAATAGTAACTGCTGAGATGATAATATATAATATATAAAATGTATGTATATTAATAATAATAAAATACAAAAATACAAAATGTTTAGAAAAAAAGATGATCTGTTTGCTCATCCTATGCTCAATGATAAATCTAAATTTGAAACTTGCTAACAAGTTTAGAAAAGAGATTTGTGTCTTGATGAAATGTGTAATTCAAATTCAAGGTGCTATAAACCAAACTGCTGATTATGCTGAACAGTTACAGAAAGGAAAAAGCAGCTAAATAAAATGATAATATGCAACTGTTATAATTTTCAAAATGTACATAAATATATTTATATAAATAAATTAAGTAGTAATCCTAATGATGATGGATGATGATGATGATGATGATGATGTTGATTATGGTCATGAAGATGATAAGATAATGATGAATAATTTAAAAGAATTAAATAAAGAATTTCAAATGTGCAGCATTTTTTTAAATAAAATAAAAACCTGTTGCTGAACAATTTTAAACAACAATAATATATGAAATTATTTTTATACATTGATTCCATTTTGAATGCTTATTTTCACACATTATTAGATTACTGGTAACATGAGAAGTCATATAATATTGTATTATTGCCAACAAAGCTTAACTTGTGAATATATGGTGCAGTTAACATAATAGCAAATTATTAAAAAAAGTGTGATATTGGTTATTTCAAGTAATTAAGTGTAGTAGTAATGTCTAAGTATAGTGACAAGTTATTATAATAGTATTTTATTGGTAAAGCCCATAAAGTAATAGTATTGTATGTAGTGGAATGCCAGTAAAGTCGTCATAATGGTATTTTATTAGTAATTCCTATAAAGGAATTCTAAAGTGATGTATTAGTAACACCATTCATTACATTAAGGTGAATTGGGCAGTGTCCATTATTAAAAAGTAAATAAAGTCATTATGATAGTATTACACTGGTAATGCCTAACAAGTCATAATTGTGATATATTGGTAATACCTAACAAGTCATTATAATTGTGTTATATTGGTAATGCCTAACAAATCATTATAATTGTGTTATATTGGTAACACCTAACAAATCATTATGATTGTGTTATATTGGTAATGCCTAATAAATCATTATGATTGTGTTATATTGGTAATGCCTAACAAATCATTATGATTGTGTTATATTGGTAATGCCTAATAAATCATTATGATTGTGTTATATTGGTAATGCCTAATAAAATCATTATGATTGTGTTATATTGGTAATGCCTAATAAATCATTATGGTTGTGTTATATTGGTAATGCTTAACAAGTCAGTGTAATTAGTATTATATTGGTCAAGCCTGCTAAATTACAGGAATGATGTACTGGTTAACATCCATTGTTAAAGTAAGGTCAATTAGGTGATGCCCAACATGTCATTATAATAACAGAGTTGTATTCATAATTCCCAGCAAATCATTAAAGAAGTAGTGTATCAAACAGCGAATTGCTAAAATAGGATTGTACAGTAACAGTTCTAGTCATTTAAAATAGTAAGATGTGATTTGAGAAATAATTAGTGTGTGAGGTATAATGGAAACAGAAGCTCTGCTACAGGGTGATATCATTTATTGTAAGTACTGATAAAAATAAACAAAAAACATCTGTTCAAAGTATTGGTAGTAGACATTGTATCAGAGAGTGACTGAACACCCAGTGCTGTCTGCTACAAAATGATCTTCTGTGACTGTCTTAGGCAAGCAGCATGCTGTTGATTTTTATATTCTCTGAACCAGTTTGTTAATATCTATCTTTCTCTCTATCTATTTTTTTTTAAGAATCCAATGTTGAAAATATTGTTTTTTAATTATTACTCTTGTTGCTGATTTTGATTTTGATTTTTTTTAATATAAAAGAATATACAGTATGGGTACAAAATCATTCCCAAATGCAGAGAGATACCATTTCAGAATAATGCTTGTATACATCTAATGGAAAGGATTATAATAATAATAATATAAGAAAAAGAATACAAAAATGAATATATGTGTGTAAAATTGGTTAAAATATGTTTATGTATTTGTCAAAGATAAGATGATAGTGCCATTTCCTCATTCAAAACTTACATATATGTCATCATGATAAGACACATTGCTTCAGTGTAGTGTAATGTCATTCAGTGATTTCAGACACACGTGAAGACTACTTAACATCTTCATAGGTCACAGGAATATTCCCATAAGCATTTGATAATCATCATTACAGAGATTGTAGTTTAAACTGTTTATTTGCCATACAAGCAGATTTAGTCTCACTGTGTAACAAATGAATCATAATCACTTTATTCTTGTTCCCAGATGTGCCCTCATTTCTGTGAATACGATTATAAAATATCTGTCTGAGTCCTGTGCCTTATTAACTATACATCTGTATCTAAATGTATATATGGAGCAGCTCACTCATTCTTCTTTTAAACCTGTCACAGGTTGCAGCTATTCTAAATAGCAATAATTAATGCTATATTTGAATAGATACATGTGTATTTTAATCATTATATGATAATGTCTACTTTAAAGAAGAATTACAGTTAATGTAAATATATTTATATTTTATTTTGTTTTTTTTTTTTTTTTTTTTTCTTTTTTATCATGTTTATAAAAATATGGTTGCTGTTTGTTTTGTTTTTACAAGTATGTACATACTGAATTTACTGATGATTATTTTGTCATTGCATTTTAAATTCTATTATGGTAAATTTTAAGCACAAAAACCAAACCTAGAACAAGGACTTAAATAAGAAAACATTTTTTAAATTCATCTAGGAGTAATACATTTTTACTGACTAACTGCAATGTATAAAAATTCAAATTCAAATTTTAAAAAAGGGAAATATCTGAACCAGATGCTTACTATTTAGAGAGAGCACATACACACACACTGACAGACAGACAGACAGACAGACAGACAGACAGAGCTAATTTTTACAAATATCCACAATCCATTTATCCCATGGTTATAATTACCAGATTGTTTCTGAACAGGTAAACTATTATTATATAATCAATATTTGTTCTGTTTAACAGGACTTTTGTTAGACACTGTATACAAGTATTTCACTATTCAGCATCTTATACCAAGGTATAAGGTACTTGTACCACTACATGTATATAACTAAAAAAATTCTTCTGTTTGAAAAGCTGGTTTTAAAAAAAAAAGATAAATTGTTTGTAATCTCAGAAAATCTGGAATAAGGTATAGTCAACCTATAGTTAACTGTTTTTAATTTACTCTTGACTGAGTCTTAATATTTATCAATTATTTTGTGTTTGTGTGTGTTTTAATTATTACATGTTTGTCTTATCTCAGGAAACATTTAAACTGTGTTTACATATGTTACTGATGTCATATTTGTTAATGTCCTAGTTACCATTGTTGTGTCTTGTAAAGGAATCTATTTTATTCATTGTTTTTTCTTTTCTTATTTTTTTTCTTATTATTATTGTTATTAATTTTTCAAAAATAATTTTTTTTATTATTATTATTTTTTTAAAGTTATTTATTAATACTATTAAGTTTATTTTAATTAATTAATATATTTATTACATTGTTATGAAATATATTTCTCTGTTAATTTGAAAAGTCAAAAATGGCAAATATTCATCATTACTTCTGTGAAAAGGAATAATTTAAATAATTTATTAATGTTTCAAAATCAGTTTGTCAATAATTACTTTCGTTCTCTTTTTTTTTCGTTCTTTTTTTTTATTTTTTTTTTTTTTTTTTTTTTTTTTTATTCTTTTTTTTTTTTTTTTCCTATTTGGGGTTACCTTTCTGGGAGATTGGTTTTATTTTCACATCCATGTTTGTTGTAAACCTATTTTTATATGATACCATTAAATTGAACCATGTCATCCAGCCTACAAGAATTAAACATAGTCATTTTTTATTTTCTTTTTCTTTTTTTTCTTTCTTTCTTTCTTTCTTTTTTTTTTTTTTTTTTTATTATTATTATTATTTTTTTTTTTTTTTTTGGTGTTCATTAATCACATACTAATCCATATTATAATGTGACAGTCCTGTTGTTGATTCCCAAAAGTTTCTCTACTGTTGACAATTTTTGCTAAGTACTCTTTTCATATCATTTTTTGTTGGGGTTTTTTCTTGTCTTTTTTTGCTTTTGAAAGATTTTTGTAAATGCAGTAAACAGCTCTGTACCAAGTTGTACATATTAATTTAACTTACTGTCTCTTAATACATTAATCAATTGTCAGTGGACCAAAGAACACAATAATAATAATAATAATAATAATAATAATAATAATAATAATAATAATAATAATAATAATAATAAAACATAAATAATAATAAACATAAAATTATTAATTTTTTATTTTTTTTTTTTTTTTTTTTAATAATCATTATAATAATAATAATAATTTAAAAAAAAATTAAATAAATAAATGTAGTAAAAATGATGTTATTGGATCCAACCAGTGAATTAAATGGATCGTAACTGATAAACCATAAAGAATTGTATTTCTAAACATTTTGGTTACTTTTTTATACTCTTCATTAGTATTTCTATTAGAAAAAGAGTTATTATTCTGGTGTCGTTGTAAGATCTCTTATTATCAATTAGAAATAAAAAAAATATATATCCAGTTAAAATATTTGTTTACAAATTGCTCAAGATTAATATACAATATAATCTATAAACATAGTTAAATGTCTGTATAACATATCTGTATTTACCCACACACCTATTTGAGCTTCATGAAGTATGTTCCAAATATAAAATTATTTAAGGTTGTGTGTACTGAAATGAACTATTTTCTGAATTTTTAACTTATTTTGATAACATGTAAGAATATATTACATGTGTGGTAAATTTGCAGCTATCACTCCATGCATTCCAGTATACTGCTGTACATGTTAATAAAATAGTAAAATGTTTTGTAATTGTTCTGTTGTTTGTGCACTGACATTTTGATGTATCTGATGCCAAAATCTTGGTTGTTAAAGCAAGTTACAAATAATGCACTGGTAATACCCTTTCAGCAAGTTATTATAATGATATTAATACTGGAAATGTCCAGCAATCATTAAAATGAAATGAACTTGATAATACCTATAAAGTTATTAAAATAGGCTATTATACTGGTAATGCTAAGCAAATCATTATAATACTGTTGTATTGGTAAAGCCCATACATTCATAATAATATTGTTGTAGTGGTATAGCCCATAAATTTGTGATAATACTGTTGTAGTGGTATAGCCCATAAATTCATGATAATACTGTTGTAGTGGTAAAGCCCATAAATTCAGGATAGTACTGTGTAGTGGTAAAGCCCATGAAGTCATGATAATACTGTTGTAGTGGTAAAGCCCATAAAGTCATGATAATATTGTAGTGGTAAAGCCCATAAATTTATAATACTATTGTAGTGGTAAAGTCCATAAATTCATGACAACAGTGTTGTAGTGGTAAAGCCCATAAATTCATGATAACACTGTTGTAGTGGTAAAGCCCATACATTCGTAATACTGTTGTAGTGGTAAAGCCCATAAATTCATGATAATATTGTTGTAGTGGTAAAGCCCATAAATTCATGATAATACTGTTGTAGTGGTAAAGCCCATAAATTCATGATAATACTGTTGTAGTGGTAAAGCCCGTAAATTCATGATAATACTGTTGTAGTGGTAAAGCCCATAAATTCATGATAATACTGTTGTAGTGGTAAAGCCCATAAATTCATGATAATACTGTTGTAGTGGTAAAGCCCATAAATTCTTGATAATACTGTTGTAGTGGTAAAGCCCATAAATTCATGATAATACTGTTGTAGTGGTAAAGCCCATAAATTCTTGATAATATTGTTGTAGTGGTAATGACCAACACGTCATTAAATTTACAATAATGATCATGACATGTAAATAATATGATAAAAATATCTGAGTGTTTATAAACAGATGAAAATTCTTTACATTCCAAGCAATGTTACTGTGGCTTTGTGATCAATGCTTGCCTGGGGTGTGTTGTGTCTCAGGATCTATCCTGTTTGGTATCAAATCAACACGTTTACTATCTCATTGACAACTGTTTTAAACACCTCAGTTGAAACGGCGATTGTTTCTATCAGATGCGAGTACATTTATATCACTTCTCAGTATCAGTTTGAGTCAAGCACATAAGTAATATTAGTAAGTCCCCATTTAAAAAATTAAATGTTTATTATTTCTGAAAAAAAAAAAAAAAAAAAAAATAATAATAATAATAATAATAATTAATAATAATAATAATTTCCTATATAAAATTCAAATGTGGACGAATAATAAGAAACGCATAGAAAAAACAAAATAAATGTATTTTAATAAAAGTAAGCGTTAATGCACCATGGATAATAATAGAATGTTATCTCAACATTAAAAATAATTAAGTTCGTCCGGTCCGGCTGGATTCATTGAAACAACAACAGATGTGTTGCTGACTGCCAACGGCGACGACGGTGGGGACATTGTAGAGACACTAACCAAAGCCGAACCGCTACCACGGCCTCCGAATACCGAACGACGACAGCAGAGAATCTGCTTCAAAACTCTGCGAAATCTGGAACCACTGACGCAGTAGAGGTAAAAGTTAGCGCACCTGTTCACGTATAATAAATAAAAGGCGACTGCGTACATAAGTTTGTTAATATCTGTATCGTCTGAGCCATGACCGGACAAAATCACCGTAACGATTACCGAATAAGGTAACGTGAATGCTACTATGGCAAACGAGTCGACGACGAGCATTACCGAAAGTTGACGACTACGGGATTGCATTCGAGCGGGTTTCCTGATACTTATTTGGCCGCAGTTTTTAAATTTATTAGATTGGTTGACGTGTTTCAGGATAATGAGATTGCTTACGAAGATTATAAGAAACGAGGTTATCAAAAATGCATTGTGAATCCAAGGCCAGAATTGCGACCAGAATACATAATAAAGGGGGTTTTCCGTATTCACTTCGCAAAGATATTCGGAATCGTCATTGGAGACCATTCGTGACGTCATAAGAAAATGAAAATCTTTCGTAGCAATAATGGCCGTAACAATGGCGACGCAGATCTTAGCTCTCCTTTTCGTGCACAGTGAATGTGCTTGCAGAGGAAGAGTCACGGCAATGGCTCTCTCTGTGGTCATAGCAACAGTTAAAAGAATCCCCAGGTCGCTTGTGAACCAGCCAGCCAAGTTAAAGAATCTGCACATGGCGTCCGAATGCGGACCTCTCACGATAAGTTCAGGAAAATTGACGTACAACCAGTGAGTCGGTAAAACAATAGCGAGACTCGACGTGTCCACGACCGCGTTCACCATCATGTAAAAACTCGTGGAGTTGTGACGGAAGCATTTGGAACACATCACCATGACAACAAGTATGTTGCAGATAATTCCCGAAATGGACAGAATAAGTGGCACGTAGTGATCCAGGTTATCTGCAATTTGAAAAGCGACAGATGTACTGTAATTCTCAGAAATGATCCAGTCCTTGCCGTCTGGTAAGCTGAAATTTTGTGTAGGGTCCATGCTGACTTTGTGAGATTCTGTTAATTCAAGGAAATGCAGAAGTAACAAAAAAATGTTCATCACCGAGAAAAAGGTGACTAATTAGATGATCAACGAATTTGTGGCATAAGCTCTGTAGTTTGTTTGAAATTCAACTAAAAACAATAAATAAAGTTTAAAATCTACAACGGCATGGATAGTATATAGGTCTACATATTACAAAGCGTAAATAAGATTTAGCAATTCAGTCGTATCCATCGTTTTTTGGATTTATCGTTGTGGCCGGCTTTCACTGATTTGACTTTCTCTTCTTGGAATTGTTTTGATGTTATTAATCATATCTGGTGAAAAAAATATTAAAATAATGATGTACCAAAAATTAAAAATAATGATGATTAAATGTGTCTGGATCCAAGAAAGTTCAATCGTTTTTTGGATTTATCGTTGTGGCCGGCTTTCACTGATTTGACTTTCTCTTCTTGGAATTGTTTTGATGTTATTAATCATATCTGGTGAAAAAAATATTAAAATAATGATGTACCAAGAAATTAAACGTTCGATATGTCAGAGGCAGTGACTGATTAAATGTGTCTGGATCTTAGACTGGGTTATTTTATTCCAGTTCAAGAAAACACCATTGTAGAGATTGATTTTGGAAGCCTGAAAAAAATGTCTTCGTGTTTACCGTCGTCGTCTTCTTTAAATATCATCTCTTCTTCTTGTCAAGATTCTGAGAAAATTAAAATTAAATAAATAAACCAACCAACCAACCAACCAACCAACAAACAAACAAACAAACAAACAAACAAACAAACAAATAAACAAATAAATACATAAATAATAGTAGTAATAGTAGTAGTAGTAGTAGTAGTAGTAGTAGTAGTAGTAGTAGTAATAATTAATGAATTAATAAAAACAATATAACACACCAGCAATTATTAGACAAAATACATCAGGACCTGTTTTATTCGTAGTCGTGTTGTTTTGAATAAATGTGCTACAGAAATGTCATAAAGAGATCTATCGATACGACTGTTTTTCATTAACATAAAAAAAAAAATCACAAATAATTATATTCCAAGCATCGAGTATCAACAGAAAGTAAACAACAAAACTAATTACATTCTATACGTTTTAAGTATTAAATACAAATATCGACATAAACGAATGAAATCCAATTACACGGATTAGTAAAGAGGAATATTATCATTTAATAAGAACTTATTACATTTTAATCACGGTTTGGACTGACACGTGTAGATTAATGTAGTTTTCACAGTTTTGTTTTTCTCGCTAATGATCATTTGAAAGAAAAAAAACCTAATGTCACTACTGCATAAACAACATTTTTCGATTATCAGCACTGAATCAAGTTACATTCATCTTTCATAGAACGAAACGCACACACCCATTGCTTTAGGTAAAAATTATACGAGCATCCTGTTACATTGCGTATCTTGATACTGACATTTCACGTGACGGAATGAGAGTAGTTCTTACATTACACAACATGAGATATTTCATACGATTCTTTCCAGACAAAAAAGCTCAAGATTTGCCGGTGGCCACGCCCTGGATTTCTGGCTCTGACTCTCACGGGTCCTTGTGCGACTGATGGCAATCTCCAGACGAACATATTTACGTTGAATCTAGAACTATTATCCCTAATATTACACCACTACTGCTACTATATTATTATTACAGCAACAGCAACAACAACAGCTCTTACTACTAATGCTACTATTACGACGACGACGACTACTAATAACAACAACCATATACCCAAAATAATAACAATAATAATAATAATAATAATAATAATAATAATAATAATAATAATAATAATAATAAGAAAGAAGAAGAAGAAGAAAGAAGTAAAAGTGATAGGGAAAGATTAAGTTAAGTGACTGAAATGGCTTCCTCGAGACGTAGCAGAATTACTTCGAAAAAGAGGATCCAAACTGCTTCTAAACTTATTACTTTCCAGAAAAGATGCTGGCACTATCATCATCATCATCGTCGTCGTCATTATTATTATTACTTCACGGTTTATACTCGTTAATCCTTTATCAAAATAAAAAACAAACATTACTTACACCGGCATCAGATACATGACGTAGCGTTCCATTTCCTGAAATCAATCTTTCCGTGCGGGATAAACATACAGAATAAGAAGTTGCTTTCACCTTCATAATAATTAAAATAAAACTCCGAATCATAGTCATGTCAAATCACACGACTGACCATAACTTGCAGTTTAACGAGGAAACAAACAAAAAAAAAAGATAACAAACAACAACAACAACAACAACAAACAAACAAACAAAAAATGCCTTTATCATTATTGCATATTAGAAGCAGACGATATGAATCTGATCACAGAGCTGATTCGCGCCATGATGACAGGACGCAGACGACACCGCAAGCAGTGTTCACGCGGTGAATCTACGTAGCGAAAGCTGAGTCCGTGAAACAAACAGAATAATTTGTTTTTAAAGGAAAATAACACATATTTAGCATCATAATGAGATTGCTCGACGTTATTAGTTATTTAGGAAAGACTGTTTGGACGATTGCAAAATCTCTTAGATTATAGGCTCAGTTAAGAAATAATTGACTTTATTTATTTATTTATTTATTTATTTATTTATTTATTTATTTAAATATTTATTTATTAAAATTTAAAATCAAAAAAAAAAAAAAAAATAAATAAATAAATAAATAAAACGGACGATAAGTAAAAAAGTTGGATTTACAATGTTTGCGATTTTAACAACATCCTTGATGGTTAACGTGTAAATCATCAACAATGACAACAAAAACAACAACTCCCAAAAAAAAAAAAAAAAAAAAAAAAACAACAACAAAAAAAATAACCCACCAAAACAATGTGAATAATAAATATATATGTTCACACTGTAAATATAGCCGTAAGTCATATAAATATCAGTTAATATTTTTTCGCGTTGTGCTTTGATCAATAAACAGAAAATTAAAAATATTTCTGTATCTACCAGTATGATACATGGTGACTATTATTTGCAAAAAAAAAAAATCCCCCAAAATATACATTATCTTTAGAATTCATCATTGTTCATCTTTTTATATGGCTTAAAGAAAACATTTCCTAAATATATTTTATTTTAAATGATAAATGAAATTTAATATTTGCTAGAATAGCTTGCGTTTTTTAGACAGCATGTATTATATAATTTTATAATATCTATATATATATATATACATACATACATTTATTTTGGTAATAAAGAAAACAAAAAATAAAAATAAAAGGAAAGAAAGAAACACGCTGGGTTTTTTTCTTTGTCTTTATTTTTATATGAAAATTAAATATATTCATATTTCATATTGGCAATTCATGGTCCATTGATTCACAGATTTACTCCGGAACCCAATCGCAAATAGTCTTGATGTTCAGGAAAGCCACGAAGCAGCTCTCTTGTTTCCTGGCTGATGCCTGTAGCAGCTGTAACATTCTGGGAAGATCCTTTTTTTTTTTTTTTTTTTCCACAGGACATTCCGTATCAAACTGATGAATAACCTATGGAAGTATATGATACAAAAAGAAAAAATGACGCTGAGAATATTTTCCCTCTTTCCTCTTTCCTACCCCGTCCCCCTTCTCCCACGCCACCATTCTCTTTTTCTCTCAACCATTTTGTTTCTCACATTCTCTCTCTCGCATTCTATCTAGCTACGTATCTGTCTGTCTATGTCAGTCTGTCTGTCTGTCTGTCTATAATTCATCTGTAAATCAGTTTATTTGTCTAGCTGTCTGTTTATCTGTCTATCCATCTATCTATCTATCTCTCTATGGTGTCTTCCCATTTGGTAGAATTCTCACTTCGTATAATTCCCATTTCGTCGAAAAAGCTAATCTACCGCAATACCTGATTACCTCTGTATATATTGAACTTGTTTCTTTCTAACATTCAGAGGCTGTGTGCATTGTTCCTAAATCGATTATGTAACATAAACCAAAAGCAGAATAAGCGTTCACTGCTCATTTGTTGTAGATTTGTTACTTTTTCATTATTATCATCATCATCTTCCTCTTCCTCATTATCATCATCAACATTATTATTATTATTATATTATTACTATTATTATTGTTGTTGTTATTATTATTATTACTGTTATTATTATTATTCGTATTCTTCTTATTCTTATTCTTATTATAATTACTGTTACTATTATTATTATTATTATTATTATTATTATTATTATTATTATTGTTTAAACTGGTCATTTCTAATTCATAAACATTTCCTTTCCGTTACAAAACAAGCAACCAATAATAAACAATTTTACATCAATTTCATCTATCTATTAAAAAACCAAACGAAAAAAGAATGAAAGAAAAGAAAAATGGCTTGCTTCTGTAAGAGAATATGACAAAAATATTATAAATAACTAATTCAGCAATATAATTTTTAACAAAACATATTTTACATACGAGTAATTTACTTATATCCAGTAAACAGAATATTTGAACGTTACATTTATCATTAACTTTTCGAATTCAACCATATTCAGCTTAAACATGTACAAGATATATGTTACTGATCATATTTACGTTATGCACACACACATATTCAGATTGTGCACATATTATACAATATATTTGACATAGTATATTAATAATATGTACACTAAAGATATTATGACCTGCAAATACTTTGGCTATGACTGAAAAAGTTTATACGAAGGACCAAATCATTGGGAATACTTTTAGATAAATACTTTCTTTTTTAATTATTTACATTCACTATATTCGATACATAGATTATTTCGATATTTGTCATTATTGCATACTTCATACGATAAGCGATATCCATACTACAATAATACCTCAGATTAAAGATGTAATTGGTTCCAAATTTCCGATAGTGAAGTGAGGTATCGTTAAGGGAGACTAATTTACATAGAATTAAGGTTAAAAGCAGTGGTTACTTTCTCGCTGATGAGATGTGACATAAAAAAAAAGGTGAAAAATGGAGAAATAAAACGGCAGTTTAGACATAAATGATTTAATAGATAGTAGATATTAAGTAAACAGTAAATCATTTACAAATCAATTTATACAAATACATTAAGAAATAATTATATGCCGCTCGTTGTGGGTTTGGTTTCATTTAAGATAATGTATTTTGTTTCTAAAGTTATTGTCTTCCGTTTCTTTTTATCATCAGCATTTGCCGGTATCGTGTTATTTGTTTTGACATATTGGAAGGGTAAATTACAAACGAGTTTAAGTCTAAATGGAAGCTGAAGACAAAAGAGAATCAGAATATCAGATGCACGTATGACGTGTCAACTGATCAACACAGCTGAGAGAAGCTCGTGAATGAACGAAAAATTAAAGAAAACCGACTTAAAAACATGCATTGTATACATTTGTATCATTTATTTCCAGCAACTAACTATTAAATTAAATTTCTATTTATATAATTTGTAAAGAAGAAAGATTGTTAAAGCGTGGTATCGTTAAGCGAGATATTACTGTATTTATACAATAATAATCGCTTTCCAAATAATCTGGAGCAGTTCATTATAATGACTGAGGTAAAACCAAGCATGTCAGTAAGACCACTGAACCATATTTAGCCTTTCTACGAAATGGGATTCTACCATATGGGACTCTATGCTGACGAAAACAAATAATAAATTTCTCCAATATGTATAAAAAAAAAAACCTTTATCCTTGCCATTTGACTGAACGAATAAACTGTTATTCATCTCCACTGAAGTAGAACTGATTGTTTTGTTGTTGTTGGTTTTTTTTTAGTTTTGTTGTTTGTTTTTTTTGAATGAGAATCATCAAGAGATATTTAAAACTAAATAAAAGTATTGTAGAGCAACTAACGCAAGCATGCCAATAGGTGCACAATAATATGTACCTACGTATTCTGGTTAATTTTATTATGTATGCTATTGTTGTAGTCTATTAAGCCGCTATCGACGTCTTTATCACATATTCTTCTCATAATTTCATTATCTCTGCGTGTATCGGTAATCTTTCTTTGCTTTTTGCTTTCCAATTTTCTTTTTTCTACGATTGGCTGCACATTCAAGCTGAAGCCAGACTGACAAGATTAATAGCCAATTGGACGTTGGTCTTAATAAACATGTCAGAAAACATATTTTGAAACTTCCTGCTTTTAGTCTTATATTGGTCATCTGTTTCACTGTCGTATAGGATGAACGTATGAAACAGCATTTTCGAACAAGAAGATTCTGTCCATACTGAACACAGCACCACGCCCATAAGCTAGTCAGTGCAAAAGTGAACTTATAAAAACAGGACCAGAAAAGCCTGAAAACTGAGACGTAATCTGCGAGAAAGAAAATTAGTTTTGTCATTAACGAAGCAGAATCACGAAATATAACGAAAGCGGAGTAAATGGATAACACTACATACGTTGGCGACAGTAGCCTACTTGCTGTTGCAACCAGTGTAATAGTCATTCTGGTGTCTTCTGTAATCATCATCGGAGGCAACATTTTGACACTGTTAGCAGTATGGCGGTCAGAATGCTTGAGGACAATACCAAACATGTATTTAGTTTCGTTGGCGTTTTCTGACCTTATGACCGGATTTCTTGCTCTGGGCTCGCTCGTAATTCTTCGAGGCTTATCGGAACTTAACAGCAGTAAACCTGCATGTCTGACCGTAGCGTTCATGACATCATGGGTTTTCGACGTGTCCGGATTTATTGTTGTCTTGATCGCAATTGACAGGTATATCTATATTAAGTATCCATTACGGTACCCCTTAATAGTCGATCATCGCAAAACGTTGGTAGCTATCATTTTATCGTGGATAATTGCTTTTTTGATAAGCATTCATTATTTTATAATTTCCAAATTTGACGAAAAAGACGGCTGTTCGCAAGAATCTTTTCTCAGCGACATAGCAAGAATAATTCGTTTTGTCATGTTTATTGCAGAAACTGCTTTGTTTGCGTACTTCTACGGCACCATCTGTGTGATAGCCAGACGTCTGCAGAGAGTGGTAATTCCGAGCTCCACGACGCAAGTTTCGTCTAACGCAAAGGCCAATTGGAAACTTATTAAACTATTTCTTGCGGTGTTTGGAGTATTTTTCGTTTGCTGGGCACCAGTCTCTCTAATGCTTGGTTTACAGTTAGTCATGGATGTATCTGTCACGTCTGTAAAGCGGATATATGTTTTGATTTACGTCAACGCCGGCGCAAACGTTTTCATTTATGGATGGTTGAACACCGATTTTAGACGTGCCTATAAAAATATCTTTAAATCTATGAACAAATGCAACTGCTGTAGATGAACTGTTTATCACTCGAAGCTGCATGTAATTATATCATTATAACTTTGCAGTGAGAAAATGACTACGTTACGTGTTGTTAAATCTGATGGCTGCTACCTCTGTTAAAGAAACTCAGTGTCCAGTGAGTCATCATTGATGGTTTTCTTTGGAGTCTCTTTGTCACTGAATCCGTGTTCATAGTATTTTTCTACAGCAACATATATATCTGACAGACAAATATCAGCAAAAAAGCTATTAGATTCAACGCGACAACAAAAGCTGCAGTTAATCAAAAGACAAACTGGAAACTAACGAAATTTTTTATTTTTTTTTTGTTTTTTGTTTTTCTGGCACCATTTTCTCTAATATTTGGTTTGAAGGTGATCGTAGAAGTGCCAGGTCGCTTGGAAAACTGGAGTTGAGTATATATATTGTTTTATCAAATTGTTTTATCTACAGCAAGCTTGTAAAGAATCTTGTATAGAAATGTAAACTGTGATGTGAACTGACGTTTATCGTCGTGTTTTTGTCGACATTTTACCTGTCCGCGGATATATAGACATTTTGTTAAAGACACCTGCCTAAGCACCTGAGTATATTTACAATGGTTTATACTGTAGCACTGATTCCAATTAAAAAGTACTAGTTTTTTTTTTTATAGCTGTCATTGTTTCAACTCCCTCTTTCTTTCATTCTTTCTCTCTCGCTCGTTCACTCTCCTCTCCTTTCCACTTACTCTTATTCTTACACTCTTTCCTTGTTCTTACAATTTCTGACACCCAAAAGACGACATCGTTTTGTATTGAAGTTTTAAACATCAGTTAGTTATATTTATGTTTTTGTATATGTATGAGTATATGTGTGTGTGTGTGTGTGTGTGTGTGTGTATATATATATATATATATATACATACACACACACATACATACATACATACATATATAGATATAGATATAGATATAGATATATGTATGTATGTATGTATGTATGTATGTATGTATGTATGTATGTATGTATGTTTACAGATTCTTTTCCCAGTAAATATATTCTGAACAAGTAAAACAAGTAAAACCTTTTCAGTTGAATCGTCAATAGTTAGAACAAAATAAAAATAATAATAAAACAAAACAAAACAAAAGCTATTGTGTGTCATCTAAAGTAGTTTTCTCCTAATGTTCTTAATAAAGATTTTAGTTTTATCTAGGTTAATTCCGTTAAAAGGATTCCCTATAGCAAGAAAACGTTTTATTTTTGTTAATTATTTCCTGGAAGCAAGTCGTCACTGAGGCTTTTGTTAAAGTTATTCTTTGTCATTTGCTAAGCGATTTACATCTTTGTGTTCTGACTTTAGCTAGAACGTGTTTTTTTCTTTATTTTTCGCATCTACTTTATATGTGTCTATATATATATATATATATGTGTGTGTGTGTGAAAAAGACAAAAAACATTCTAGAACAAAAACGGTAATAATACGAGTACCATTCTTTGTAATGAAAATAACATTCACTGTAATCAGCTTAACAACAATAATTCTCGAGTAGTTGACAAACGTAGGAGGTGGTATGTTTACATTGTTTTCGTTATAGTCACTAAACAAAAACAAAACACTTTGGCTTTTGTAAGTTATAAGATTAATGACGATAAGCTGTCTTATTATCAGATGAAAAAAAAAAATTAAAATAAATATAAATAAGATATAGTCCACAACTTATTATCTTTGAGGTTATTACTAAGTGTGTGATATGTTTCAGTTTCAACTTTCTAAATATTATGTAATGCTTTTTTAAACTGAGACAAATAAAAATACATTAATTTGATTGATTTCTTTAAGAAGATATTTTAGGTAATATAAAATGCTGAGAAAAAGCAAATGTATTGATAAGAGAGAAAAGAAGAACAACAAAATAAACGTTTTTTATTTTCTCTTGTGAAATAAGGAAATAAATTAATAAATAATATAATATAATATAATATAATATAATATAATGTAATATAGTAAAATATGAAAATAAAATAAAATAAAATAAAATAAAATAAAATAAATAAATAAATAAAATAAAATAAAATAAAATAAAATAAAATAAACATGTTCATATACGATTTCTAATCAAGATCTGGAAGTCACATTTTAATACTAATTCATCAATATGCATTTACTTTCGTTGCATTTTTCTGACACTGTAAATGAACTCATAGCTCCGAGTTCTATTTAAGTCAATCTTCAGATCTCAAACCAGTACTGCAGCTGGCGCTTTTAATCTCAGTATTGTAATAATGACATAAACGATATTTCATCTAACTTATTATGCAAATCCGAGATTCGTTGAGATTTGAGATCTTTCTGATGTTCGTCATTCCACTCGCTGCAATATATCGGTTTTCTTGTATGATATATCTTACTTTCAGTGTTCCTACAGACACACACACACACACACACACACATTTAATACATTAAGAACGAAGCTGTTTCTTGCTTAAAGCAATATTCTTTTCCCTGTCCTCGTTATTTACAAGCCAAAAAAAAAAAAAAAAAAAAAAAAAAGTGATATATCTTATTATTTCTATTTTTGTTGTTTACTGGATAATTATTTCATTTTTCTGACATTTGGTGTTTTAAAAACTCGGTAACGTAGGCTGAACATCAGAAACGCTTGGCAACGCTTTTGTATTCAACGAATGATGATGATGTAATCATTATGAAACTAGTGAATCCAAGGATTGCTCTAAATGTTGTAACTGTATATGTATTTTTGCTGTGAGCTGTTTTCTGTTAGTAAATAAAAATCAAATAATTATAAGAGTTTAAATCTTTTGTTTTGTTTTTTAAGCTAAATAATTAATTAACTCTCTCTCTCTCTCTCTCTCTCTCTCTCTCTCTCTCTCTCTCTCTCTCTCTCTCTCTCTCTCTCTCTCTCTCTCTCTCTCTCTCTCTCTCTCTATTTATTTGTTTAGTTATATATTTTAAAAACCATATAAGAAATACTGTGAAGGAAACAGATTTCAGAAAACTAGCGTTATAGAAAACCTGACAGGACATCGTGCAGCGAAAATAACTTTTGTATGAAATAAAGTAATTTGAAAAGGTCAGATTAACGGATACCTGTATTTCTCTGTTGCGTGTTTTTGTAAAATATTAAAATGACAAAATGGACTATTCTCAATCGTTAGCACCTAAGGGTTTCTTTCATATAAAGCTTTCCGCAGACAGAATCACATATGAAGTGCGTTTTGAAGGGAGAGGGGTTACAAAACTTTATAAATAAATTATAACAATAAAGAAAAAAACAAAATATATATATATATTTAAATAAGTCAAAACAACAGTAGCAGCAGCAGCAACAACAACAAGAGCAACAACAACAACAACAATAATGATATCAATCATTCAGATATCCAGTTAGATGTTATTTCATTTTGTTCGTCGGACAAACAAAGTGTAATTATGTTATAAATTAACAAGTTTGATATTTTACTCCAGATTTTCAAATCGACAGAACTGCATGTACATCGACCTAAAAAAAAAAAAAACAGGTTTAGTATATAAAGCTGAAATTAAAATGTATTACCTTTGTACCTCTCTTTTTCATACACACAGAGACTATTGCTACGTCATTTGATTGTTGGTGACGTCATATTTAATATGATTTAATATTTCAGTTGAATGAAAACATTTATCCGTTAGCATGTCATATTCCTCTTTTATTAAACAGTTAAAAACATTCTTCTTATTAATAAGCTAATTTAAAATTTTAAGCTTCAAATATATTGTTACACTGACGTGATAAACCGTTTTGACGTTACCTACAATGAATGATATGTCATAACCTTTCTGTATAAGCATAAGACAGACAGACAGACAGACACAAATGCACACATACAAATAAGCAATATAGGACTTAGTTTATTTTGAATATATCCAAAAAAAAAAAAAAAAAAAAAAAAAAAAAAGAAGAGGATGTCTTGCTTATATTTTGAATACTGACGACAATGCGTCAACTTCATCAAATGAGGCATTTTCAGCCAATCATAATAAATATTAACTTGACTAATTAACAAATGACACTGACCATATACTGAGATCTATTTTACTACTACTTTAAGATGCACCTCAAAAATGTTCAAAGTCTGACTGCAATATTAAAAAAAAAAAAAAAAATTAAATAAAAAAATTGGCTTTTTATGAAAAAAAAAATAATAATAATATCTAAAATGTCAAATGTGCTAAAAACACAATTTTTCACAGAATCTCATTCCATTTCTGATGATCAGAGTTGTCTGTGATTTAGAAGCCTGAAAGAACTCCACCTAGAGAGCATCTTTTTGACAGTGATCTTTATATTCGTCTTGATGTGACAGTCCTCCAAATATAAGGAAAAAGTCCAAAATGACAAAAATCATAACAATTGCACATAATAAAACGTGTGATTATCTTAACAGTGAATCAGACACATACAGAATGCACTTATGATTCGTTAGTTGTATTTTGGTGTTGTATTTTTCAGTTACCTTCAGACTCGCATTCCGGACACATCTATTTTTCAGTTTTCATCAGACTCGCATTCCGGACACATCTACGTTCTACTGCTGGACGTACTAATACGTCCAAGTACATCACTTGATTTTCTTTTTATAACTTCGAGCATCTGAATTAAAGTCAAATAATGTTTTTCATTAATTAACACTTAAAGTCAAGCGAGAAGTAGAAGAAGATACAGGCTGATTTTCAAGTATCGATCGAAACTAACGTCTGCCACGTACCCAGTAATGAGATCGGCGGAAAAACCTTTGAAGTTCAAACTGCAGTTTAAATATTTTAAAATTTTAAGCATATTGTTTTTTATTTGTTTATTTATTTATTTATTATTATTATTATTATTATTATTATTATTATTATTTATTATTATTATTTATTATTATTATTTATTATTATTATTATTATTATTATTATTATTATTATTATTATTATTATTTCTAAACAAAATAAAATACCAATGTATAAGACTATCACTGTCGATATATCACAAACGTTTCAGCGGTAAAAAGCAAGACACAATTCTATCTGTCTTAGACTGACATCCGTGGGGCCGGGCAAAAGTGTCCCTACAAAATAACCTACAAAACTGACATACAATAAAATTATTTATTTTCAAGAAGAAAAACAAATTCAAATCGGCATGACTGTCCGCTTATGCAGTGGAATAACAATAAAAAAAAAAAAAAAAAATGCTGACCGCGTCCATATTCTGCAAATGTCCGCTGATCTAAGGGACATAATCTACTAAAAACAATAGGGTCTCGGGAAAAGTGTCTGAGCATCGTAGGTGTCCGCTCATCTCAAGGGCAGCTAAAGACAGGTTGGTTCTGTTAGGCTTCGATGACGCGAATCTTTTTCAGAACAGAATGTTTACAAAATAGTTAGATAGACGTTAAATTTAATTCTTGAATACGTTTATAAGAAACATCAATTAAATGATTGAAATAAATGACTTACCGAGAAAGTGCAGAATTCAATCAAGAAACGAGATCGAATTCGCCGATAAAACCGTCAGTCAGTCGTTATAACTGAAAAGAGCCATTGACCCGAAAGAACGTCATACTTTGTCTAAAAAACGACATTAGTAAAGGAAACTGAAGAAGCTTTCAAACGATGCCAGAAATGCTGGGCGTAAATTCATTGCAGTGTAATCGCAATTTAAATTTAAAGATGATTTCTCAAGAAAAGAAAGATTGTTTTTTCTTTTTGTTCCCGAGTTGTCACAAATCACTAAAACGCTCATTTTATTAGCTTTCCAGTGGTGCTAAAACCAGCCATATTCCTTGTTCACTTTCAGTGCCGGACGCCGCTGAAACTGGAGTTTGATTTTTTACGCTGTCCAATTCGAAAATGCGCGAGCTGTCCGCTGCTTTTAAAATGTCGCGTTTTTCAAATGCGTATCACGAATTCATTGAATGACTTACGAACAAATAAAAAACACACAATTCAAGAGCAAACCTTTCTCTTTATTTCTATGCAATTTATAATGTTACAAGTTACACGACAGCTGAATTAAAAGAAGTCAAAAACTGATTTTTCAAATTTTATAAGTGATTGGTTGACATTTAAATGTCTGCGGCTACCTAATATATATGTTTCTACGTATGTGTAATGTACGTGTATATGTCTGAACACATGTAGATATTAGAGACACTTACTAGAACTAAAGTAAAGTTCTATTCTCATAAAAAGTTATAACCATATCGATTTAAATAACATTTAACACACCATCGGCAGAATTATTATTTCCTTCTTCTTTGTTCTCCTCTTGAAAAGTGATATTATCATCAAATAAACAACGTTGTTGTCTGTAAAAAACAAAAATTAATACAATCCTTTATTGTATACTAACTGTATTAATAACTGAATTAATACATTAAATCCACATTACTTCCATCTTTTAAAATTCTTTCTTTAAAACCAGAATATTTTTCATTAAAGTGCAGTAGAGAAATTTCACTGCATAATAATGATAATAATAATAAAAAAAACCTTGTATGTGTTTTAAGTCTGAAAGGTAAGTTTTTGAAAAGCGTTTTCTTTCAATTAAATTCTAAAATAGCTAAATGTGATTAATAAAATCGAGCTTTTGTTAAATAATCGCAGTAACAGCAAACGATGATCTTTGCGGACTCAACAACAGCCCTCGTCGCCATGTTCTGTCAGTAAAACATTTTAAAAGCAACATTCTGCTAATGCTTGTAACAGAAAGAACTCTCTCTCTCTCTTCAGACACTAAGGACACAAGCAAGTCGTTTGGCTAATTGACTTTTCTAACACGTAACGAGTCTGTCAATTAACTTTTCCATTTTCAACGGCTGTAAATGTTTTCTCAAGTTTTCGCTCTGTCTTATCCGAATTAAATCTACTTCGGCTGAAACCTTCTTGAAACTGTTACAGAAATCGGAGCAAAGACCAACTCCAGTTATAAAATCAGAAAAAGACAAAATAATAATAATAATAATAATAATAATAATAATAATAAAGAATAAAAAATTCATATTTAGTATTGTCCTCAAACATATTGCTAAACATTTCATAATGTTGCTTTCAGTGATAGTCATACAAGTATAACTGTTACACTGAACACAGCAATAGTAATCTCTTCATATCCAGGAACAACGATGTTTTCCTTTCAGTTAAATTTGTCCTTCTGTTGTGTTAGGTACTCAAAAGTGATTTTCTATTTGATAAATACAAAGTTGACTCTTACCTATAATGTTTAGATCTTTTTTTCCTCTTTCTTGTGGAAAAAAAAAATCGAAGTTGACTGTCAAATAGTTCCAAGGTTACGATTTTGTTTTTAATATTATATTTTTTGATGCGGTTTGCGTACAATCACCATTTTCAACAAATCTCGATTTTTGAGTTGCCCGTTCTGAAGGTAAATTGCCTCTGACAAAGCTTATTTCATAATATATCATACTGTTTGCTGCACTTGTGCATTAAAAACATTTTTTCTTGTCTGTGAAAAGTACATTTACTCTGATATGTGAAGACAAAGGTGGTAAAAATCATTCATTTGGTAAAGAACTAAATCTTTGAAAATGCTTAAGATCACGTTTGTACTCATTCTGCAAAGATAGTTTTTAACCCAAATTAATCAGCGTGAAAATTTCTAGATGATGAAATACAGAATGGATAGATTAGAAAATCTTAATTTTTAGGGTGTTCAACCTTTTTTCTTTTAACAAAGTTGCAGTTTTCCTGTACAATCGAGGTGCAATCTTAGTGCTAATAAAGGCTGTATAATAACAAAGATGACTTGTTAAGTGCAGCCTCCTCCCAAGAGCGGGTCTGAAAGCAATGAACAATGAGAGGATATTAAATAAATGTATGGATAAAGAATTACAGTTAATAATACTTTTACAATTTGAATTTCACGTGGATAAGGATTAAGAAGAGACTTTGTAAAAAAAGATGTTTTTGAGAGCTCGTTTGAACTTTATGAGGCAAACGTCAAATCAAAGAGTACTGAATGACTTATGTTATAATTTATTTTGTATGTAGAATATTTTTAACCAAGTTTCAATCATAACAAAGCTTAATTTTTGCCACACACGCTAACTAATCACCGATTCATATATCATTTCCAATATTTTCCCAAGACATTGCCATAATCCCAGAATATAATGAAATAAAAAGGTAAATACTACTGAATAAGCAATCATAAATGAGGAGGCTATGTTAAAACCACAACAACAGTTGAAAAACTAAAGTCTTGTGACATATTTTTTCTCTTATTCGGGCATCAAAAACAAGTAAACTTCTTTAACTAACATTTTTTTGCCGAGACACATTTAGACAAATTATACAAAACAGTATCCGATATCATTTCAACCCAGAGTTTATCACTTAAATTGTAAATTTAAGCACTTAAATTGACATCTTATGAAAAGAATGATCATTTCACTTACCAGCAAGATCCTTTAAACAGACTTCAGGAGGTTCTGGTTGAGGAACAGCGACTTGATCAGATGCCTGCTGACTCGGAGGGGAACCAGATTCGGTGATGACGACTTACCACGTGGTTCAACAGAAGGAAAAAAACTAAACAATTCTGGTGACGTCTCCCTGAGACAGAGTGGTTGGTCGTGTAGATTATTTCAGCTTCTTTTCCACTGATGAAATATTTCTCTATTGTGATGTATTTTTGAAAGGGTTCTGTTGCTCCAA
The DNA here is from genome assembly GCA_012295275.1 of Chrysomallon squamiferum. Taxonomy (NCBI): domain Eukaryota; kingdom Metazoa; phylum Mollusca; class Gastropoda; order Neomphalida; family Peltospiridae; genus Chrysomallon; species Chrysomallon squamiferum. The sequence continues at coordinate 17,176,141 of CM022669.1, forward strand.
ACTCGTGAAGAGACTTAACAGAAGTTGGTCATCAAGATTTTCTAACGCTTTCGGGAAGCAAATATAGTTTTATTATTTGGTACAGAAGATTCTGTCAGAATAAGTTATTTTTTTTGTTTTGAGTTTACTCTCATTTTCATTTATTATTTCTAGCAAAAAAACATTTTCTATACAGTTATTTTTAAGAATTTAAGTGAATTTATAAAGATCAAACAAACCCTGTTTTTGAAGAGTATTGATTTGTGTTTGTTACATACAGATTCATTCTCTATTTTTAATCGTTTATTTTATGTTTTATATTAAGCTTGCATTCAGAAGATCAGACAAATCCAGAAATCCGGGCCATCTCCAGTTCCAAAGCTTGCTGGATTACTGATCCTCTGTACGATAAAAACAAAAGTTCGCATTATTATTTGAATGTAATAAATAAATATCAAAACTAGCAGAACGATTTAAAATACTTATTTAGTAGCAGACAGTGGATGTAGCAGAAAGAAATATATTATTACTGTTATTATGTACGTTAAAGTGTTGTCTATAAAATGGATAAACTATTATATATACAAACACAACACTGACTTGAAAAAGGTGCATAGTTGCGTAGAGAATCAAAAGAGAGAGGGCCATAATGTGAGAAAAAGAGGAAACTGAGGGAGAAGAGAAATAGAAACAGAAAAGAACTACACAGAACGAGAGAGAAAAAAAAAAACAGAGAAGGAAACAAGTGCGAGAAAAACAGATTAAAAAAAGAATATATAGAAATAGAAAGATAGATAGATGATAGAAGAGAGGGAGTGAGAGAGAGAGAAAGAGAGACAGACAGACTGACAGACAGACAGGCAAACAGACAGACGAACTGTACCTTCAAAAAAAATACAAAGAAATATAGCTGAGCAAAGGATGTTTGTTTTTGATCACAAATTATCAGATATATTAAAATATTTATTTAACAAAACAGACTAGATGTTTACGTAGTTCTAAGTCAAAATATATAGATAACAACACACTTTTGTAAAGATATAAACTATGACCAGTTCATGTGACACAATTACATTTATACAAAAATGTATACATAGATTTAAAAATATCTTTATAGGCACGTCTAAAATCCAGGTTTAACCATCCATAAATGAAACAATTTGCGCCGGCGTTGATGTAGACCAGAACGTATATCCGTCTCTCAGTTACACTGGGTATATTCATTACAACCCGCAAAGCAAACGTTAATGATAATGGTGCCCAGCAAACGAAAAATACTCCAAACACCGCAAGAAATAATTTAACAAGTTTCCAATTGGCCTTTGCGTTAGACGAAACTTGTGTCGTAGAGCTTGGAATTACCAGTCTCTGCTGACGTCTGGCTATGAGACAGATGTTGCCGTAGAAAAACGCAAACAAAGCGGTTTCTGCGACGAACACGCCAAGACGGACCATCCTTGATAAGTCGCTGAGAAACGATTCTGCGGAGCAGCCTTGAGTTTCGTCCCACTTGGAAGAGAGCAGCAGATGAATGTTCATGACGAATGAAATCATCCAAGAGAAACAAATGACTGTCAGCGTCTTGCGGTGACTAATCATTGTTGCGTAACGTAGCGGATACTTGATGTAAAGGTACCTGTCAACGGCTATCAGAACCACGGTAAATCCCGAAACGTCCAGAATCCACGACGTCACCATCACAAGAGTTAAACAAGCAGCGCGGTTGTAGTATTCCTTTGAAATCGCTTTGAAAATTGAAATGGAACTCAGAGCAAGAGCTCCGGTTGTAAGGTCGGAAAGAGCCAACGAAACTAGATACATATTCGGAATTGTCCTCAAACACTTTGTCCGCCATATTGCCAACAGCGTCAGAATGTTGCCTCCAACGATGACTAAGAAGGACACAACGACTACTAATAAACCGATGACAGTGATGCTAACATCTCTATTATCAGAAACAGTGTTATTTTCCATTCTTTCTGATTTTACTGAAAACCTCTGCTCTACTCTTCTTGTTATTATTCATAGATATATTTTGAGCAATTTTTGTAATGATGCCAAGCAATTCACACTGTTACACTTGCTGATGTACGTCAATTGTAAAGAAAGTGTTAGAATTTTGATCGAAATCCTTCTAGTATATTCTTCATTCAATCGTTCCACATCTCTTAGTATAGATTATATTTCAGAAAGCGGAGACTAAATTATTAAGAGAAAACGAACTCAACGATTTTAATATACTTTTGCATTAAGACAACATTACAAAAGTAAAATTAAGTTTTCATCTTATAACTCCTTCAAAACCCTAACATATCTCAGAGAAAGAATTCCACATATAATGTTTGAACAAACCAATGAAACTATATACATGTTAAATATTCTCCGCCATACTGCCGATAGTGCTAAAATATTTCCTACTAAGTTCAAAACATAAAAGAATATACATATATATCCACAGGAATCAGTCGATGATTTGATTTTTCTTTCTTTCGATTCCTTTTTCTTGGATCTGTTATATATCACTGATACTTTTGGTTCACGTTTGCTGGTTTGTTCATGTCGTTGTAACTGTCACTGCTGTTTTGAAACGTTCATTTTTATCATTTGTTCTCGAATTTTGGTTGCTCTTCATAATATTCTCTTAATTGTTCTCGATTATTTTTTATTTATTTTTCTTCATATTCTTCTTGTAGTTGTTGTTGTTTTTTTCCATTCAAATAACTAAATCCTTTACTTTTCGTTGAAGATTATTCAGAATTTTTTTTTTTCTCTTGGATTACCAACTTTTTTTTTTCGTTCTTTCTTTTCTTTTTTTCTCAAAAAAAAAAAAAAAAAAAAAAAATTAATAATAATAATAATAATAAAATAATAATAATAATAAAAAAAAAATAAAATAAAATAAAATAAATCTGAGTGTTATTTAAAAATAAGGCATACTATACTATGTTTTTTTTTAAACAGCGTGTCACACTGAGCGCAGTTTATGATACACTAACAAGTTTTTCTAAGACGATAGTAAAAAGAAGAAGAAAAACAATTGCTCTGGTGACTCTCAATCAGTTCGAGGATCTTCTTGTAAGAAAAGGCGTGTCAACGACCGTAGCTAAACTTCCATGACAACAGACGTGTCACTAAGAAAAAAAAGAAGTAAAACAGAAAAAACAAATCATCTTGTGGATGAAGACGTGCGTGCGTGTGTGTTTGTATGTGTGTCTGTGTGTCTGTGTGTGTGTCTGTGTGTGTGTCTGTGTGTGTGTGTCTGTGTATTTACAGTACACTGTGTTAGAGAACACTTTATCTGAAATAAGTACATAAATAAAAAAAAAAGAATATTGAATCAAACATCATCTGTGGCCAGTTGTTATTTATGAATGTACTTTTGTCAGCCTCGGCTCACGTCAAAGATAAAGTGACCCGGTTAGGTCAACTTCGCTTGAGATGGAAGAAAACTAAATGTTATTCTCCATTTTGACAAATGACAAACGAGACAATGGATTTGATTGTTATTTATTTATTCTTTCATTCATTTATTTATTTGAATAATTTCCTGGTTTATTTATTTGTATTTTATTTTATTTTTTTTAAATATTAAAATGCTCTCTCTCTCTCTCTCTCTCTCTCTCTCTCTCTCTCTCTCTCTCTCTCTCTCTCTCTCTCTCTCTCTCTCTCTCTCTCTCTCTCTCTCTCTCTCTCTCTCTCTCTCTCTCTTTCTCTCTCTCTCTCACCTCCCCTCTCTCTCTTTAATCAGAAAGGTATCGACAAGACATGTTACAGATATTTTCTCGTTTTTTTTTTTTTTTTTTTTTTTTTTTTTTTTTCTGGAGTCGTGGTAAATTCAACAGATGCGGCAGTCCACAGATCTGATTACAAAAATTATTTAATCGAATTAGCAGACATTAGATGTCAGTGCATCAAAGCAATTAGATTTCCGCCAAAGAAGAATAAAAAAGAACCATTTTAATAAATCAACAAATGAAAAACAAATTTAAAAAACATAGAAAAGAAAACATCTGCGCTAAAGAAAAGGGGATGGTATTAATTATGTTATTACTAAGAAGGTTTTTTTTTCAATTCTGTGCAGTGAAATTCAATATTAATAATAGTGATGATGATGATGATAGTAATAGCAATAGTAATAAAACTAATAATAATAACTAAAGTAATAGTAATAGTTATAGTAATTTTAATAATAATAATAATAATCATAGCAATAATAATAATGATTATGATGATGATGATAATGATAATAAGAATGAAATAAAATAATTAGAAAAAAAAAATATATATATTTGTTTCAGTAATAAAAATATACCAATAGCTAGCATTAAAAGAAAGGAGAGAGAGAGAGAGAGAGAGAGAGAGAGAGAGAGAGAGAGAGAGAGAGAGAGAGAGAGAGAGAGAGAGAGAGAGAGAGAGAGAATCGAGATAACGAAGAGACAGAGACGGAAAGATACAGCGAGAAAGGTGTATGACATTTCTGAATACAGTTGTTGCTTACAGAAAAGTAAGATGAAACTAAATCTATAATGCATTTATAGAAATAATGTTTGCATAATTCATAGTACGAAATCAAATGTCAGGTTGTTACAGACACTGGTTAAAATAATAATAATAATCATAATAATAACAATAATAAATGAAATAAAATAAAGATTCACATTAACGGATGAAGCAAAAAAGGAAGAAAAAAAAAATCACCAATAAATAATAACAAAAACCCAGACAAATAATAATAATAATTAAAAAAAAAAAAAAAAAAAACAGAAAAAACAACAAAAACCCCTACAAAAATCAAGGATAAAAAGATGAAGAAGAAGAAGAAGAAGAAAAACAAGAAGAAGAAGAACAAAAACAACAACAACAATGTATGATAGCTTATAAAATATTAATCCAACCAAACGTAATTCTTGATACTCGCTTAAAATATTATAGCTACTGTACTTATTTATTTTTATTTTTACTTCCTCTACTGCAACTACTACACCTATCATTACTTTAAAATGATTTTTGTTGTTGTTTTGTCATCGTAGTCCTTATTCTTGTTAATAATAATAATAATAATAATAATAATAATAATAATAATAATTGTTGTTACAAATCGTTCCTCTGATTCAGTAACTTTCCAAATGTTGTTTTATTATCAAACTATTCTATTGGATCTCTAAAACAATTATTTGTCCAGTATTCATTTTAATATGCTACTAGTGATGAAACTCATTAATCTTTTAATATTTTTATTTTATATTTATTTACGTAAACGCAATTAGTTTTGTTTTGTTTGTTGTATCAAACAGCTTGCACGCGCGGTTGAAACTGTCGTCTGCCCAGCATGAGCGCTGCACGAGCCTCCGGAGCGTCGGACGATTATTTGTGTCGTCTGCTTCCTAATGATCAACAATGACAAAGCTGTTTTCTGTCAATCACTAGTCCGTCATAGTTTTAATCAATGCAGTATTCAAAAGATATTTTACACAAAACTGTTTTTTAGTCGTAAGCTATTTGGAAAAGTTTTACCTGAACAAAAAAATTATCAATGAATTGCGTACAGTGGACTATTTTATTTCAAGTTTGGCTGGATTTTTTTGTTTTGTTTTGTTTTTGTTGGTCATATCGATTTAAGTTTTATGTTGTGTAAATATTTTAATCAGATATTCGATAAGCTAACAACAGCACTGAAAAGTGTCTTCCGGTTCTGTTAAGCGCATGTCTTACAAATCGTTCAGACAGTCGTAATGCATGCATGGTGAAAATCCATAACTGAGGAATACTTGTCTCATTTTTTGGAGAGTCCAAATGTGAAACAGCAGCTTAAAAATATATTGATTACCGTGATGAATGAAAAAGGTCACAACTCAGATACATTTATACGTATCTTTAAAATTAATTACCTTTACTCTTCATGTTTTTTTTTTTTTTTTTTTTTTTTTAATTATTTGATTTTTGAGTCTATATTTTTTTGTTAATAATTTATTTAATTTGTTATAGTTATATTTCTTGCTGTTGTTCATACTGTTAGCTCCTTGTTGCTATATGTTTCTGATATTGCTCTTGTCGTTGTCGTTGTTGCTTTTTGTTATTATTTTTGTTGATATTGTGCGTCTTATATTTATTTGGATTTTTGTAATAACTGTCGTTGTCGTTATTGTTGTTATCATTGTAGTTGATTTTAACGTTGCTGTTGTTGCTCAGGTATTTTGTTGTTCTTGTCAGTGTTGTTGATGCTGTCATTATTTTTACTGCTGTTGCTGTTGCTTTTGTTACTGATATATTTAGTTATTTATTTATATTTCGTTTTGTTGATTTTTTTTGTTGTTGTTGCTGCTGCTGTTATTTTTGTCAAGATTAATTCTGAAGAGCAGTGGCTCAATGTTTGGTTGATTTTTTTTTTTTTACTGCTTTATTGATTTTCTTGTTGCTTTTGTAGTTGTGTATCTTTCAAATAACTATCTGGATTTTTTTTCCCCCTCTTTGAAGATTGTATGTCTATTTTCTCTCTTGTATTGTAACATGCAGAAGAATATCGTTAACAAAAGGAACAATTATTAATAACTGCCATCATTCGTCAAAAAAACTTTATTGAGAGCTCACATGCTTCAAAACGATTATTTCTTACGATGCAGTTCATTTCGTTGCCATGAAACAAGTTTACAGGAAATGAGCACTGGTCAAAATTAAAACAGTTTCTTTGTATAATTCTTCCATTTGTTAATTAACATATCAGTTTTCTATTTACATAGGTGAGGGACGTAATTCTATATTTTTGAAATTATTTTACTCGATTACGGTTTCAGTTATTATTAAGATTAATAAAATATATCAAATTTCATTCACTGTTTACAGTGATATATGAGTGTGATTTGTTTCAATGGCTGCAGACTCAAACTTAAGCGCGGTATCTGGATGGATCGAAACTCACTGATTCGCTAGTCTGGAAGTTTCCCGTTCCCGATTTTTTCTGTCACAAGTCTGAAAATCAGTGACTGGGATCAATCCTCACTGCTTCCATTCAGCTGGTTTCCAGAGCATCTTATTCATTTATCAAACGCTATGCTACTAATTTATCAAACATTATATTGCTGATTATTAAAGGCTGTATATCTGAGATATCAAACACTTTGTAGCTGATTTATCAAAGACTAGTCTGTTGAATTATCAAAGGATATGCAATTGATTTAATAAAAAGTGGTTTGTGATATTTTTTATTATTGTCTCGGGAAATATGCTTGTAAAAGATTCCTTGCTGAGATTAGTGCATTGTACGGTGATAGTGTATTTTATTTCTCGTGTCATCATCATTTTAGAAAAACAACGAAAAAACATACAGCAACATTTAGGAGAGACAAACTAGACAGATATTGATATATTATTTAATATCTTCATACTGAAGATCTCACATCAAGCTCATTCACCGGAAAATTTGAAAAAAATAAAATAAAAAAATATAAAAAGCCACCAAAAACTTCATTGTTTTTCTTTTGTTCTGATTTTTTTCATTTCAGTCAGTGTTGCACGCTTAGTGCATATAAGTCGTATAATCTATGTTGTCACTTTTATATAAAACTGAAATAAAAGGTAAATGATCTATTGAAATAACGTAAACATGCTCTATAAAAACAGCATATATATTTCATAACCTAGATTCCTAGAGATTAAACCCGAGTAAATCTCTCTCTCTCTCTCTCTCTCTCTCTCTCTCTCTCTCTCTCTCTCTCTCTCTCTCTCTCTCTCTCTCTCTCTCTCTCTCTGTGTGTGTGTCTTTAAAAACATTGTACTAAATCATTGTATTTCTTTATTATTTTCAACTTATATGTTGTTTTCTTTATGTTCGAAATGCTCTTCATCCCTGTTCAATTAAATTTCAATCACATTGTTATTTTCTAATTTAAATCTTTTTTATTTAGTAATTGTCTTCTTTTTTATTCTTTTTCAGGTGTAATAAATGTAGCAAAACATTAGCTCGTGCATTTTATATTTATGCTCTTTTATTAATACATAAAAAAAACCTCCTTAAAGCCGTTAAAATAACCGTTTCATTTCTTGTTCTCCTATTTTTACTAAAATCGTGAATCGAAGTTTTACTGACTCTGAAATATTTATCACTACACTCATTGATTTATCAATATATTTTTACAATTAAAACAACTTCAAACACAAATACTGCTTTGTTATATCACTGCATAAAATATTAAAGACTTCATTCAAACAGTTATCTAATTAATATTACGTAATCTAGTTTTAATTGGCCTTCGTAAAAACCATTCCGTATAGGTTATGTTTATTTAAATACGTCAGTAGTGAACTCACATTAATAAACAGCTGGAATAAACAACTGACCGTAGACTGTAGTATTACACACGCTGCGAAGTGGAACAAAACAACAGATTTGCATGTTCATTCATGTTACGTACGAAACATAATTTTTCACGCCATACGTCTCTATTAGAAACAAGGCAGAAACGTTTCAGCGGTCATTTTTATTTATCCTGTTGTGTTTTTATTTAAGACTGAGAAGGAATATAAAACAGGCATCAGAAAAAAGACTTAGAAAACTGTCCTATGTCAAAAATCTTGCATCAGATCTCCTCAACAGAAATATTTTTGTCCAGATTCTTTTCGCAGACTGATTGCTGTTTTATGCTCAGTCAGTTAAAAGCTTCTGTATTCTTTATTTGTCTGCTACAGACCAATTAAAAGAAAATATTACATAAGGAATTATTCACGAATGAATATTGGTTAATCTCAGTCTGAAGGAAATTCCTTTAAGAATTCTTTAACATTTCCAAAGTTATATTTATTCTTAAAGGTAAAAACAGCGACGACGATTTTTACTGTATGGATGTCAGTATTTGGTCAAAACTGTTTCTGGTGAAAGATCTAATTTGTTGGGTATTTTTTACTTTATAATGTTTTATAATCAACTTTACCTTTCGTGAAGATAATAATGGCTGCATTGCATATCGTGATGTGTTTTATGGATGTTAAAGTTCAGACTGATTTTTTCGAACGTTGATACTTTTTATTTCATGGACAAAAACGTTTTGGAATTTCTGATAAATAGTGAAGGAAAATGTTTGGATAAATGTTTGTCAGAAATACTTCAGATGATAAATGATTAAATAATGAATTGTACGAGAAGTGACTTCAAAACAGAAAAGTAATCTGTACAAAGAAGAAACACGCAAAAGAAGCAGGAAAGTGTTTTATAGACGATGCTGTTGTTATTTCAAAGTTCTGAAGGTTAACAAATATCTTTGGTTAAAACTATTCATCTTTCTTCTTTCTTGGAACGTGACAATTATTCTTCAAAACATTTATCTTTTGATTTCTCCATTATAGTATTAGTTGAAACGTGTGTTTTCTCTAATGATAAAATTCGAGGATTTATCTTTTCGGAAACTGTGATCAAGTAAGAAGTAGCAGGTTAAAAGATGACCATCGAAAACAAAATCAATTAAAATCACAAAAAAAAGTACATTAATGGATTACTTTACGCTTTTTCAAATTCGAACGGATTTATTTTTTTAAATGTTTTTTTTTTTTTTTTTTTAGTTTTTTCTTTAGTGCTTTTTCTTGTTTTTAATATATTTCAAAAAAAAAAAAAAAAAAAAATACCCAGCTGTACACCTCCCACGTTTTGAAAGCAATTTGAAAATATTGTTTTCTTTTTATAAACTGTTTTTGGTATAAATTGTCACTGTAGAGCCATTTCCCTCTTAATTTGCACACCGTTATCAGAAGCAAGTGAATGGAAAAATCTGCTTGCCAACCGATAAGACTTCGTATCTTTTTTCAAGAACGTTAATAACCACAACATTAGACTTTCCACGAACAGGACTATGTTTGGTTTTCGTCTTCTTGTTGCTACCGTTTATCAGAAAAGGAAGGTGACAAAGATGGATTCTAAACATATCGCAGACATGCGGCTATTTGCGTAACGTTTCGTGAGTTATTCAATATATTACTATTCTGTTGCATTTTAACAGCCTGTCATTTTTTTTTTTCTTCCTGAAAGACGTGATTTATTAATGATCCGTTGCTAAGTAATAACCGTCTGTGGTTCTTTCCTTCTTTGTTTCATCAAGTTATTTTAAACTGCCCGATATACGCGACCATCATGTGTTCGAGTCATGTGAACTTGTCGCTCGTCAACGAAAGGACAGATTCTGATAACGTCAGCTGCTCTTTGGCGTCCCGAATCACCGATTCCGTGAACCAGTACGTCCCGATGATTCTTACCATTTCGGGCACCGTTTGCAACGTAATCGTTGTCATGGTGATGTACTCGAAGTTCTTCCGCAAGAACTCCTCCAGTTTGTACATCGCGGTGAACGCCGTCGTCGACATCGGCAGCCTCACTCTCCTGCTGCCCCCTCACTGGGTCTACATGACGTTCCCCGAAGTCTTCACGAAGACTCTGCATTCGCACGCTCTGTGCAGATTCTTCAACTTCGCCGGCTGGGGGACCAGCGACCTGGGGATACTCCTGACAGTTGCCATGACAACGGAGAGAGCCATAGCGGTGATGCTGCCGCTCAGAGCCAACTCTCTGTGCACGAGAAGAAGAGCGAAGGTAGGCATAACCATAGTAACCGTCATAATCGTCATCAAAGAGATCCAGTTTCTCATCACTTCGCGCATGGTTTCCGTGCCCGACTCGCTCTATCTGTGCACTGTGACCTTGGAAAACCCAGTTTACGCAGTGTTCTGGACGAAATACTGGCTGTGGATTCACAACGTCTTCCTGTTAGCGTCATTCCTCATCATTTCAGCGAGCAACGTCGTCATTCTGAAAAGCGTCAAGAGGTCCGACACCCAGTTCGGAGCCGGGGGCCAGAAATCCGCTCGGCACCAGTCGCGCAATCGGCAACTTTCGCTCATGCTGCTGATCGACTCGGTGACGGTCGTGGTGTTCACGCTACCGTACTCGATCATAGTGTCGCTGTCGCAGTTCGGCGAAAAACCACGAAATGAAGACGTCGACAAACTGATCAACTCCGTCGCTTTTTATTTGTTGTACGTGAACAGGTGCGCTAACTTTTACCTCTACTGCGTCAGCGGCTCCAGGTTTCGACAGGTTTTGAAGCAGATTCTCTGTCGCCGTTGTTCGGGGATGCACGGTCGCAGTAGTGGGTCGGCGTTGGCCAGTTATTCTTCCCAGTTCACGACGTCGTCACCGACAGCGATAAACACCGTATCGGGAACTGTTTCTATGAATCCAGCGGGACTGAGTTAACATTAATAGTTTACTATAATGTGTTAAACGCACACTCGCACACACACACACATACATACACACACACACATACATACACACACACACACACACACACACAAACACACACTTGTATGTATGTATTTTTAATTATTTTAATGTATTTTTGTATATATGTATGATTGTCTGTTTGACTGTCGGTCGGTCTGTCTGTCTATATGTATGTTATATATATGGGTGTGTGGATGCAAATTTTAATATATGTTTGTTTCTCAACACTACTTTATTAGAGGCATTTTACGAAGAATGTGAAATATAATGATATTTTTTATTAGCCTTTAAATTGGCTAATTATATTCTTTATAGTAACTGTTTTACAACGGTTGTTATGTGGTTTTGATACGAATGATTCAAAACTAATCAACAGTTCTTGTTTGTCTTGATTATGTTGCTAACTGTAACGAATTCGGTATAGCATTGCTAATGTTTACAGACTTGCAGAATATTTATTTTATAGTTAACAAGAGTTTGCTCCCTTGTTAGCAATGAATAGCCTTTTACAACTATCTTTCAGATAAATAAAGACTTTTGATACGAACTTAAGTCACACAGTGAAGAACTGCTACATAACTGAATTGCAATGTGTATGTATTTGAAGCAGTTCATGGCCTCACAATATAATTTTATTTAATTGTAATTATATTATTGCTAATATTGTTTATTATTGTTGTTGTTGTTATTTATTATTATTATTATTATTATCGTCATTATTATTATTATTATTATTGTTGTTGTTGTTGTTATTATTATTATTATTATTGTTGTTGTTGTTGTTGTTATTATTATTATTATTATTATTATTATTATTATTATTATGCATTTAAAAGCAGCTGGAAGAATCAAGGAACAAAAGGGACATAATGAACCATCCCAGCTCCTTATGACAACAAATTAGTTTAAATTCTTAATTGTGATGGTTTACTGGAAGAAAATACATAAAAGACAGAAAAAGGATGTTTTCTCATGATTGAAATTCGATGAATACACAAACAGGTGTGTAAATCAATGGCACAAACAATCTTTGGAACAGAAATTAAAAAATATATATTTTAGAAATACAGAGAACATCAAAAGTATTTTATTCCTAAAGAGAAGCAGTACAAGATTTAAGTGTGATGATGTGGAGAAACGTATCTAGAAAATAAAGCCATCAGAAGACACTTAAGACAAAACCAGCAAAGCTTACATTGCAGTTGGCCATTGGTGGTTGACCAGTGCCACCTCACAATGTGTGTCATTCTAAAGCCCCTACTTTGCAGCAGAGAAGCTGACGTCGCTTGAAAGGTTCTCATGTAAGCTCATAGTGGTAGAAAGCAAGCCCAGATATATCCCACAATGCCAGATGTTTGTCGAAAGAGCAAACGATGAAATCAAAAAACATTCATCTGACCTTGATTGGATGAGTGACAACAATACCCAGGACCAGACTGCGGGACTACAAATTTGTTCAGCAACAGAATCACTGTTTTTAAAAAAAACAGACAGCATGGAACGCAGTGTACAATGAACCACATACAAGTTCATTCTTTACACTAGTGTCTGTAAGCTTTGCCAAAGCGTATTTGTCCATAATTTAACTAATTCATTAAACATTTCTGAATTTGTAACAACTATTTTACTTCTTTCATTATTTATCGAATTTCCAAGTATTGTATCCTACCAAGAAGGAGCTATAGCAGTTAACAGCGTGATGCTGCTAAAAATACGGCATCATCATCTCAAAGCAGTCAACAACGAAACACGGAAACCATTGAGTACAACCCATAATCGACTTCGTTTAATTTCTAGAACAACGCCATTAAAATGTAACAAGAACACAAAAGGTAAAATGTTACATCCTTGTCCCACTCCGTTTTTAACAATAAAAGCATTTATTGTAATAAAACACCCTTCGTTTTCACATAATGTCTTTATTTCGTGTTTTAATAATTATATTTTCATGTACGGCAGCATTTTCCACTTTATGAATCTGTACACGGAATGTTAGAATTGTCTAATGTCTATACAACATGAATTTATTGATTTACTCAATAGTTGCTTACTGTCAGTAATGCTATAAAATGATTAAATGTGTTCTTTCTGTATTATTTTTCGTAAATTCAATTTGTTCGTCCATTAATTCATAATATGATTTTGTTTCTTTAATATCTGTATTTAATGCATATCTCTCTCTCTCTCTCTCTCTCTCTCTCTCTCTCTCTCTCTCTCTCTCTCTCTCTCTCTCTCTCTCTCTCTCTCTCTCTCTCTCTCTCTCTCTCCCGTTTTCTATCTATATATCTGTATATCTCTATATATTCTTAAGTTTATCATTCGCTCCTCCATGATACTTCAGCATTTTCTACTCTGCGTGCCCACGCCTCGATTTCCAGTTCCGGACATGCTCTCCTCTCCTCGTAAAAGATCCTTGCTACAAGAGTAACCTGTTCTTTAGATCTAATACCACTGAACTAAAAATATTCTTTCATATTAAATGTGCCGAAGTATCATTAATAACAACGATAACAAAAAAATATGTATTAAACCGTAACTTGTAATCCTAGAAGAACCTAGGTAAATTATAGATTTTTGTTTAATGTTTTTATGTATAACTACAGTCATTAATCCTGTATTACTGGTTGTTACCAGATCATGAACAAACATTACAAGCTCCTTCTTAATTAAATTCATTTGTGATCGTTTATGGTTTATTTGTGATGTAGCGGTTAACGCAACATAAATACAAGTTGTGTAATTAGACTAATTTGAATTAATAACTAATCGTCTGATATTTCAGGTAGATTATGTACATCAAATATTGTCTTTTCGCTGTTACTGCTGTAGCACTAGCGCTAATACAGATTCAGAAGTGTAATGTGTTTTGTTGTGTTTTTAGTGAAATTAAATGTTAATGAAATATTATATATATATTTATATAATTATTAAATGGAAATTAAGCAATGTATCTTAAGTGGATACACGGGTAAAGGCTAGAAAGATCATGAAGAAGAAAATCAACAACAACAACATATGTCACATATACAAGATGGAAATTTAATTTTAGATAAGGCTTCACTTTGAGCCATGCACGTCGTAAAACAAGCTGGATGTTTAATTAATTTTGATGCCACCATGTGTGTGTGATGAGATCACTCTGATAAATCTTTACAGAGGATGACACGTCAAACGTTTAGCGAATGGCCGGTTCTGTGATCGATTCCCGACAGTGGCAATACGGTGTTGTTTCTGTACATCGCCTGAAATACGTACTTTTCCCCTTCTTTTTTCAATTCTTCTTCTTGTTTTTCTTCTTTCGACTATGGTGTTGATTTCTATCATTTTTTATTATTATTGTTGTTGTTGTTGATGTTGTTGCCGTTGTTGTTTTATAAATTATAAATAACACCGTATGGTCCTCATCATCAAACAGACTAAAAATGAATAATACACATCACCATCCTGAATTCATGCAGAACCGCCATCTAAACATCTGCTTGACTGCAGACTGTGTGAGATCAAATCAAATACAACTGCCCACTGGTCAGATCCAGTATTTAACATCATAGGGAGTAAACCTAAAAAATTAACAAACACCAGCATCTTTGAAAACTGAAATAAAATATTATTAATAATAAAAGAAATTAACAGTTGGATGTCCAATGTAAAATATTTTATGTCCATACAAGTGTGCATATAAATATGCAGGACTGCAGTTATATTATCACTGTGTATTGAACAGAATTCAATAACAAGGTTGAAAAGGTAAGAATGAATTTATTGTATATTTTAAACCGAATTTTATACGTTTAAGAAATTTTAATGTTATACTAATTTTATGAGCTTTAATAGGTTAACCAAAACAATGAAATAGTAAAAACAATTTTATCAGACAATTTATTTCTGCCTATTTGTTTTTAAAATAGCAGTAATAAAAAAATGTTCAAGTTCAGTATTGAATTTTACTATAATTAATATATAAATAGTTTACTCTGCTTTTTATTCATTTATTGTATGTGTGTGTGTGTGTGTGTGTGTGTGTGTGTGTGTGTGTGTGTGCGTGTGTCTGTTGGTGTGTGTTTTCATTGAGAATATCAATATATTAAACCATTTCTTTTTTCTTTGGATCAAGCCAATCTTTTTTTTTCTTCTTTTTTTTTTCTAATTTTTTTATGTTTTTGATCCTATAATCCTTTATTCTCTATTTTTGTTCAGTGTATTAAGCTATTCCTATTTTTTCTTCGGATGAAGTCAATTATGTCTTCTCTCTTCTTTTTTTTTCTCTTTTTTACTTCGTTTGTTTTTTTGTTTTTTTTTTTTTTTTTTTTTTTTTTTGTGTGTGTGTGTTTTTATTGTTGTTTTTGGTAAGTTTTAATTTTTATGGGTTTTTTGTTTGTTTTTTTATCTTATTATTCTTGATTCTAATTTTTGTTTCATTATATCAGGATGCTGAACTATTCCTAGTTTTGTTCGAATGAAGGCTACTCGTGTTTTGGTTGTTCTAATTTTTTTTATTTCAATATATCAGAACATTAAACTTCAGATGAAATATATTTTTTTATTCGTTGTTGTTAACCTTATTTTTATCTCTCTGATTCTTTTGTGTAATATTTCAGTACATTAAATAAAACTTTTTTTTTCCTTTATCAGATGAAAGCAATTATTTGTTTTTGTTTACATTTTCGATCCTGTCATCCTTTTTACAAAATGATTTTTTTGTGTCTTTTAATAACTTTTTTTTTATTTTTTTTTTTTTTTTTTATGTCCTATATATCATCACAATATATTAACCTATTAATTTCTCTTTTTTTCTTCTTCATTCAGATGAATAAATTTTTATTGGCGTTTTTATTCCTGTCGCTTGTGGTAGCAATATCTGCGACAGCCATCAGAGCCGTTGGCGATGAAGACGATGCTAGTTTGGATGATAAATTCTTAGACCCGAAACAACTGAGAAAACTGATGAGGGAAAGAGCTAGGGTATAGAATATGACAAATAATTTTTAAAAATGTTACTATTAAATATTATTATGAGACATAAAACAGTTTTAGCCAGTCTTTCTTTACATTTTTCTTATATATATATATATATATATATATATATATATATATATATATATATATATATATATATAATGGTAAATTTGTGGCTAGGTAATATATGTTTCGCAAGACCAGGTTTTCAATAAAAAACATTTTTTTTTTTTTCGTGTTTCAGAAGCACTTTCTTGGCACTAATAAGAAATGAGAACTTGGAAGAATTTCTACACCCAGTTAAACAGACAGACAGACAACTGAAAGACAAAAGTCCAAAGGAAATTCGTGTTTAACATTTATGAAGTGAAATAAAGATCTAGCTTCACGTGTTTTTCTTGCTCTTTCTGTATTTTCTTTTGATTTTCGTGTATGTCTGTATATATGTATGTATGTATGTGCGTATGTGTATTTGTGTGTATGTGTGTGTGTACGAGGGTAAACGTGGGGGGATATATATTACACACCTGTATTATAATCATTTCATAGCATATCATATTACATATCATTACTTATTGTTAATTTCCTTCTGTTTCCTAACATGACATAGACAAAATTAATAAATATAAGAAATGTACTAAGTGACCTCGCAAATGAAATAAAAGTTTTAAAATAATAATAATAATAATAATAATAATAATAATAATAATAACAACAACAATAACAATAACAATGATAATAATAATAATAACAATAACAATAATAATAATAATAATAATAATAATAATAATAATAATAATAATAATAATAATAAGAAGAAGAAGAAGAAGAAGAAGAAGAAGAAGAAGAGAAAATTAACTACAAGTTAAAAACGAATTACGACTATGGTATTTAATGACATTTTAGTATACGTAACGTCAAAAAATATTTTTAAAATGACATATGCTTTAAAAATGTGAAACTGGCTGCAGCAGCATAGGTTACACACATCAGTTAGCAGCAAGGATTATTTTACAGGGACCTGCTGGACAAAGATGATCGTTACAGTGTGTACCGATCTGTCATCTGTGAAACGAGAAGTCAACCAGTGAACAATAACAGACAGACAGGAACTACCGATTAAAAAATGAAGAAATTACTACAAGAAGATGAAACAACAACAACAATGTATGTCTCTCTCTCTCTCTCTCTCTCTCTCTCTCTCTCTCTCTCTCTCTCTCTATATATATATATATATATAGAGAGAGAGAGAGAGAGAGAGAGAGAGAGAGAGAGAGAGAGACACACACACACACATACCCACACACACACAGACTCACTATACACACACGCACACACACACACACATACACACACGTTTTCTTATTATTAATTTATCAGTGACGTGTCGTTATGAAGAACGTACGTGACTAGATCGAAGGTTAATTTGAGATAAGGTGGAACAAATGGTTGTCTGAACCGTAAAACAAATTGTATGTTTAATTGAATCGTCGTATCACACCAAGCGGGGAAAGATACCATCTCATTTCTTTTTGTTATCAGTCACGTTTTCTTAATGAATTGAACATATTGTAGTTTTTAAATCAGCTACATTTGTCCTGGATACACTTTTTACTTTTATGAACTATGAATCGCTAGTTTCTTTTTCTTCTTCTTATTATTTTTTTTAGGTTTTTTTTTTTTTTTTTTTTTTTTTTAAAGAACAGATTTTTCTGGCATCGGCTTTCGGCTGTACACATTTTACTAATAACAAGTGGTAAATGTTTAAATTTTTAATCTATGGGGATATTACATATAATATAATAAATCGAAAGTTGTTTCAAGAATGGACGGGTCTGGGATCGATTGCCGCTGGTTGCAAATCTGCGCTATTCCTTCAGGTTCAATTCAGAACAGGTGTTAAACCAGTGACAGCACTTTTACTCTTTGGGAAACACGACACAATGTGCATGCAACGTCACAATTTGCATACAACGTCACAGTGTGCATGCAACGTCACAGTGTGCATGCAACGTCACAATTCTTTCACGAATGGATGGTTCCGAGATCAATTGACGGCGACAAAATGGCGACGTTTTTGCACTTAATTTCGAGTTTACGATTACGTAGAACTGTGAACAGCTGTTGACAAATTAAAATCACAGAATCCAGAACGTGACACTACAAACCAAAAAAAGAAAAAAAAAGAAAATAGGAGTAATTATCCAATCAAACTGTCTTTGAGAACTGTCTTACTTGTATATATAAAGGTGCAGGATTACAAGTATCGTCACTGTAAACTGAACAGACTTCAACAGCAAGCCGAAAAGGTAAGAAACGAATTTATTATAATATTTTTATTTTATGCTGTTATTTAATAGTCTTTGATTAAGTTATATGTTAAGTGCGTATACGCACCTTTAGTATCAGAAATGTAGTATAAATTTACACATATGTACTAGCATGCACAGACATATTGCATGCACATACACGTGCATTTACGTAACATATCGTCACTAGAAGTTTCTATTACGAAATTGCAAAGCTCTGGAGGGATTGTAACATTTTATACCGAATTTTATTATAATTATTTAATTTTAAGAAAATCGGATGTACATATTCAATTCATCAATTAGGCTGGCTTTAAATTCACTTTAGGTATCGTTTATTTATTTATTTATTTATTTATTTACCCTTTTCTATACACTGTGCCTGAAGACGTGTTGGTTTTGCATTACATGTTTCTACCCAGTTAGATAATCTAGTATGTGCCTTGCTAATAATCTTTGTATTTGAATTTAAAAGATTTTGAACAACAATAACTGAAAAATATGAAATTATGCTGATTTATTTTAATATCGTTGTTTCATTTATTACAAACATTTATTTATTTATTTATTTATTTATTTATTTATTTATTTATTATTATTATTATTATTATTATTATTATTATTATTATTATTATTATCATTATTAAGTTAAAATAAAAAGAAAAGAAATTTAACATATTAACAAAGACATTTGTGCTTAAAACTTTATCACAGTATATCAAACTATTTTTATTTTCTTTAGATGAGAGCAATTTTCTTGGCATTTTTGATTGCGTTCTGCCTGATGGCAGTTACTACTGTTGTATCCAGCGGTATCGCCAACGATATGAAACTAAACATGTTCAACGACTACTTCAATGAAATGAAGAGCAAATTTGACCCCAAAATGGTCCAAAAAGTCATTGAAAAAATGAAGGTGAGCATGACTAAGGAGACAAGTGAAAGGGGAAAACTACAGATTATTTTTTTATTTTTTATTTTTTTTTTTATAAATCCCTGTCAGTCTGCATTTCACGTAATTTAAAAACCGTTTATGTAAATTTAGTAACGTAACGTATTTGGTTACATGACGTCATAATACGTCATAAGAAAAAAATAATTGTGCTTCTTAATCTGTTTTCGACCAAATAGGTAATAACAAAGTGAATTCGCTAAGGAAATTTTTAAATTCTTGTTTCAATGTAACTGACAGAAGGCGACTTACTTATTATGTTTGTTTATCATTTAATATAATTGTGTGTGTGTGTGTGTGTGTGTGTGTGTGTGTGTGTGTGTTCCTGCGTGGTAATTTGATTTTTAATAACTGTCTGAATATTTGTCGTTTCAGGATCAGCTTTAATGAAGCTGAGAAAAACAGAGGATTTCTACAGCTAGTCAAACAAACACAACTGGAAAAAAAAACAAAAAAAAAAAAACACCTGATAACGACAATATGAAATCCTTGTTTAAAAACTGAAGACAAATAAAAGTCCGCATTTCAAGCAACTGTCTTCTTCCTTTTGTATTTTTCATATATGTATTTATTATACGTGTACATTATTTTTTATTCATTTTGTTAATCAAAAGAGAAATATAATATAAAATGACGGTAGGAAACTGCCCTTTGCAAAGGAGCCGTGATGATGTGTTTCGTATCGGTCATTTTTTTAAACAACACTTTTAAGATGAATTTATATCGATTGAATAATTCGGTATTTGAGTCATGAGCTAATTAAAGCTTTGTTTATAAGAAATTGCTGTACATCTCTCTATACGATATCGATATATAAATATATAAGCGGAATATTTGAAAGTGACCTTAAAAACCCCCCACCAAAATCACCAAAACATAAATAAATAAAAAGTATCTAAAACTTAAACTAAAAGTAAACTGACTAAAAAAAAATAAATAAATAAATAAATCTGAATAAATGAAGACGAATATGTCTATTTGTATATTTGCGGGGACTATGACACTGGTTGGGACCGTGACTGGGTCTATGAGGTCGGCGTTGACCATTATGTTGACAACATTGTTGCCAGTGGTGTTCACAACGTCGACGGTGTCCTTCACCTCAACTGCGGCCATCTAACGTTTCAGTTAATCAGCTTCCACGAACTCGTATAATTTATGTTAATTAGTAACGTAACGTATTTGGTTCGTGACGTCATAATACGTCATACGTAAAAGATAATGTTTCTTTTCAGTCTATTTTCGACCAAAGACGTAACTATTTTGTTGGACAGAAAAAATGTAATTAAAAACGATAAGAAAACAGTAACCTACTTTTATTTTATCCAGCTATGAATTAATTGGAAACATAATATTAGTGTTATGTTTATGTCTTTGAAAAATAATGGAAATCTATGTAAGTGCTTCTCTCGTGGTCAGCTCTATGTTGAATGTTCAGGAACTGGAAATGGAAATAATTTGTTCATCCTCACTTCCAAAGGGGGGGGGAAGAAAAAAAGTAAGTATGCTGCCTTACCGTCATCTCAAATATCAAAAAATTTCACTCGTTAAAATTCATTTTGTATTAAAAAACACTTAATTATATGGCTGAAGACACAAATTAATAAATAAATAAATAAAGATAATAATAAAAGAAATAAAATATATAGTAAAAAAAAAAAAAAAGTAGAAAGAAATTCGAATGATATTGATAATAATGATAATTATGATAATAATAATAATGATAATGATGATGATGATGATGATATTAACAAACACTTCAAACAATAATTTTAATTAAATCACATTATTTTTTTTAATAACAAAGTTGAAACCCGGTAGTGTAACAGGATAGGTTACTTACTGGCCATCAGCAATGATCATTTAATTGATCTTTCTGATAAAAGGAAAAATTGTAACGAGCCAATGGGTGGAACAGGAAATCGATCAATGGTCGTATTCGAAAGACTGATCCGACATCCCATCTCCGGTGCTTGTTGCACGAGACAAAATTATAATCGATCGCACATGCGCAGAGCTTACCGAGAGAACATTAATCTGGAGAAGAAACCCGTTCATGCATCATATATTTGAAACATGTATTTTTGTTGTTGCGACTTTTAAAAATATAATTGTACATTAATTACCACTGATTAAATTTTGAAGATTTCATTTATTTTTATTATTTTTTTTTTATCCACTAACTAATTGTAAAGTAGTATATGTCATAACTAGGTCCATATAAAAGGTATTTGCTTACGATCGACGTGAGGTTGTTATTGTTGTTACTGTTAATTTTGTTTTAGTTAATGATGACATCATCATGGACATTGTGTGCAAAATTCAGAAGCCTAATGTGGCTCTTATTCACCAGATGTCTTTTACTATGGATCAGCATTATATTATTATTATTATTATTATTATTATTATTTTCAGCATCATCATGATCATTATTACCAGCATTATTAGAATCATCATCATTATAATTTTACTTACGTACTACTACTACTACTATTACTACTTCTACTACTATCATCTTTATAATTATTATCATTAACGTTATTATTATTATTATTATCATCATCATCATTATAATTATACTTATTACTACTACTACTACTACTACTACTACTGCTACTAGTATTATCATTATTATTATTATTATTATTATTATTGTTTTGATTTCGTATTTTATTTTTATTGCTTTGTGTTCCGTCTGTCACCGAATTCCGAACTAAGTAACTGGATTGTCGTATAAATGGGTAACTGAAATACAAAAGATTACACTTCTGCTCTGTCACTCTCCTTATTGTAGACGTCTAATTTACACGCGGATGGAATGGAATGGAAAAAAATTAACGTGCTGTTGTGAAGCACGTCTGTGACGGGCACGCTTTCTGACAGGTCAGCGGGCGTGTCTGACGCAGAACTTACACGCGGACGAGTGAGGCCCTTTAAATACCCATCAAAACATTCTTTAAAAAGGTGTGTTGCATAGGGACCTTTGGGACAAGCATCCCTTAATAATTTGGTGGTCCTTCTGATGTTCAACCTATTCTGCTTTTTTGCGCGGTAAATGAAGCACTCAAAATAATGAGCAACACAAATTTATTCCATGAACAAACCCAGTTTTTAGATGGTTTCTTGTTCAGATGTGTTCCTTTTACCGCAAATGTCGGCGGAAATGAAACTGAATCTCATCACGCATGCGCAGACGTTTCACAACGCTCTCTTGTTGACTTGTTAAACAGTGATGATTGGCTACCGATAGAATCTCTTTAAAAAAAAAAAAATTAATTATTTTTTTTTTAAATCTTTTAACACCCTTTTTTTTTTTTTTTTTTTTTTTAGTCTTTGTGTATATCACGGGGAGGTTCTTAATTTTTTTTTTCTTTTTTGTTTTAACACATCACCACCGAAACATTGGTACAGCGGTAATCAATGAAATCTCCTCTTTCAACCAATCAGCGATCTTCTTACAGACATGACGCCCACACTCGTACACGTCAGCCTGTCAGCAACATGCCACATCGACAGTAACGGATGATCAGACAGATGATGCAGGTGACGTCCTGATCGCAGCTGTTACAGCTGCAGTTGTTGTCGCCTATGTTTATGATTCTGAACTAGAGGAATCTGATCTTCCCAGTGATTAAACTGTTTGACTGAATTTGCTGTTTTGTATTAAACATAGAGTTGGATGATTTATATTTCATATGCTGAAACTGTACCTTTACAACATCTTACAACACCTAAATTTGTATACCTCTTCCCATTGATAATTGTTCCCTTCATAATGACTCAAGGACCAACTGTGTGTGGCTAACCAATTTTAACCTGTATTAGTATTTTTAGTCTGTAAAGCGCCCCCTATTGTTGTTGTTTTTGCAAGTTAAGCCTGCATCGCATTTCCTGTGCCGCTAATCTTGTGCCCCATCTGGGCTAGCAATGTTTTAAAAATGTTAGCTTATATATGATTTAACCACCAAAGACCAGAATAGCCCATAATGAACGAAACACATTATTGATATAAACTTCAGTGCAAGTTAATAATATAATTTGAACGAGCTTTAGCCATCAACCAAAATTTTAAACAGTACTTATCTTAATGAATGAATTGCTCACTAGATTATCCAGTTCATCTCAAAATATCTACTCAGACTGGAACGATCTGATTTGTAATGGCAAGGAACGTAAGCATCCTAGGTTCGACATATCGTGATATGTAATCACATGATTAACAAAAACAAATAAACTGTTCATACACACACGTACACATATAAAGAAAAAGCGAAAGCTCTGAAGTATGGATCTTTATTTCACTTCAGTTGTTTTAAACAAGGATTTCATTTTGTTGTTAGCAGTTTGTCTGTCAAGTGTTTGTTTGTCCCACTGCCTGCAGAAATCCTCTTTCTTGCACTTTTTCAGTCATCCCCAAATTTTTTCTGAAAGAACGAAAATTTACATAGTTATTAAAAACAAAACAATACTCAGACATACGTATAATTATATCTTAATAGCTGTGAACATTTTAACTAAAACTTAATCAGAAAGAAAGGGAAGAATTAATTATTGAATAGATATTTATTAACATTCTATTAATTGCTTTCTCCTGAGGGAGCCTGAGAGATGGTCAGACACACGATCGGGTGCCAGTGGTGCAGCATTCAATTAAAAGGCCAAAGGTCGTCGTATTAACTCCATTTTGTTGTTGTTCCCATTGAGCCATTTCTCGTTCCAACCAGTGCTCCATAAACATGTATAACAAAAGCCGAGGTATGTACTGTTATAACTGAGCTTATAAAAGATTCACTGTCGCTAATCGGAAATGGCAGATCATGAAATAAGGGACAGGGCTTCTCGTAGCAGTCATTAACCAACGATAAATCAGCATCCATAAAATCGTAAACAGAATGTGTTGAGAGATATTTTCTTTCAGTGCTCTCGTCATTTAGTAACATACTGAGTCAACTTCCCTCAGGAGTAACTAATTTCTGATGTAGCTGCAGATTAAAACTGTGAGGTACGCGCGTTTAATATAAAATATTTATTCTTTTTCCTTTGCTTTTCCTACAATGCTTACCCCCATTCTTTCTCTCATCATCTT
The DNA here is from genome assembly GCA_012295275.1 of Chrysomallon squamiferum. Lineage (NCBI taxonomy): Eukaryota > Metazoa > Mollusca > Gastropoda > Neomphalida > Peltospiridae > Chrysomallon > Chrysomallon squamiferum. Next base: position 17,200,686 of record CM022669.1, read on the forward strand.
TCTCAGTTTTTCCATGTCGAAGAAGCCGAATTTGTCATCGAAGTCCTTGTCGTCACCACTTTCGTTGGAGTCGTTGTCTGCAACTACAGCAACAGCCACCAACAGTGACAGGACCAAAAACGTCAACAGAAATTTGTTCATCTGAAGAAAAAATAGATATATAGCTTAATTTATATACTGCGATATACTGAGCAACAAAAAGTTAGAAACGATCAGAAAGAAATAAAAGCGTTTCTATGGGGAAAAACAGAACGCTTATAGTGTATGATATACTGACGTACAGAATGACAAGAAGAAGAAATAAAACACAATAAAAAACGTTAACAAAAATCTCTTTATCTGAAGGAAAGAAAGCTAAATACGTAGTAGAAACAAGGCAAACAAACATAATAATAAGAAGAAGAAGAAGAAGAAGAAGAAGAAAGAAAGAAAGAAAAAAGAAAGAAAGAAGTAAAAAGACAGGATCAGAAAGTCAACAAAAATCGCTTCAACTGAAGAAAAGAATAAGAAATAGTTTAATACACTAATTATAATGAACTAAAATTTGACGGGTTAAAAAAAAAAAAGAAAGAAAGAAACGTTAAGAAAAGTCTCTTCATATAAAGAAGAAAAAAGATGAATTGTTTAATATATCGATACACTAAAAACAAATCAGTAAGGCTATTAATGCAACATTCTTTTCACTTGTGATGCTACTAAAAGATTTTTAGAACAAATTAAAAAATTGGGCAATCTTCAAACTCTTTTCTTATCAAAAATTTAAACTTAGTGAATATAAGTATCAATGGGTTAACTAACTGCAAACCTACATAAAGGAAAATTAGTATGTATACAATTAGGCAGAGCAGAATTAAGTATAAATAAGTAAGTAAATTAGTAAGCAAGTATATTAAGTAAATAAGTAAGATAGTAACTAAGTAAGTTAAGTAAGTAAATAAGTAAATAAATAAGTAATTATTCTAATTTATTTAATGCGAAGTTGATAATTAACAGTAATAAACACACGTTCAGTGTATTTCGAGCAATAACAAATGCATTTAATGACGTCACAATGACATTAAAATAGAAAAAACTATATTCTGTCTTTCTTACACTTCAGGTCAAATTAAATTTGGGAATCAGTGTAATAGATAAAACATAACTAAGAAACATAAAATTAAAAAAAAAAAAAAAAAAAAAAAAAAAAAAAAAAAAAAAAAAAAAAAATGAAAAAAAAAAAATAATAAAAATTGTTGTAACCAAACCTAAACTTTAAGCGTAGCAAAAGTCAATCAAAAAAAAAAAAAAAAAAAAAAAAAAATAATAATAATAAATTTGTTCTTACCTTTTTAGCCGGCTATTGAAGTTTGTTCAATATACAGTGATAATACGTGTAATACTACGCATTTATATACACACAAGTCAAAAGTGAAAGACGTTTTCATTGGATGACTGTTTTGTTGTTTCTTCCCTCTCTTTTCTAAATTGACTTTTCAGAGATGTTATCTTTTCTCCCTGTGAAGTCACATATTGGATCCTCCCACTGAACAAACTTATTTTTTAATTTTTTATTTTATTTTTTTTTTATTTTATTTTTTTTTATTTCGGTACATCCAGGAATATCTGTCTGGTGAATCGTTCTAGGTTTATTTTTTTTATTTTTTTGTTTTTTTGTTTTGAAGATCTGTTTGATGATGATCTTCATCAATAACATCATCGTCATCATCGTTATTATTGTTATTGTTATTGTTATTTTTATTATTATTATTATTATTATTAACAACAACCTCGACAGCAGCAGCAGCAACAACAAGAACAAAAACAACAACAATTGCAACATATTCGACAACAACAGTAATAATAATAATAACGAAAAAGATGAAGATGATGATAATGATGAAGAATTCGAGAGGCATTTTTTAATGAAAAATAAAAAAGGACTACAAAGAAAGGAAGGAAGAATGAAGGAATGAAATGGAAATAAATACAAATTCCAGAGATTTCATTTTAGTTCATATGAAAGGAGAATTTTATATGAACTAGAATATAACAATACCGAAACAAAAAAACAACAACAACAACAACAATAATAATAACCATAACAACAACAACACATTAGAACATAAAAAGAATAAAAACAACAGAGTATATGTATATTCTGTGCATTTATATACTGCTAAGAAAAAGGTGTTTTTTGTGGTAACATCTGTTTAGAATAGCTGCTTTGTTGACTGAAATTAGAATGACGTTTTTCTTCATTCAAGTAAACTGCAGTGAAATACTGACTGATAAATTAACTGTTTGATGTTCTCGCTAATTTAACGTCTGTGAGTCGGTGTGCGTGCATATGTGTATAGGTGTATGTGTATGTGCGTGTGTGTTTGACGAATGTGTGCGCATTCTAGAGAATGCATAGAATGCTGCATGCAGAGAAACAGCACCAGGTTGCAATCGCTAATAATCTAATCTCTGAACTGAAACGTGTGCTATATAGAGATATATCCAGTGTATACAGACATCCAAAATAAATAAATATATAAATAAAGAAAGAAAGAAAAACAAATAAATTCGATATGTACAGTAGTAAGTGACTTATTACTTGTTTGAAGTGAAGTACAGAAGTATCAACTCGATCTAAGAACGGTGCTGTTCTTGAAAAAACCCCAAATAAAAACGTACTCAGTGTTATAGCTAGACATGGTACTAAAAGGTTATAAATAAGGGCATTTTGTCATTAACACTTTTAACAAAACAGAGCTAGTTTTCAGCCACGTCTTTGAATCGATCTCCGAATCAACCATCTTTGAACTTACGTTAACTGCTATACGTGTCTGTGGTGTATCATCAAAGGTTAGAAAGTGTGTTTTGATCAAACAGACATACAACGTGTTACAAACGTTTTTTTTTTTTTTTTTAAACGTGACCGACAACAGATAGAAATTTGATGATATCTTCCACTGCTTGGTGGGATGTTAAATTTAATCAAATATCAAATATCGTTGTATGACGTACTCGGTTCGAAATATCCCGTGGTTATTTCTTGTTATCTAAAATTAATGTTCGATCTTTTGTCTATAACAGATGTTCTGTGTCAAATACCACGAACAATAAAGACAACGGCGATGAAAAACATTGAAGAAAATAAAAAGTGAAATATTAAAACAATAAAAATAATTTGATGATATTTTACTACCACTACTTCCACTATTACTATTACTGTTACTACTACTACTACAACCAACACTATTACTATTACTTCTATTACAAATACTACAACTACTACTACTATTGCCACTACTACTACTACATTTCTTTATTTATAGTGTGTATCTGTCTTCGACCCCCCTCAGTTATGATATTCAAACTGCTGCAAAGATTCAGTGTTGTATGTAAAATATATGATGACTAATATATGTGCGTGTGTGTGTATATATGTGTGTATGTATGTGTGTGTGTGTGCATATATATATATATAATAATAATCTTTAAGCATAAAACGTCACAGTTCTTTTCAAACACACAGTATGTTCTTTTTGCTCTATCTGCTAAATTAGGTGATATGTTATGGATAAGATAATTTAGAAATGAGTATCTCTTTCTCGTTCCAACCAAACTACTGAAGTAATCTTTTCTTTGTGAGTAACGTAGAGAGAGAGAGATTAAACCTATCCTATTGTTAAAAACAGATCTATTGGTAATCTGAGAGACACAGCAAAATATTTCACTGTATCCAGTGAAGGTGTATTATTTGTGTGTGTGCGTGGGTTTGGGTTTGTGTGTATGTACTAGTGTTTGTGTTTATGTTTATGCGTGTATGTATTTGTGTTTGTATGTGTTGTGGGTGCGTATGTACATTTTGTGTACATGAGTTCGTGTTTTTATGTATATGTGTTTGTGTGTTTTTGTGTGTGCGTATGTATGTGTTTGTCCGTGAGTTTCATATTTGTGTTCTGTGTGTGTAATTTTTTGTGTTTGTGGTATGTATTTTTGTTTGTGGTATGTGTTTTTGTTTGTTGAATGTGTTTGTTGCGTGTGTGTTAGTGTTTGTATATGTATGTGTATATGTTTGTGTCTATGTATATTTATGAATACAGATATGCATTGGTCTGTGTGTGTGTGTTTATGTATGTGTTTCTGTTGTGATTGTGTTTGTTTTTGTATGTGTCTTTCTTATTGCAGATATGTCTGTTTTTGGCATATGTGTGTATGTGTTTGTGTATAGTGTGTCTGTTTTCATATTTGTGTGCAGTGTGTGAATGATTTTGTGTTTGTGAAAAAAAAATTGGCGATAAATTAAGCAAGTCTTGATAATAACCCGAACGCACCCGATCACAGCCGGAAATTGTCGAAAATTACTAAAGCGAATTGTAAGTTAAGAACTCTTCGTGAGGATTACTTGGGATATCTAGATAAAGACGTTAAAAACTTTAAAAATAACAAATGTGGCTTTCATTTATTTCCACGCCATGAATTGTTTTAAACAATTTGAAGCTGTTAATTATAGATTTTTAGTTATATGAGAGTGTGTTGAATGTTAAAATATGCTGCTTTTCTTTGAAAATATAATTAAATGTCGAGTTTAGTTTAACTAAAAATCTCCGTGGTTACTCATGTTTATTGATCGCTGTTTAAAATACACGAATCGTGAAAGTGGACATTCCGGATTTACGTACGAAGTGAATTTTCTCTTTAAAGGGACATAACTCAGATTGGCTTAATTTTGTATTGCGCCGAAAGTTTTAGCTGTCGTTTCTATACTTTAATAATAATAAAAATGATGTTTATGATGATGTTGTTGGTGTCCTTGATGATGATGATAACAATAAAAAAAAAATTAAAACTACATTATTAACGACACAAACACAAATACACACATTCGCACATACACAAACACAACATTCACGTAATCTAACTTTCAGGTACATGTACAAATCGCTTATTTGAAAATTGACAGTATTGATACAAACAGAATGAAGTTACATATAAAAAGCATTCCTCTAAAAGAACACATGCTCACGTTTTCTCTCTCTCGCTCAGAAATACAATCACACAGACATACAGACACACAAACACAAACATTATTTCTCTCTCTTTCTCACAAATACAGACTCAAACACACAAATATACACATGCACAGATAATGTCACATATCCACATAGAAATATATACAAAAACACTTTAAATCTGAAACAGGTATTCATTAAAACATTTCAAATTAAAAAATCGGGTATCACTTGTTTTCTGTTTTGTTTACGAACACTATTAGAAACGATGACATCAGGAATATTTAACATCTAAAACACAAACATAATAAAATAGAAAAAAAAAAAAAATATATATATATATATATATCCCTTCAAAATAATTATAGGTGCAAAACAGATATGTTTATTATTAGCATAAAATAATCGTTAGGATATTAATAGTCAAACAAAAAAGTTGCCCTAATTTCGATAAATATCGAGTCTTAGTATATTTATTATCAGCATAATGTAATCGTTAGGACAGTATATAATAACGTCTGATTTTTTATTTTAAAAATCTTCAGGCGTATCAAAGCCATCTGTAACCAGCAAAAAAAAAAAAAAAATAATAATAATAATAATAAATAAATAAAAAAATAAAAATAAAAAAAGTTGCTCCTGTTGTATTTAATTTCGTGTTTTGTTCATCATCTGTGGTAAAGAATACAATTTTGATTTATAACAGAAAATTTGAAAAAAAAAAAAAAAATCAATTTAGGAAGGGCAACAACTCCCCGTCTTCTCAGTTTAATTGATAATTTAGAAAGAACGGGCTACACAATTTAATAAACTCTTACGTTTGAATCTTCAAATCTCGGATTTGACAGGGGCGAATCGACTCCCGGATGTCTGATTTAAATTGATAACGCTAAAACAACGAGTTAGAAAACCTAATAAAGTCGACATTTGTTAGCAGCGAATATTTGAAAAATCAGAAGTGCCTCTGGAGACATTATTCTTTTGACGTTCAGTGTCAAATTTAATGCAAAATAGAATATTTGTTGGTCGCTTGTTCATGTTAAAACTGTAGTTAGACTGTAATTGAGAATATCATAAAGCGTTAGAAATATTAGAATTATCTCTGTCTTTCCATTTAATATTAGATATAAAGTTAATAGGAATTTTCACTGCGAAGAAAAACAAATATAAACTATTTGCCGTTGTATGTTGATACAGAAATTGATATTGAGCTGACTTCATAAAATTTTAGTATATTAGATGTAAATATTTATTATGGCATATGACATAGGGTATTGGATTAATTAGATTTAAAGCTGATATAATATACATATAAACTGTGCCTATATATCTATCTATGTGTATTTATGAGTGTGTATGTGTGTGTGTGTATGTCTGTGTATATATATATAGATATGTATGTATCTACATTTGCTGTTACGTCAGATTAAAACTAACATTTCAAACTGTCATTTCCCGTTTTAACCTCAACCAGTGCTAAACGCTTTCGTTTAAGCAAATCAACGAGATATCAGCCATAAGCAGTCTAGGCTGCATTCTTCCGTCAAAACAAGGGAAAATTCGATTTGGATTAATATTTACAAAACTCAATTATCCGTTTTCTTTGTTTGCATTTGCGCCCCGAGAAACCACTGCGACTGGTGGGCTGCTCGGAACGGAAAACACTCGCTGCTTCTCAAGTGTCAGTGACGTAAAACAAACTTGCTTTAGAGTCCGCGTGCCTGTCCCGGAAACTGGACGCGTGTTGCTTCTGGAGTATCATTGGTGCGAACGAACGCATCATGATTTTTCGATCTCTGCCGCTTATAGAGTCTATCACTGGATAACTGGCTATTCGGGCGATTCTGGAACATTGATTGGCAGGCTTTGGTTTCAGTGAGGTGAAGGAAAAGAGAAGGAGATGGAGGGAGGGAGGGAGAGGGAAAGAAAACCAAATCAGACGTCGAATCAGCGTGTGCTTGGAAAAGACGTCAAAGTTTGAAAACTCGATTACTAAGTGGAGACAAAGACGCGATGAGTCCAATCTCTGTGTGTAACCAGTCGACAAGCTGCTAACGAGCTGCCTCTATTTTCTAGAGGAACAAAAATACAGCGGGCTATTAAAGAAGAGAAAACTACTGAACAAGCGATACACACATTCCACGCTCATCGTAGCGCGCAACGGCAATATCGAATGATTGATTTGGGGGTAATTGAATTTCTAGAGTGTGAATTGAGTGTGATGAATTTAAATAAATCAAAACTCTCGTCCATGTAGCGAATGTTTCATGTGAGGTAACCGACGGGAGTGCCCGAGGAGGTGGTGCGTCATTCAGAAATGGTGGAAACGATAAAGCAGTGTTTGCGGCAATTCAAACTCGGGACAAACGGCGAAGACCTGTCTGTGTCTGGAGGTTACGATTTCCAAAAAGCTATGATTAGTTTTCAGATATTGTGCCAGTTTTCAATGGTAGGTGAATTTCGCTTATAATTGCTTATTAGCACAAATACCAAAGGAGAACAGAAGCGTCTTCTGTTTTTTTTTTTCATTTCACTCGCTTTTATTCCAGCGACATTGAAGAATGACATTTAGTTAATAACAGTCTTTCTTCAGTATTGTATTGAAGTATCCTGTCCGTTCATGATTACTTTTTTTGAGGGGGAACAAAGACAGCAGAAAAAAGCTTAAACGATTACTGAAAGAACAAAAAGAAAAAGAAAAAAGAGGAGAAAAAGACATTCAGCTAATATTGACTATTCCTGGTTATTTTCGGCCATCGTGGTGCTCAAGCAACTGGGTGGTGTTTTTTTTTCGGTGCTATTCATAAACTATATCCAGACCCATCGGCCACGAAGCGAGAAGAGGAAAACATTAATGGACAATCGCGTGACTGGCGGTGATAATTTGCACAAGAATAATGGTCATGCTAACTCCGCCAATCGATGCGCGGTTAAAGTGTTCGGCAGTGTTCGGCACTTGCGCCGAATGATGTTTCAATTACCGAAGTCTTTTTACGACCAGTAACTCAGCGGGTGATTATTAAACAGGCGTGTCAATGCATTCATTTCAAAGTTGTTCTGGTCAGAACAGTTGTGAATGTGTGACCAAAAGTGATGGAAATATTCCACATTCTTCAGTTGTACTCACAAAGAAGATCGACGCTATTCTGAAACCTGTTTCTAAACATTAACTACATGAGTGGGAGAATATTGAATTAATTCCAAAGCTTGTAAATTTGTTTGAGCCAACAAGTGTTTCTGAATATAAAATAATTTAATGTAGGAGAGATCTGATAATGTGTTTCGATTTATTCTAAAAGATTCAACAAGTGGTAGTTCATACAGAATTTTGAATTTAGAAAAAAAATCAGCTAAGCTAACCGAATTTCAGTTGATGTTTTTAGAAAGTTTGTGACAGTAGCAAGATGTTCCTCAAAGAATGAACTTCAGAATTAAGCACCAAAATATTTTAATTTTCAGGAACCGAAAATAATTCAGTTGTATAGGATTATCTTTGGTACAAAGTTGTTCTTACTTAACTGTCGGAAAAGGAAACGATCTAGCAGATACGTTCCTAACTACATGCTTAAATTTAGCTGTGTGAATAAATTATCTTCTGTTGCCTTGATTTCAGACCTACAAAACAGCCAGTTTTCTTCGAGAACGGATGTCTCCTGTTCCTGCTGATTCGTCACGATGAATTCTCCCAAACTCTGGCACTGTCTCTGGGTGATTGTTTGCGCAGGAATTTTCACCCCGTTTATTCTGTTGTACACGGCAAGCTGCACGAAGCCGTGGCGCGCTGGTGAAATCTCTCTGTCGCCGAGACGTTTCTCCAGGAACGGCCGCGAGATGATGTCGGTGGAAAAAGACATTCTGCGGCTGCCCCCGGTGTTCAGATCGGTGAACGGTACCTCGGTGAACGCGATAAACAAAACAAACGTTGGGGCTTTATCAACCTACTATTTCCAGCACGGCAACCTCTCGGAGCCGAAGACGCCGGGAGATTTCTGGATGCTTTTCCAGCCCATGGTAACCCCGACCGAACGTGACATCATGCTGTACACGTTTCAGATTTTCATCCGCGCGTGCGAACAAGCCGACCTGACGTACTTCCTGTACGGCGGGACCTTACTCGGCGCGTACAGACATCACGGACTCATTCCGTGGGACGACGACGTCGACGTGATGATGAACGCGTCTGACAAAGGACGCGTTAAAGAAATTCTCTCAAAGTTTACCCAGTTTGGGCTGCATTCGCCCACTCACAAACAGTGGAAGTTTTTCCTGAAAGGCCTGCCGAGTTTAAAGCAAAGACCGTACAGTTGGCCTTACGTCGATATTTTCTTCTTTTCTGAAAGCAATGGTTTTATCTGGGACGAAAGTCGCCAGTACAGACACGAGTTCAACTTCAGCAGATCTCTCGTGTTTCCTTTGCAATTTCGTCCATTTGAAAACGCTCTGCTACCGGTTCCTTGCAACATGGCGTCAGTGTTGACTACGAATTATCTGAAAAACGTGTGCGTGACGACAAACTACGTTCACAAACTCGAGTCCGATCTTCCAGGTTACATCAAGAAGCGAGTGCACTGTAAACATCTTTACAATCTGTTTCCTTTTGTATTCAGGACAGAAAATGCTGACGGGACCGTTAGTGAAAAGGTCAAGGTCGGCGATTACGAAGTGAGAACAGTGATTATGCCGCAGTTTTGTAAATCTGGTCCATCCGTAGTGTAAAACTTGTCTCTTAACTGTAGTGGCTCGTTTCGAAGATTACGTTGTTTTGGATTTTCAAAATTTTTTTTGTGTTTGTTTTGTTTTATTTGTTTGTTTTTGCTTCGTTTTTTTTTTTTTTTTTTTTTTTTTTTGTATGAAGAATATCGTATAATATAATTATTAATGTGTTTTAAAAGTATTTAAGTTAATGTTTTCATATGGTGGTGAACATAAATGTTATAATAGGTTTTGCATAAATGTTCGTTTTGTTTATTTCATTCAACATTTCATTCACCTTCACAAAAAAAAAAAAAAGAAAAGAAATAATACATTATTTATTTTTTTAAAAGTCAGAATGAAAAAATAAAATAAATAATAGCTTTTTAGCTTGTCTTGTTAACGTCATTTTGTGTGTTGATATGTATTCACAAATAATTACATCCTCAGTTATCCGGAATGGGTTTTTCATTTCGTCACGATTAGCATATATACATGTGTTGTGTTTGTGTGTGTGTATGTATGTATGTGAGTGTCTGTCTGTCTGTATGTGGGTGTGTATGTGCGCATTTGCTAGTAAATCATATTAAAACTAATATTTCAAATGATCATTTCCCATTTTCTCTAAAAATAATACAAAATTCTTTCGTTTAAGCATGCGTGTGTCTGTATATGTGTGTGTGTATATCTATATATCTGTAGTGTGTGTGTGTGTGTGTGTGTGTGTGTGTGTGTGTGTGTGTGTGTGTTTGGTGTCTATGTGTACAAAGACTTGTTAACTTACAAATAAAGCAAAGCAATCATCACAAGAAGCAAAATGCACTCTTACAACTTCAATAATCATAATGAAGTAGTGATGTTTTGAAAAACGAAGATTTATTCTTTTAGTGGATCAAACTGTTAATAATATACAGCAATAAGAACAAATAAAGTTATAATTTATTATTCGTGTTTTTAGTCTTGTTGTTTTTATGCAGTTATTGATTGAGTGCATATTTCACTGTGTTGTATTCGCTTCGCACACAAATACACACACCAACACACAGTCACACACATATATACATTTATATATGCATATCGATACATAATTAAAACACATACATCCATACTTACATACAATCAAAGGCGCACACAATTTTATATACATAAAGAGACGATTAATGTTTATAAATCTAACGAAGTTATATAATGTCTCATTTTCAAAAATGATTTACAAAAAAAATGAAAACTTTGTTAACACGCTTAAATAAGATTATTAATAAAAATTCAGCCAGCAAAAGAAGAAAAAACAAAACTGCAAAAAACGAAGAAGAAGAAGTTGTTTCGATGATTCAGATGATATATGGCATTTTTATTCAGGCAAAAAAAAAAAAAAAAAAATGGGTTCACGTTCTAACTAAACGTGTAATTTTTAAAATCAATAAAAATTTTCAGTGCTGCATATCTGCAGTAATAATAATAATAAAAAAGGATTTAAAAAAAAAAAAATTAAAAGGCGGCTATGCATTGTCATTTAATAAATCATTTATCAAATAAGATATAATTTTTGAATTTTTATAAATTAGTGTTTTTAACCTATTCATTAGTTGCTTTTTATTAATTTATTTTATTATTATTATTATTTTTTTTTTTTAACGACGAATTCTTCTTTTCTTTACTTTACTGGCTTCCTTCCCTCTTATTATCTACGTACGTCATCCTTCCTTCCTCCTTTTCATGTCATCTGTCTTTCCTTATTCACTTCCTCTGTCTCTCTATCTCTTTCATTTCTTTGTCTCTCTCGTTCTCTCCTTCACTTTATCTCTCTCTCTCTCTCTCTCCCCCCACCCCACGCACACACAAACACACAAACGTTTATGAAAGACATTTACAGATCAAGTACATTATTAATAAAGTACAATTTGACCTGGTACATCAACGTTGGTAAAAGCGGTTTCGGGAAACATATTTCTGGAATGTGAATTATTGATTTGCAATCAAAATAAAGTGCCTAGGCTGCAGGAGAGATAGATGATACTACAAGAATCACCGGACTGACGACAACGTGGCCGTGGTCCCCACAGAGCAATCACTTCCACAGCGTGACTGATGTTGTCTACGAGCAGCGATGTTCGTGTTGCGATCACTTTAGATACATTGTTGTCTTGCATTCAGTTTAACGAAGAACGTCTTTGTTCTTAATAAACAAGCTTCTTCTTCATTCTCTTTCGTTTTTCTTTTCAATGAAAAGTTCTTCATGTAAACTCTTAAAAAAGTGTTTTGTCTTCAGTTTTTGAAATGAAAATTTATATAGATGTTAGGATACTTGTTGTTGTGATATTGATGATAACATATTTTTGGGGCTTATTTTATTTTATCTCGATTTATTATTATTATTATTATTATTATTATTATTATTATACCGTTATTATAGCTATTGTTGTTGTTACTGTTGTTGTTGCTGTCATGTTGGCTACGACTGTAATAATGAGGAGAAGAAAATATGTAGATATTATTATTCGTCATTGACATGTAAGTTTGTTTCTCTAAAATACCTGAAATGTTTCTGTATATTTACAAAATAATCGTCTGAATATATAATATATAATATATATTATATATGTACTGAAATGTGTATATATATATATATATATATTATATATATAAACTCACATAGGTATTAATTTCAAATTAATTTCTAAACAATGAACAAGAAGAAAAAAAAGCGTTGTTTCATTTAAAATTCTAATCGTTTACTTATGAAGTACCGCACTGACCGTGTCAATGTTTGACATTTAAAAAGGAACAGTTTAATGTGTGGCCTCCTGAATCCCGCAAACCTCCCTGTTCAGTGTGTAACTATTGATTAACTCACAAATTACTCAGTTTTCGAAAAGTTTCACGGATATTGGTTTGCGACGGAAACAACTGTAACCGGAAGCAAAGCGTTATGGACTTCTTTTTTTTTTTATTATTATTATTATTACTTTTTATTTTATTTTATTTTATTTTATTTTTTTTTGATAAAATCTCATGCTGACCACAGATCAGTCATGTTATAAATTTCTTCTTGACTGTAACGAATATAACTTTGTAATTAGTAATAAAACGCTGTATTTTGCATTGCACCGATGCTGAATATATAATCCCAGCATTTTCTGTAAGAAATCGAAATTCTTCTTAGATTTACGGGGCAACCGTTATTGTATGAATTAATGCATTGTCTGTTACACTATTTTTTGTGTTTTGTTTGTGTTTATGGTAATTATGGTAATACGAATGGTGGTTATGATAATTCTTGTTGTTGTTGTTTTTTTCTTTAATATTTTTTCTTCTTTATTTGTATTTTTTTTTTGTATGTTCATATTCGTCTACAGCTTTTGTTAAAAATTACTGTCATTGTCTTCATTATTATTTATATTTAGCTTGGAATTAATTCATTTTTTAATAATTTTAAAGTATTGCATAGACTAATTAATTTTTAATAAAATCAGTCCAAACAGGAAAAAGTGTTCTAAGCTTACAAAGTACATTTTACAAAATGCAATGTCATGCAAAATAATACCATATAGTAATATGCCATAATCGTATCATTTATTGTATGTCATACCATACGATATCATATTTTAAAATAGTACTATTACTCATTCGAGATGTATTACTATTCATACCTTATCGCGTCATATGACGTCATGTCATACGATGCGTATCATACGATAATACTATTGTATTTGCAATACCCGGCAAGCAATAAAATAATTCCATTAAAGATATTATCACGATATAATGTGCCAGCATTTAAAATCAAATGAAATCAAACCAAATCTCATTAATCCAAAACAAACGAAATCGACAATCAAACAAATACTAGAAAAGATCCACTGCCGGCTATTATTAACTACAGACATAAATACACATGTAGAATACAGCGTATTGATTCAGAATGCAGTTATAGAAACTTATTGATTATATAAACAGTATGCAGACTTCAACTGTAGGGGAAAATAAAACAGAAACATATTAAATAAAACTGCAGGCTTATTTTGATAAAATGGATAAATTTGTATGGCTTTTTTTTTTTTTTAAACTTTGGTCATAACTGTTCATACACAAATGCACACATACTAGTAGTTGCAGTTATCGCAGGAGATTTAAAATATTGATGTCAGTAATTTATAGGGTACCGCGGGCATTTTTATAATTATGATAATATTTCTTTTTTTCCCCTTTTTTTAAGAATCAAAGTACGAAATACAAAAAGGAAGCATTCAGTTATTTTTTTTATTTTTATTAATAGTGTAATTGTTTTAGTTACTGATCGATTGATTTAATTTAAGAAAAAATTTAACAGTGTATCTCGATATCACTGAAAGAAGAAGAAGAAGAAGAAAAGGAAAGAAAAAAAAGAACGATAAATAGAAAAAAAAAAAAAATGATGCGCCGATTCATGTAATAGGGTAAAGTGAAAAATGCAGAAAACAGCTTAAGGCTATGTGAAAAAAAGAAAAAAAAAAAAAAAAAAAAAAAAAAAAAAAAAAAAAAGAGACAAAAAAATAAAAAAAATAATGAAAATAAGAACTAAAGCTGATGAAATAAAAAAGAAAAAAATATATTTCTTACTCGATTTCATTTACATTTTATTTTATTATAATGTTTTAATTATTATTGATATTGATTGTTAGGATATTTGTATTTTATTACGTGTTTTATTTACTTAATTAAAATTAATATATTTCCAGTTATGTAACAATTTGCGTCATGTCTTGATTTTTTTCATAAAAAAAACACAGTAGATTTACAACCTTGTCACGGCTCAGCTGTTTATCATCCCAGTATTTATTTTTCTTCTTCTTCTTCTTTTTTTTCCCTTCTCTAGATAATAAAATTTATATTCATCAACAGGATCGCATATGATCACCTTTCTTTCCAAACTTCACTATTACTAGTATTAGTTTCCGCGTTTTAACGGCTATCCTCACGTACACTCACAGACCCACCATTTTTATGGTACATTTTTTTTATATACGAAGTTTCCTACCATGATCAGACTAATAACCATATTGGAATCTACACATCTAAATGGCCTTCTACGAGTCTGGATGGAAGAGATAAGACCAAAATTAGCACACGTAGTTTGATAACTCCTGTAATTCCTAATATTTCTTTATAACGACCGTCTCGATCAGACATTAATATCGAAATGGATCCTGCAGGCAGAGGAAGACACAGAAGCGATCTGATAACGACAGAAGGTGGATTTGTACACGATCGTAGCCAGCGATTACCTTCTCCCGAAGATAAACAAGCCAGGAAATCGGATGAGTTCGTCCAATTATTCCAATGCCTTCCGTAATGAGACGGCTTCGAGCGAATCTTTTCCGTTGATACAATCACGCGGTCCCTTGTGGCTGCTGGCGAGAAGATACGAGAAAGTGCGAGAAGTAAGTCGTAATTGGAGGGAGCCAAGGTTGCGACACCTCGTGATCGGTTAATGAGTTCGGGTGTGGTTTGACAGGGGTTTTGGAAGAAGGTAAAAGAGGCCTGAGAGAAATTTTGCAGCCTTCAACCCATTTGCACACATTCATGTCAAAAAAAAATATCGATCCGAGTTATCTCTTCTTTTAATGTCCCGTCGTTGCTCGTTTTGGGGAAAACGTCGTTAAAAGTGAAATATTTTGACACGTTCATAGGTCATCATTTCTGTCTGCCTAGAATAGAAAAATGTTTGAGAAATGGGCAAGAGCACACTGGCAATCGATATAATGCTGTTCTAGTTCTGCGAGTTTCCCGAGCGTTCTCTCTGGCTAATGACAGAGTTTATCCTGACTGTAGACATTTACCAGATCTTTTCAAAAGTAGCAAAGATCCGAGTGCAACGGTAGTTCAAACATGTCTTCGCAATTATTATAATTTTCTGTTATTAGTCGATATTTTTGTTTTCCACGATATACTTCTCTCTGTGTGAAATAAGATGAACATGTTCAAGAAGATACATCTAAGCAAGAAAGCTAGATATTTAAATAAACGGCTTCTACAAAATATCGTGTGGATGATAGATGAAAGGATATATTGAGAATAAAAGAGACGAATTTTTACTTTACGCACATATTTAGAGATAATTTTAAATTGCAAAAAATTAATACAAAATGTCGTATTACAGTTATAACAAATTCGATAAATCATTAAATATAAAATGTCGCAAAGTTCAAATTCTAAATGTCATTTTGATTACCCTATAGTGGTTAACAGAGTTGTTGTGACCTTCGTTATTGATGTATGATATTTGTGCCTTTTTAGCTGTCATCTTTGATCAATTAAATAAAGTGCTGAGTCTTATTACAGCAGACAAGATCAATCAATATGTATTGGTGTTATTTTCCGTTCCACACGGGGCCTCATCGGTGTGTCAGTAGGCATTGATTGTGTTTTCCTAACTACGGCAAGGTTCTTATAGTACGTATATACCACTGCTTTAATAGAGAAATCAAAACTATTGAATAACTAATTATAGATAGGTCTGTTTAATATTATTAATAAGCCTATTTTGGAAAAGAAAGGAAACAGATTTGTGTGTGTATGTGTATATGTGTGTTAGTATATGTGTTTCTCTGTGTGTGTTTGTGTGTTCCCTTAATAACTGATAATAAGAATGGAAAAAAAAAAAAAAAATAAACGAAATTCAATCATAATTATTAGGAAACAGGAAAAAATCGGTTAAAATTTAATCAAACAACCAAACAAATAAATAGATGAAGAAATAATTAAATAAATAAATCATCAAATAAAATAAAATAAATGAACAAAACATCAAACAAACAAACCCCAGATAATAAATAAATAAATAAATAAATAAATAAATAAATAAATAATAAACAGAGGAGAAATAAAACTCGTAACATCTGCGTTTCTTTACTGTTGCTGACTTCAGAAATTTTCCGAGCTGACATCAGAAATCCCTCAGTGGGTGATTAGTGATAATTAAAATAAAACTGTCAGAGGTCTCTGAAATTCCTTTTATTAATGGCACGACACACTTACAAAGTAGACAGAATTTAGAAACGTGAGCGTGATTTTTTTCAGATTTGACTTATTTACGTTGAATTATTTCTGCTGGGTTGGTGACGCTGGCCCAAATTCACAGTTCACGAGAAAAGACCGTCTAGACCAGGGCTAATTAATGCGTGAGATCTGTGAGGCGTTTGATGAAGAGAACGAAGTGTTTGCACAGACATATCGACAGACAGACGTGATAATGACAGATATACGGAAATAGTACATATGCAAATAGACAACGGATGGATGGATGGATAGATGGATGGAATATATACATATAGACATATTTAGATTAACAATATGAATATATACAGATATAAAGAGATAGATAGATATAGATAGATAGATAGATAGATAGATAGATAGATAGATAGATAGATAGATAGATAGATAGATAGATAGATAGATAGATAGATAGATTAAACAGACAGAAATGTGGAAACAGGACAAAAGATCGAGAGAAGAGCCTAAGCGAAAAGGTGGTATCCAGTAATTAATCATGAACGTAATTTTAAAGATGCAGCTCTTGCAAACTTAGGTAAAGAGAAAAACCACGGACCTGTGATGGATGGACGGAAGCTGTATTGTCCAGACAACAGAACTGAAGAAGGACGTCCGTAATTATATCAATTTCGCCATCTGTCAAAATTTGTACGAGACGAGAAGAAATTACTGTTGTCAGTTTTGAACCGCGCAACATGATTCTAAAGCCACATGAGACTCAACGGCCCAAACGCGTGATTTGTAATCGTTTAAATAAAACTGACAACAATTGCAGCATAGTCTGCTTATTAATGGGCATGGTGCGTGTTCTGCAGATCAGATATCACGTACGTGACAGATAAATCACGGCAATACTGTTATATTTAAATACGGTGAGACAGAGGCTGACATTACGTTGTGGTAGCGCATTCTGCTGGTGAGATATTTATGCTGATGTCGTTATTGTTAAAACAAGTGACTGACAGATTTGTTTAGCCAGAACTACACGTAATCTGCATAATGATTATATATTTAAATTGACGGTGATGTAGTGAATGAAATAAACTACAATCAAATCACTATAAAGTCTGAAACTGTTAACTGTAGTCACAGTTAGGAAATAAAATAAAAATTGTCCAGAACAAATGATTTTAAAAAACTTGTACAATTCAGTTCAAGATTCCCATTGTTTTGTTTTTTTTGTTGTTTTGTTGTTTTGTTTTTAGTGTTTGATGAAGGAATTGGTTGTGAAGTGATATTTATATAACGACAATTCAACACCGTTTGTTAGTTTCATTAATCGTTATTATATGTCAAACATAAATGATTATCTCAAAAGAAATAAGCTGTCAGTGTTCATTGTTCTAGTCGACCTTTAAAATGAATAATTCTTTCCCGAGATAGGAAAACCATAACCATTGATAAACCAGTCTTTAGGAACAAAGTATGATTTCTAAGACTTACATCTAATATCACAGTCTGAAAATCTTAGCTAGAGTTTGTACCTTTGAAAATTTAGGTTGCATGGTCTAATGATCGTTAATGGTTTAATTATTGCAAGGGAAATAAATTAAGATTCCGTGTGTTTATTTAGCAGCTTTTTCTATTAATAATGACAGTGCTGTTCCCAGACACGTTAATTATGTTTTCTGTTAACTTGACAATACTGTTCCAAGATACTATCACTTTTTATTAAACTGAAATAGATGTAATTAAACAAGCAGTGTTAATAATATGTTCACATATAGTGTAGACAACCTTTGTATAAACATTTTCTATAAATACAATTAAACATTATTATTAGATAATTTAATTAGTTCAGTCTCTAAGCACAGTAAAAGATGCAACAGACATCTTCTAAAAATAAAATAAATAACTTATATTCATGATAAACTTTCCCCAGACGCTCAGCAAACCAATTTCTTTACCATCACAGTTGCTGTAAGACACGTTTTCAAAACGGACAGTATTGGTTTTCGTGACGGAAAACTTCAACTGTAACCGTACCCTACACACAAACAGTCAACTGAACTCCCTCGTCCCTGGTCGCTGTTTGGCACCGATTAATATTTATTAAGTTCACAGTCTGATAGGAATAGCGACAGTACGAGGCATCAGATACCAAGAAATCAATCATACGCTGACCTGGCTAAGGATTCGGACACCGTGAAACGAGTGGTCAAGATTATCTACGCCATCAGATTACATTACTTCGTTCCCGGGGGTTGGACGTCGGTCACTTGATTGTACCGGCGTGGTCGACACTGTTTTTACAATCAACTGAGGGGATCGTAACAGACTGCGCTGCTCGAAAACCGAGGAATGGAAATGTTTAATTAAGCTCAAGTAATTAATCGCGAAGAAAACAAACACGCGACACGGGCGCGTCAGTCAATAGAGGCGATCGATTCTGATTCTAATCACTTAGATCTGAGAAACGGTGGTCGTGATGTCTCGTTTCCATCTCACGCACGCACATGAACACACGCACACACACACACAAACCATGTGCAGTGTTTAATATATCTGCTACTACTGTTACTAAAACTACCAGCACTAGTACTGTTATTACTACTACAGCTAAATAATAATAATAATAATAATAATAATAATGATGATGATGATGATGATGATGATGATAATAATAATAATAAATCATATCAAATACCACTTTTTATATACCAGTATCAAATTTATTTTCAAAAGAAGAATGAAAAAAGTAAACAAATCTTAGATTTATTAAGTAAAATATATTTCCAAATGTTAATTAATATTCAGGGGTTTTTTTTGTTATTAAGTTCATTAATAATCTTAACGTCCGCTTCAATTCCTGTGCGATCATCTGTTAAAAGTATTGCTAATATAAGAGAGTTTCTATGCTCTCCTACTAATTATTCGCAACTGTACTCTCAGTGATAATTAAATATTTATTTTCATTATTATTACAGGTCAAAATACTTTTTATGCTCGCTTTCATGTTCTATTGACAGTGTAGGTCGTTCACCGAACTTGTTTACGATAATTAATAAAATTTAATAATATTACATTTATAAAATATTTTTACATTTCTCGTTAGTGTGTGGCTCTCTCTCTCTCTCTCTCTCTCTCTCTCTCTCTCTCTCTCTCTCTCTCTCTCTCTCTCTCTCTGTATACCCACATATATATAAAACCTCTCTCTCTCTCCTGTATATCTTCTTTCGCTCTATTTCCGAATATATAATATATAATATTCTGATATATAATATATAATATTCTGAAAATGTCCATACGTCTGTTTGCGTGTACATGTGTACATTTGTTCGTGTGGATAGAAGCATACTCATATAAAACAGTTTTCTTAAATTCTGGCATTGTCTTTTATTTATTAATATAATGACCGCGTTTAATTTCACTGAATAATTAAAGCCTGTCTTCCATTATTAAACCAACGAACTCGAGTGCCTCTCTCCCTGGCTATCGTAACAGTTGGGAAGTCCAATATTGGTCAAGTCTTCGATTCATTTCGATGACAAGGACAGTGCCGGGAAGCAGTCTGTGGGGAAATTGTGATTTGATGAGAGGGCGCTGATTAATTTGACTAGTCACGTGACGGTGTGGCATCCTGTCTAGGCTCTCTGCATCAGGCATTTTCACCGTGCTTGGGGTTAAATTAGACATCAGAGCCGTGTGTCTCTAATTTGTGGTTTTATTAAAACGTGTGTGTTTGTTTGTGTGTGTGTGTGTGTGTGTGTGTGTGTGTGTGTGTGTGTGTGTGTGTGTGTGTTTGAGACATGTATTATCATTATTATTATTATTATTATTATTTGATAGACTAATAATTCTGATAACAGTATGAAACAAAACGCTAGTCAAGATTTACGTCCCTTGCGTTACTGTTCTGAAAGCGTGTTAATTCTATTCATACAGTGTTAAAATTTTATATTTAATTATTATAATGACCGTATAAGGGTATAAAAACATCTGTGTAGGCGTGTCAGAAATAATCGTGACACCACCTGTTCCATACCAATACCGCCCTTTTGTTAATAATTTTATTTGAGATGAAACGTAAACATACGTGCAAGCCTAACAACAACCTGTTTACTGCGCAAGCACATTCAGCGGTTAAATAACAGTACCATACCACTTAATCTAAAATAACATATTGGCATAATTAAATAATAATACATAAAAGAAATAATTATAATAAAAAGTTTAAAAAATTTAACATTTTTGATTTTAAAAATATAAGTGGTCACAGCTATTTTCTTTTCCATTCTGTTTTAAAGCCTTATAGTTAACATGCAGACACAGCACAACACAAATCAGAACCGTAAGACTTTTCAGAAATCCAGTGATGTAAAAAGTTTATTATTATTTGTTTGTGCTATTAAACGTTTTTGTTTATTTTATTTATAGATCATATTGATACGGTTGTTTTGGTTTATTTGTTTTTGTTGTTGTTGTATTTCGTTTTATTCATTTATTTTTATTTTTTTGTTCTTCTAATTATTATTATTATTGTTGTTGTTGTTATTATTATTATTATTATTATTATTATTATTATTATTATTATTATTATTATTATTATTAATGTTTGCTTTTGGGTTGTTTTTTTATTACTTTTTTATTTATTTATTTTATTTATTTATTTTATTTTAAATTATTTTTTATTTTTAGCTGATCCATGGAATATTTGTGCGTAAGATATATATCTTTTTTTAATAATGTAAATAAAACTAATAATAAACGAATCTGACTGTTCCTTTAAAAAAAAATTGACACTGAATGTGCCTATTCCTTTGTGCACAAAGCATTCAGTTAATTGTACCGTTGTCTTGTTCAGCATACTCTTGATAAGTAGAGTACAAGAGAAACGTTATACATAACGATTTTTTACTGTCACTTGAGAATACGTGTATTTAATTATTTAACATAGCAATAAAATTGCAGTAAAAATACATAAGTGAATTAAAAACTGCGAAGAAGAAATATCAGAAGACGAAGAACAAGAAAAACGCGAAAAAAAGAAAAGGAAAAGAAGAGAAGACGGCATGTACTTCTGGTAATGTTAAAGCTTCTGCTATATTGTAATTATAATTTTCAAAGACGAGAAAGAAATTAATAACAATTTTTAGAATCTATTAAAAGAATTAATAATAACGGAAATATCAAAAAATAATAATAATAGTAAAATAATAAAAACATTCTGGTAAAGTAAATAGGAAAAAAAAGGAAAAAAAAGAAAAAAATTTAAACAAAAATGATGGTAATGATAAATTTATTATATTCTAAATGTGTAATTTTGTTTTTCCTTTTATTTTATTTTATTTTTTTTTTTTTTTTTTTTTTTTTTTATTTATGTGTCTATTTATTATTCTTTTTTGTAGACTTATTGAAACGAAGTAGTATGAACAGAAAAATAATCAAATATGATGGCTGTATGTTCCTTTAACTGTTTGATTTTGTGTCAAATACTCTTCATCTTTTCACAAACACTGTATCTGTTACAAAACAAATTACATCGCTTGAATTTGCCCAGTTCGACATATTATCCGAGACAGTTTAAGGTTCCCAGGTTCAGAACTGACCGATACGTAATTCGTCATTGTATTTTCGACCACTCGAATTTCTAGTTTTAGAAACTACAATAAAAGAAGGAATCTATGAAAATTCCCGGTGTAAATTTGTTGTATCATTTCATAAAGCACGACCAAAGTTTAAACTTGCTGGATGTAGGTAGGTACGAAGCTGGGTTTATATGGACTAACATTCGCCAAAATGGGACGACAAGTAATTATTATCGATCCTCTGCTAAGCAACGTAAAACGATTATGCGAACTGTCGAAAGGTATAAAATTTTCGAAAATAGTTTACGTTATTCGTAACGCTGCTTCTGACGAAAGATTCCAAGCTGTTGTCAGCAAGTATGATAATAACGTCAGCGGCAAGTACTTAAAGGAAGTGACGTCATCTGGTATAGAAGTAATACAGACGATACTTTTGGATGATTTGTCAGACATTTTCGTTGTTAATAAGATTATTAAAATTGTTATGAAAATGGACGTAGATGGTCAAGAGATTAAAGTGGTTTTGGTTGAATATTTCTTTTTTAAAACTCTCGGTGTTAGAATAGTTCTTACGAAGTGACAAAATTCTGTACAAGATGGAGAGGATATTATAAAAATGTTCAAGCGGTACAAAATGAAAGCTTATAAGATGTCTATGATAAAAGAGCAGCTTAATGTGAACTCTTACAAAAAATCGTCCCTTATATGTGCTTGGGATGAGGATTTCAGACAATTTTGCTTGAAAGTTTCCAGATCATTTTGACATATTTTATTGTGACAAATCTGTCTGTTAGAAATGCTGTCTTTTAATAACAGATTCTGGTATTTCCGTTTTCGGTCTCTTTTGAAGAAGCAGTTCTTACTGAGCGTATTTGATGGTACGTAATGAGGTTCTAAACATATTTTGCACATCAGTGCCACTTTACGGTAATTATACGTTTGATATATTTTGAATTTATAGATTTCTTTGTTATTACTATAGATCTTTGTGAATGATAAAGTAAGATAAAAAAGATAAAAAATCCAAGTTGTACAGAATGATGATATGTATTATCTGTACATAATAAGATCTTGTGTCATTGATTTTTACGTAGAAATAAGTAAATTATGTCAATGCTATTCTAACAGAATAATTATGTCTGGACAATTTTCAACATTTCCAGGGAATGATGTAACGAAACTAGGATAATGTCAGATTTCATGCATCTCAAAAATAAATTATTAGGAAAGACTAGAAATCAAAACAAAAAAAAACCCAAAACAAAAACAAGAAAAAGAAAAAAAAGAACACACAAAAAAAAACTAAAAAAGGGAAAGGAAGTAAAGAAATAACTCGAAAGAAAGAAAGAAAGAAAGAAAGAAAGAAAGAAACCCATCTTTTTTTAAGTTACCAAAATTAAAATCTCTAAATTACCACAGCTTAAAATATAAAACAGAGATGTACCGAAAATATTCTTTAATTTTATTCTTCAGTATTCTCAAACCGTTATCAGTATAAAATGTGTGGTTTAGAACAATGACACTATGAAAATTCATGAGGATTCTTTAATAAATTATTAAATCGGGCCTAAAGTGAAGTGGACTTCAAGTGATTTATTTCACTGCATTGTTTTATTAATGAAATAGCGGCACTCACTGTTAGCCGGACACGAATAGCAAATCGAATAAAGATACTCTGAAAAATTAGTGTTCGGCTCTTAACTGCATGCCGAACATCGTCGACATTGGCGTGACCACCCCATGACCTCAAATCACGTGATTAACCAAGTCGTTACTTCGGCTTCGGTTAATTGCTTTGAGGCAATAAAGAACTGACTAATTGCACAATCGTCGAGTCTTCATTGTAGGAAAAACACATTTATGAAATTGGCCAGTTGTTTGGGAGACAGGGGACGTAACTGCGTTATAGCCTTGATTGTCAGGTGGAATTAAGGGTTTTGGAATTAACGGTTAAGGGAATAAAGACGAAACTTTGTCTGTCTGTGACTTTTTTTTTTTTTTTCTTTTTTTTCTTTCTCTCTATTTCTATGTCATCCGTTTTTATATATTTATACACCTTTTCTCTAGTTCTCTTTCCGAATATATATATTTGAGTTAGTCTCTCTCTCTCTCTCTCTCTCTCTCTCTCTCTCTCTCTCTCTCTCTCTCTCTCTCTCTCTCTCTCTCTCTCTCTCTCTCAATAATTTGGTAGCAAATTCTAAATTCCAGCGATCAAAAACCATGATGATTAAAAAAAAAATTTAAAAAAAAAGGAAATAAAGTTAGAAAAAAAACGAGATAATAGGGAAAGCAATCGAAATTCGGCTTGATAGAGAAAGAGGAAAAAAAAAGATTTAATTTTCTTTCAGCATTTTTTCCCGTCCTAACGAGAAAACAGCTCATTTAACTGAAGCTTTAATCTTGAAATGTGCAATCACAAACAATCTCTACATAATCGACTCCAGCAAAAATGGAGAATGACGTTCGATCAATTTCGAGTCTTGACGTAAACAGCCGAGATTTAATTATCATCATTTTTGTTTTTCAGCTTTATTTTTCAGGTTTTCTTCTTTATTTTTTTTACTCTTTTTTTCTTCTTCTTCTTTTTTTTTTAAAATTTATTTTTCAAGTTTTTTTTTTTAATTTATTTATTTATTTATTTATTTATTTATTTATTTATTTTATTTCATTTTTATTTTCTTTTTTTAATCTTTTCTCGTTTTGTTAGCCTTTTTATTAATATTATTATTATTGTTATTGTTATTATTATTATTATTATTATTATTATTATTATTATTATTATTATTATTATTATTATTATTATTTATTTATTTATTTATTTATTTATTTTATTTATTTTATTTATTTATTTTATTTATTTTATTTATTTTATTTATTTTATTTTATTTTAATCTCTTCTCGTTATATACTGGCCACTTCTAACTGCTGCCGATAATTTGAAATGGAAAATGTTGATAAAACCATTTTCAGAAAACGCAGTATCTTTAATGTTTCAGACTACAAAATATTTATAAAAAAATTTTGAGATCTAAATAAAATAGATTAACACATATTTTTTTATTTTTTTTTATTTATCGAATATTTTAACATAATATTCTGTTGTCAATCTTAGCAGAAAAAAAAAAAAAAATTAACGAGCTTCAGTATGATAGAAAAAAAATGCATTCTGTTTAGGCGATTTTCGATTACATCCAAAATATACCCTATCATCATTTATTTATTTATTTATTTATTTATATTCGTTTTAAATTTTACAAATTTGATACATTAAAACTAATTAGTAAGAATGTAATGGTTACTCATCGCAAATTCACCGTGGCTACAATACAAATAAGCGACTGTAATAAAGCGACTACAAAGTTAAAGGAAAATAAATTTCTAAATTGTAATTAAAAGTTCTGACTTTAATAACCCAGAGAGTCCGCTTATACAGACACACAAAGTGACAGACACTCACACGTACACAAATACACACAAATAAATAAATAAATAAATAAATAAATAAATAATAATAATAATGATAATAATAATAATAATAATAATAATAATAATAATAATAATAATAAATAAATAAATAAATAAATAAATAAATAAATAAATAAATAAATAAATAAATAAATGATAAAAATAATAAAAATAAAAGTGTGTATATGAGAGATAATTCTGTAATGGATAGACGTACAAGTTTTCGTAGTTGTGTCCCTTAATTCAAAACCTTTAGAAATGCGAGGGGGTAAAAGTCAACAACAAAACAATATAATGAGAGATGTCGCAAACAGCCAAATGATTGATATTGATGTGTTTTGTTTTTCTGCTTAAAAAAAAAAAAAAAAAAACCGGAAATATCTTGTTTTTGTTATTGTTGTTGTTGTTGTTGTTGTTGTTAATACAGGTTTAGGATTATTATGTAAAATATTTCACATTTTTTCAACAACATTAATTATTAATTCTTGAGCACGGCATCAAGGTTATTTCCACAATATTACCAGTCGATTTTGAACGACAGATTTTTGCAAATATTTACATTTGGCTGTTTGTTTCTAAGTTCGTGTGTGAATTTTATTTTAATCAGTTTATTTTCAGGTTAAAGTTTTAGTGTGAAATATGATGGAGAATATTCAATATTCTGAACATGTGTGACAAACTTTGGGTGTTATTTGGCTAAAATAATTTCAAAGGTGTGTGTCTGTGTGTCTGTGCATGTGTTGTGCGTATGTGCATCTATTTGTAGGCATATCACATTCTATATGTGAGGCAAACAGGCAAAGTGAGAAACTTATAAGAAAGATAGAAAGAGCATAGAGACAAAAAAAGAAATCAAGCCAGATATATCGTTTGTTTTGTATAATAAATAAGAATATTAATGAAGAGATTAACGTTGATAAATAAGAAAATCTATAATTTCTGAAATACTATAAGAGATTTTCATTTTCAAAATTCTATATAGATAATTTGTTCTTTTGTTGTTGTTATTTCTAACAGTTAGCTTCCAGAGAAACACCAATTGTTGAAACATATCTAACAGTCTACATGAAATCTGATTGATTTTGTTATTGATTTGGTTACAGTCTGTTTGTTGTCATACAGCTACCATTATTGACCGTAACACCAAATACTGATTATGAAGAAAAAGTAACAGAAAAAAAAAAAGAATTAATCATAACATGCAATATGAAATGTAGATATTTTTTCTTCTTCTTTTTATAAATTAAAATTAAAACACTTTTAATAATTATTAAGATTTTCGTTTATTTTTCAAGTATTACAATACACAAAGACAAATGTGAAAAAGATAATAAATAAAAAATAAGACAGAAAAAAACAAACAACAACACAAAAAAGACAAATATGTGCAAAAATGAGTCCCGTGGACCTGAAGGACGGCACATAACTGTATTGATCGTAAACCATGAGTCGTTTAGATGATGATAGATATTATTATCGTTCTTTCGGAATACTTCGCCTCTTTACCGAATAGAAGCGAAATGTTCCGAATACCTTTAATCATTTCCAAAAATAAAAAATTATATAATAGAAAAGACTGAAACAGTAATAAAAAAGTAATAATAACAACAAAAATAATAATAATAATTATTAATACTATTATTAATCATAAACGTATAAGTAAATGAAAGGACAAAAGAAAATGTATCAAACTAGATTTCAGTAAATCATATAAACGTTTACATATCAGAATGACAAAAAGTTAGCACTATTTTAAATTTTATTTACAGAGTCAAATGTTTCACAGATTTCTTTGCTAATAGTCAGTTATAGTCTGGTACCATTTCTTTTACAGAAGAGTGTAGCTTTTGTTGGTAAGCTCCCATTTGCTACACAGCTAACACCAGCAATCTTTTCCCTTGTACAAATATGTAGCATAACAATGAAATAATCGTTTATCAAGATAAGAGAGAAGAAATGTGCAGTATAGCTTTTTTAATATCTTAGCGATGGCAGTTAATAATGAATAATGACAGCATACTGAAAGTATAAAATTATATTATAATGCCCAGACAACACTAAATAAAACTAAATTCGGTTAAGATCAGGCATACATGACTGGCTGCGGTTGCAGTATGCTCGACTTTGATCACTTAGATTACAAAACACGATATTCAAACTCATATTTAAAATCATGATTATATTAATAATATTTTATCAAAAATGTATACTATTTCTTTATTCTTTTTTTGCGTTTCAGTCAGCTAAGCTTTTGCACTCAAGCTACTGATACAGACTTTATCTAACTGTTATTTGAAAAATTATTGAAAGGGAGACAACTGTTCTGCTTAGTTCATTTCAGTTCGCAATAGATCGTTTAACTGACTGCATAGCAACAACATTACATTATCAGTCTAGGGTCGGTTTGTCCCAACGATTCGTATTAAAATATATTTAAAACACAATTGATCTGCTGGTACAGAATTACGTTCACGAAGGTCAAACACGTATGTATTTTAATTAAGTCATAGAGATAGGAAATAGTTCAGATAAAATAAATATATCCTCGCCGTTTTCTAAAACCGACATATCCCGGGTTTTTTCTTGATGTTTTTGTTTTTCTTCCCAACGTACAATGTTTTTTTCTCAGTCCAAGACGTATCTTCAAACCATCCCGTTACAGTGGAATTGGTTGGTGCAGAGACATTATTGGCTGATGGATATGATTTTCTTTAAATTTTGAATTCTTTAAACTTCGTTTACCGAATGAGAAAGAAAAATGGGTTAAGCTTGTTCGTGAAAGCGTATACAAGTATCTGAGTAAAAATAAAGATTATTTTCTGAAATTAAATGATGAAGCTGATTTTTCTATCAAAATAATAAAATATTCATGATGATGATATAAATATTAATAATAAATTGTTTGCTATCATTATAACCATCATAATCAATTGCTTTTTTTTTTTCCTGCTTTTTTTTTAAAAATTACATTTTTCTTATCTATAATGTCCAGTAACTGGAGCATGTGATAACAGTCAGTACGTAATCAAAATGAGGACAGGAAGTTATTTAATTAATAAACATATCTCATTTGATCGATATTTTGAATAAAACCAAATGGCAGAACACAGGTAATATAAATATCACTATTGACTAATGAAATTGAGCCCTTGACACAATGTACATATGTATATTATTATAAACTCATAAATATTCACATACATACACTACACATACACACATGTACAGTCAAACACACAGACACACACATATATTCAGTATGTGACTACACTGACCTCCCTTCAAATGACGAATAACAGAATGAATAACAGGCTGTGTTTATAGAAACTACTAATTTCATTTTGGTACGTCTGAATTATTACTGATCACAAAAATATTACCAATTAGCTATGAAAATCCTAGCCATCATTTCGAACCGTACCATTGTATGTATATTAAATAATAAAAAAAAATTAACAACAATATTAATAATAATGATGGTGAATTTGCCGATTCCCTATAATGTTGTATATGGATTTTTGTAATCAATTTGTGTTGCCTACTCAGAGATTCCTAATATCATACCTAAAACAATCCTTGTATTTGTGACATTATGAATATATATATATATTAATATGATATATATTCTGTGATACGGGAACATGCCGATAAAATTAGGTTTATTGGTCAGATCAGTTTATTCAGAATGTACTTTTCATTTTGGCCCCAAGATAAAAAAAAAAAAATCAGCTTTGTGACATTTTATGAGCCTTCAGTGTATTGATTTATTTTGCTAAGGGTAATGCATACATACGTACATCATAAGGCCAAAAAAAAAAAAAATTCTGCTTAAGGCACTTGACATTAATAGCAAGCAGTAAACAACTAAGCAAATCCAAGAATAAAATATACAAAACACTTAAAATTAAATGAGTGAAAAAAAATAATTAAAAAAATAAACCATAGTATATATATATATATATATATATAGCATATTTACAAAGAATAAATAATTAACCCTATTTGACCTTTATAATATTAACACCTGTAGCCTGTTCCTAATCTTGAACCTTATATAGAAAACAGATTTTAGAAATGTTCATAAAAAACAAAATGATGAGTGCCATTAATTTCTTTTAGTTGTTCCATACCATTTTATATATCATATCTTTTGCAAATTTATCTTAATTCTGCAAATAGTATCTGGCTATTTAAAGGGAACATAATAATAATAATAATAATAATAATAATAATAATAATAGTAACGAAACCAATTTACTATGAAATAAATCCTCACACATATATATAAACATATCTGTGGTTTTAAAATTTATTTTTAAAATGTCAGATGTCATGGTATTAAAAAAGCATTTTTTTAAGGAATTGGCCGATTGGATATATATATAAAAGCATAGCATACATCAGAACAGTTTACATAAAAGACAAGCTAAATAATATATTGCGATAAAAACAAGTAGAAAATATTATGTGATGATGTGGATCAGGCTGTAGCTCTTTCTTTTCTTTAAAAAAAAAAAAAAAAAAAAAAAAATGAATACGCTATTGCACATACGGATAAACGTAATTTTGTTTGTATCTTTTGCTTCATTTTTATTACGTAAGATTTACAATTTAAAAAGAAGAAAAACGTTTTAATATTTTATGATAACGTATCCACAAAAATATTTTGTTAGTTAAATAATAATAATAATAATAATAATAATAATAATAATAATAATAATAATAATAATAATAATAATAATAATAATGTTTTTATTCGTGGATATATAAATACCATTAGCAAAAGAAAGAACAAATAATAATGTCCCATCACATTTCTAAGGAACTGATTGAAGAGTATCAACTGATGTCCGAAATGTCTTATCCAATAATTTTCTGGGGGAAAAAATAATTCCGGTGATAATGATATTGTTATGTAGCGGAAAAGCAACCTGTTACAAAACATCTGATTTCGAATTTTAAAGTATTAAAACCAAGATGTCACAACAATTAAAAGAACTTTAAAAATCAACCCTTCTATTGTTAATGACACCTCAGCAAACGAAATTATTATCTATTATTAACTTTGCACCACAAGATAGATAAAAAAAAGACCATGTGTTAAATATCCCGAACTAATGCACGAAATCTGGAGATCCTTTGAACACACAGAGTTTACGTACGAAAATGATTCTCGACTGTTCAGTTACGTCACTATTATAACACGTCATTTCGCTATTACGTCAATAATCCATTAATGGTTGCTAAGAGACCGATAGGTACCGGGAAATCGCGTTTTTGTTCCGTTTCGCGAATACGTCGACTCCACCTGGGAGCCGACGTCCCCGAAGTTGGAAATGCGACTAGTTAGAATGGGTTCGTCTCGCGAGTTGAACGAGAACGTCGTCACCACGCCGTCGTCCACTTCGCGGATTTTGAGCGGCGGTCCCGCGCGGTATTCCCGCACCTCCTGATGGATTTTGAACATCTCCTCAACCTGTTTGTCGTCCTTGGCTTTTTGAAGGGTTTTCGCCTGCGTCGTGAGCGTGTTTCTTCTCTCGTTCAGCATCTGCAGTTTCTCTTCCAGTTTATTCTTTTCTTTATTGACCTCGTTTTCGGCTACGCCTTCTAACTCTTTTTCGCGATCTTCCAAAACCGCCTTCAGCCGACTGAAGGTTTCGTGAATTTTCGTTACCAGATCGTTACGGACTTTGTCGAGATTTTCCGAAGCACTTTGCAGAGTGTTCGCTTTCGCCTCAAGGGTAGACGACTCTTTTTCCAGCTCCATGATAGCTTTGTCTAAGACAGGTGTGTATTTTTGCATTGCCTCGTCCAAGTCCATCACGAGATGACCCTCTGTCTCTTTGTGGTCGAGAACAGTGCAGTCCCTACACACGGGTGAGATGCACGGCTCACAAAAGAAATTCAACGGCTGGAGACTGTGCTTGGAACAGAAATTAACCGTGTATCTCTCTGTGTGTTTGAGAAAATCGAGCAGCTGAATGACCCTGTGGTCCGTGGGAAGCTGTTTGAGATTCTCCTCTGTGGTGACGAAACTTCCTCTGCAGCTGGGACAGTGGATGCTGACGGGCGTGGGCATTCCACGCAACGCCGGGGTCAGGCTCTGTCTGTACTCCTGTTCTGTGTTGTACAACTGCTGAATGCAGGGCACGCAGAACGAGTGGTGACAAGGAAGGAGTTTTGGGGTTTTAGTGTCCGATATAGTGAACGTGTCTCTGCAGACCATGCACCTCAGAAAAGTGTCCTCGAAGTGGTCCTCGTCCAGAACAATGGAACGTTTGTTCGCTGCCGACTCGGGGTCTCTCTTAGCTACTCCGAAACCTGAAACATTTAAAAATAAGTTAAAATTCTGTAGCTTATAAATGAGTTATAAAGATTTCATAAGCTATACATATAGAAACATATTCATTAATTTACGAGGAAGCATATTTACCCATTTATAAGAAAATATTATGCTAGTTAATGAAAATTTCGTATGCACAACATATATAGACATGTATTGTTAATATAAAATTTCAGTTTGAAAATGAATGTAAATGCTGATGCTAAATTATTTTATGTACTTTCATTCATTTTATCTTCTTCACACACAATGTTAGTCATACACAGTAATGATATTACCAATAAAAAGACTAAATAATTATAATACTTTCTTGTACTACTAGCTTTAGATAAAGATCTCTATATAAATGATGCCTACAGTCGTACGCAATATCTGCTGTATTTTATTTTCGTCTTATAAATAAACACGCTTGGGTTTCATAGGAAGTGTCCTCTCCGGTAGTGATTGAAAAAAAAAAAAAAAAACGGACCCGTCTCATCGCACATATCCTTTTTTTCGACATCTCCGATATCTGTAGACAGATGTGTCTCAGTCTTAAACTCGTCTGTGGTATCATCAAGACTTTCACCTGCACTCTCCACATTAACGTTGAACTGTTTGACGTTAAACCGAGATTTCCAGGAAGTTAGCCAACCAGTCGATCCTTTGAAGTCGGGTACTCCTATCTGGTCGGCCAACTGAAGAGCTTTTTCTCTTAAAATCGGACCAGAAATGGGCATTGATTTCGATCTTGCCTTCTGAAACCACTGATGCAGCAATCCGTTCAGGTGTTTGAATTTGCTGTTCGTTAATCTTTTTCTCTCCGCCGAAATGTTGGTTTTGTGCAATATCCGGTAATGATCGCTACGTTTCAAAATATCGGAGACCGTCTGTCTTCCAATCTTGAACTGTGTGGCTAAATCTTTCTGTTTGCACTGTGGATTTGATGAAAACTCTTCTATTAACTTCACTTTAGTCTGCAATGAAAGTTCCACACGCTGTCGTTTCTTAGGTCGCCCTGCCATTACGAAATTCAATGAGACAACGCCAAATATGCGCCACACGTATTTATGCAGACCTCTGCCGTTGACACTAAATCCAAAATGAGTGAAATCACTTAGGTATCAACACACACTATTAACTATTGTTAATCTAGCTGCATACGGTGGGTACAAGAAGCCCGATTATGTCATCTCACGCCGCAGTCTAAATACGTGCAAACCTAGATTGTTTTTGTTTAAGACGTACTTGCAAAACTGTGTGACGCTGAAGAAAAATCTAATTATTATGTAACCTGTTCTTTTGTTCTGGTATACACAGCCGGTATCTGAAGTAGACAGCATCCTGATTAGTCAGGAGTTTTGTTTGTAACGGATTAACGATAGCTCGACGGGACTTAGAAATGTCGATTTTGATAGAAATAACGGTTATATCAGTTATTGTATTATTTTATTTTATTATATAAACAGACAGATAACAGCTAGACACATACATATACACACACACACCCATATACAGTAAAAATGAAAATGAAAATAAATTAAAGAAAAGAAGCGTACTGTTAAATAGTACTTCCTAAATTATAGAGAATAATTAAATAGCTCTGTCTGTATTTTCAGACAGTTATTGTTTCGCTTTTTTCGAAACTCTTTTCACCATGAAAAAAATATCCTCCTACAGTGATGTTGTTCCCTCTTTCTGAAACTGTAGATGTCCACGTTACAAGAATTACAGCCTTACTTTCAAAGATTTGCTGGGGATTTTTCTTGGCGTTTTAGTTGGGCTATTTTTTTTTCTAACAACTATATTCTTTTCTCGTTCGTCTGTAACACTGTGACCTCAATTATTTCTCGGGCGTGAGCGCAAATAAACTATGAAATGAGATTCTTACGTAACTCTGCGTCTTTCTGACTGGATGGAGTCTCGAAAACCAAATTTGTATCGATTACCAGTTGCTATGGACAGTTTTCTGTTCGATAGCTTTTATGTCCAAAAAAAGACAGGATCACTGGCAACGTGCATGTTTTATTATCTTCACCAATCCCAGTCGTCCATTCATCAGTGTGTCTTACATACCACACTGTAAAGTTCAGCGTGAACCCATGCCCATAATATTCAGCTGACTGCCCAGCCAGATTGTATTGTTTTAAATAACAGCAATGTTTTATTCATAGCCGGGAAGTACGCTCCACTGGGAGAAGATACAAATCGATATTAGTGTTCTTAAAATAACCTGTGCATCGCTGTGCATGTAGTCAACACCGTGATAGAAAAGAGTGCAGTTCACAAAGACAGTTAGTATTGATATGTGTGGCATTCTAGTGACTCGATAAAACGCGCTATGGCTTGTCCGAGGTGTCTAATTAGCTACTGCAAATAACAGATGTGTACGTTTTATGTGCGTCGTTGAACAGGCAGGAAAGCCAATACCATGGCCTTTCAAAAAAAAAAAAAAAACCTGTCATGAAACACAGCTTAGAATGGAAAGCAACCCAACAAACGTGTTATAAATAATTGACACATGGCACCTCAGTCTGCAACCACTTTTTAAATATTGTTATTTATTTATTCGATGATAATAATAATAATAATAATTATAATTATATTATTATTATTATTATTATTATTATTATTATTATTATTATTATTAGATGTGATCAGAGCTCTAAACTGAAGGTTTGTTTCTCGTCTGCTGAAAACGCTAACGACAAAAATTCACGACAGGTAACTTACAGCACAGTGAGAATCAAACTGTAACACGATATTAATGGTTCAATTTAATACGTAATTTGCAGGTGCAAGCCACAGATATGTTACCTGCTAGTGTCAGGTATAAATATTTATTATGTTCTTTTTTCATCGCTGTTGGAGACACTTCCTGTAAATGCATGGACTGGATCATAAATTAGCGTTTAAAGATTATCAGTAAAACAAATATTTCAGTGGACCCCCAAATTTGTCTTATGAAAACTGAAATTAATCTAAAAAAAAACGAATTTTATGTGTATGTATTGGAATATGTGAGAGTGAATGTGTGTGTGCGTTTGTGTGTTTGTGTCTATATATGTATATATGTGAATGTGTGTGTGCGTCTGTGTGTGTGTGTGTGTGTGTCTGTGTGTGTGTGTGTTTATTACTATCTCTATAAAAGTAGAACAAAACCAGACTAAAGGCAAAAACTGATGCCGAAAGAAATATATATATACAGATCTGTTTATAAAACTTGCTTATAACTTTATTTACAAATTTGAAATGATTACTTAAAAAACGATGAGAAGTCCAAACTGCGCACGCACGTACACACACACACACACACACACACACACACACACACGCACACAGATATATATACGATACACACATATATGACAAGTTTACTTACTTTCTGTGAGAGCTTTTGCCAACTCGTTGTCGGTGGAGAAATCTTCATCAACACTCTTTGCTTGGGCCATCATTGGAGGACCAGGGCGGAAGGTTCTGCAAGACAAAAATAACAAATCATTGATGAGAATGCGAAAGATATTTGTAAATTTGAAGTGTACTTTTCTTTGTCGTACATAGCAATATTTAAAAACACATTTTACGTACTTCAGATCTTTATTAATAATTAATTACGTTCTGAATTTACACAATAACCTTGTAGTAAGAACTGGTTTGAAAATGTTTAAACATTTAAATAAAAGATATTATACCACTACCACTACCACTACCACTACCACTACCACTGCTGCTGCTACTACTATTACTACGATTATTATTATTATTGTTGTTGTTGTTGTTGACATCTACCAGTCTAACTACATTTCGTGATGTGATAACAAAAGGATGCACGGATTCCTACCAGTTTGTTGTCAGGGACATATTTTATTATCGTTACATGTTATTATTAGCTAACTTTTTTTTTTTTTTTTTTTTTTTTTTTTTATTTAAACGAATTACAAATAACCAGAATATGATAGGGTGTAACTTAATGAAATGAAATACGCTAACTGTAATGTTTTATTGTGGCTATAAAATGTTATTGTGCCGTAAGAAATAGGATCGTGATGTTTTCTGTGCTTATCCTGTACAACAAAAAGAAACAGATATGAAAAAAAAAAGAAAAAAAATATATCGAAGTTTTTTTAAAGAAAACAAAATTGTTAGATAAAGTGATAGGTATTTTTGAAAATATAAGTTGTTATGATTTACCTGGAGGAAAGAAATGATTGATGGAAAGAAAAGATAAAGATGCTATAAGAATAAAAATAATATATTACTGATATACGAAAACTATATAAAATATTATTGATATATGGAATTTGTAGTGTACTTTAAAAACTGCCAGTTTCCTGTTATTTCAAATTTAAATAAAATAAAATTAAATAAAATAAAATAAAATAAAATAATAAATAAATAAAATAAAAATTATTAAATAACGTAAAAAATGTTACTTAATAACATACTATTTAATACTTTGCAGATACAGAAGTATATTATTCATCTTATAGCATTTTTCTATTTGACATTAGTGTATTAAAAAACAAATAAAGATAACCAATAAATAGAAAAAAATATATTTTAATGTGACATAGAAATGATATCAATAACAGTCTTCATTGAATTATATAGAATTTAAGATGCATTATGAAAAAATATATAATTAGTTATATATAAGCAGGACGTTATAGAATATATGGTGTATCTTACCAACAGTTAGTTACTGAAGAAGGGTTGATTAAACATGCCTTTGAAAGAAAGTAAAATGATAACAACAACTAAGATATAAGCTATCAAAATGCTCATTCATATACAGTCACTTAATTTAGCGATGTGTCAACAAAGCGATATATCACATCATGGCTTTTTCTTTCTTCTTATTTATTAATTGTTGTTATTGTTTTGTTCTGTGTTTTTGTGAAGAAAATAAAATCATAAATTACATCTCGTTGTCAAAATAAAATGTTTTCTGTTTGCGAACTAACAAAACTTCAAAAAAAAAAAAAAAAAAAAAAAAAAATAAATAAATAAAAAATAAAAGAAATATTGATTGATTTTTGTGTTTGTCCATCTCTCTCTTTCTCTCTCTCTTTCAAAAGAAATTATATATCTATAAATAAATAATTTCTTTTTTTATATACGTGAAATAAAATATGCTTTAAAAAAAAAAAAATCTGAAATGAAAAATCATTGAAACAATTTTTAATAAAAAATGTTTTCAATATGTAAACAAGTGTATCCATGACAATGTCTAGTTATGAATATTTATTTTGAATACTTTAACAAATAACATGAATGTTAGTTAAATCCTAGGAGTACGTTAGTCATAAAAGAAGGTTATTACAAATTATTATAATTATTTTTGACACTTTCGAATGTAAAATTACAGTCGATATTCTGAGAGTAATTATAATCTGCATACATCACTTTGTCAGATACTGCTGTGCACCAAATAACTTTTCACTGGTGAAAATGAACTGAAGCAGTAAAAATCGATACAGACATATAGAAAATATTTTTCATTTCACATTCGGCTATCGAAGTCATACAAATACGTTCATATAAAACAGTACAGTTTATCTATAATATTAATGAAATGAATAGGCAAGTCACGAATTAATATCAGGCAGTTTACACGTCACTTTCTGTTACCTCTCTAAATATTTGTAACAGATTTTTTAAATGGTTTATCTCGATATAATTTATTTAGAATTTTATTATACTTTAATTACGTTATTTTCTAGTTTATCTAAGATAACATCTAAATAAGAAATAAAAGTTAACTGAAATATGAAAAACAAAAATGTATTATCTGGACTCAGATAATAATTATGTTTTTCATATTTCAATATGCGGAATAACATTTTTTTTTTTTTTTTTTCCCCTGTGATGTTTCTTTATAGTAAAAATTATTTAAAATGTTAAATTTATGACAACCACTGTTTTTGCGACTCGTCTAAAATCCTGGATTCTCCCTTTGACTGAAATTAGTCATACTACTTTTTATGATAACTTCCTAATTGATTTGAAGCCATGTGATAATTTACAAAACAGACAACCTAATCGATATGGAATTTCAAAAATTTAATGGGTACGAAGAACTTATTTTATATGAAACGCCTTAATTACTGTAACAGAACTTTAAGCTAACCTAAAACATTAAAAAAACATGCAAATATGTCGAAAATACTGAAACAGAACTATTTGGTTTTGTATTAATAGATGTTCCTTATTTTCTACTATTCTGCATTGCAATATAAATGAATAAAATCATATTACAAATGTTATCTAATTACTACGATCTCCAAGCACTACCTGTACAATGGACACGTTCAAAATTTTTCCAGCACGTTGTTCTTTTTTCTTTACTAACCACTCCAGTTAATAAAATTTATATCCCACGAAATAAATTAAACCACAGTTCAGAAAAACAAACCCGTCCATTCCACAGGAGTGGTTTTTTGGAGTTGTGGTTTCATCGTGGGTATGTTACACAGCCAGTGAACCCACATAGCTTCACGTACCTACACAGCAGAGTGAAACTAGTTGTCTCTCATATCGTTATCTCGGGTCTGTTTACACACGCCCTGCCTGACAGGCACTCTAGAAACACACACACAAGAAGAAGTGTTGACATTTTACCTATTCGAGTTCTTCGACACCCTTAATGTTTAAACAGAGACGTTCTGCTTTCTCAGTCCGATTACGAAATCTTTTGTACATGGGCCGCTAAGTTCATTCGGCAGTGACTTCTTATCACACAATGTTTTGCAAGTATTTGTAAACGTTTGTTTGATTTTTCATTAGATTATGATGAAAAAAAAAAAAAGCGAAGAAAGGAATTACAAGAAATGTTTTTAAAATATTTTTGCGACAATGCTATGAATGAGAAAATTGTTAACAGATTATGCTTAAATTGTAGATTTTAAGTCTTTATATTTACAGATAATTAATACTATAAACATTGCTAGAATGGGTCTTCACTTCAAGTCTGAACTTAATAAAGAGGTTTTATTTATTTATTTATTTATTATTATTATTATTTATTTTTTTATTATTATTTGAATAATAAATTACTTTTCATTTGCTGCAGTGTCTCAAGGCTTGGGCTGGGTTAGCCATTAAGCAAAATAAACACGTGCTAAGGGCATGAAGGGAAAGATGGTACCACAGAAATTTTCCACTCCCAGATTTAACACGACTCATGTGGTATAGCTGAACCGGCTCTCAAAATAAATGAAAACAATTATATACTGTATATAAATAATTTATTTTCTGGATTATTATTGTTTATATTTTGAATTACATATTAATTATTATTATTATTTGGAGGCATCAAAATCTGTCAAGTGTTACGGACATAAATGAGTTCTGTTCAAGGGGCAACAGGATACATGGCTCGGAGGCCAGCTGATGATGAAAAAACAACAACAATAGGACACGTTAATGTAATTGTTAACATAAACGTGTCACCATAACCATGATGCGTTACTGAACAAACTACAGAAACGTAGTCGTGTATATCCACAAAACACACACACACCACGGTATGAAAGATTATTATTGTCATCGCGTGAAGAGGAAGATAAAAAGATTAATAGGTACGACCTATCGTCGAATGCATAACGAAAACGTGGCCCAGTTATTGAAGCAGAACAATGTGTCAACATACTTCATCGATCTAGCCTGCTGCAACAGTTCTCCCTCGTATTTCACGCGTGTGAAATGTAAGTAGAATAAAACATTTAAAAACAGAAAGAAGAATAATTTAAACTCGTAATCAACATCAGTAAGAAAACTCGATATTTTACTACATTTGAATAAATAGGAAAAAAAAAAAAAAAAAAAATTACGTCACCCTACCTGACGTTTAGCCATCTTTGTTAAGAAGCAGCTGTTTCGGCGATAAACGTTTCGACTGACGTCTGCCTCCGTTGAAAACAGACGACCAAAAACCGTTCGGCTGATCGATCCGATCCCGCCAAGTATTGAATGGATCTATGTGACGACGAGATGTCGGTTTTCGAACGACACACTGGCTAGCGTTACGTACAGTCTGTGTTCAGCACAGCGTAACAGCTGATGTCAGATTAAAAAAACGTAGTAAGTGCCACCTGGGGTCAGCCCAGAAGGTCCACAGATAAAAACGGGGACTCGAAAACCTTCTCAAGCAACAACTTAAATTCAGTGAACACCACATTATAGAGCTATTATGTTTTTTGTTTTATTGTAAATGAACGCCTACGCAAACAATCCCCTTTGCATAAACCACCATTTTTTTTTTTTTGCTAAAAGAGAGATACATACTTACATATACACCCATAAATAAAGTAGCAGTATTCTTGATAAAATTATGTTTCGTATTTGTGTCTCTCTCTCTTTCTATATATATATATATATATAAATAAATAGATATAGATTTATATGTATATATGTGTGTGTGTGTGTGTGTGTATATATATATATATATATATATATATATAGATATATATGTATATATGTGTGTGTGTGTATATATATACACACACAGACACACACACACACATATACATACAAAAGAAAGAGAGAAAGAAAGTATATTTGTGATTGTGTATATGTTGTGTGTAGTTATAAAAACAAAGATCCCGTATCGTAGAAAAATTCAGATTGTGTACCTGAAAACGACAGATCTTCCGTAGATGCTTCATCCATTGAAGGAATAATATTTAAAAAAAAAATCCGTTACTGGCTTCACACTTTAGACAAAAACCCAAAGTGTTGCGACATGTATATTTTCCATTCAGATCTATAACAAACTATAACCCAAACACGTGATTCCTGAATATAGGAAAGATTTCACACCCACTTGAGATTATTTCGGTCAGTCAGCTATTATTTATTACGGTCGTAACATATCATAATATTGTACAAAACGGGTTATCTATACAATAACACAATGTTCGTAATGGTAAAGCATATATCAGTCCACTTTAACAACTCAAACAAAAGAAAAGAAAAGAAATGACAACAGCACAGAAATAACAAGACAGATAACACTATATAAAACAAAATATCTTTTTTGAAATAATAATAATAATAATAATAATAATGAAGATGATGATGACAATAAACAACCAAAATTAAAATTTAGAGGGTATTGCTTTTTTATTTTTTTTCAGTAACGAGGAACTACGCTCTCCTTGCATATTCACAATAAGAAGATGACAAAGAATTAAAAATGGCTGTCTACAGTTTATCAACCCACATTTTGTTAATGACCCCGAGACAAATACGGGGACACATGTAGAAACATTTAGCGTGACCCACGACAGAAGAGATATTTCATTTCAGAGTCAGCGATGCGTTGAGCAGAACACGCTATATTTGTGTGTGGTTTTCATGTCATGTCATTTTGAACAAAAGAAGCACTGGATATACATATGCCGCATGTTAATAAGTTACACTATAAATGGTATTTACGTCGATCGTAGAGGATTTAGTTCTCTAACAGTACTCAAATACACGAATGCGTAACCATTAAAAAAACATGCTCGTGTTCACAGACATGAATAGGTCAATCAAAAACCGATTTGGAAAGGAGAATTAAGTTACTGAAATACACCTCTGCTCGACATATATTTGTTGTTTGTAACTGTAGAACGACAAACTGGCATAGATCGGCATATGAACTAATATCACTGTATATATATATATATATATATATATATCTATAATTAAACACATATACACACGCACACGTACATACATACATAAATAGATACTAACAGATTAGTGTCACATGACAGTCCTAATTACCAATGACTGATTTAAGAAAATCCATTTTATACAATGACTTTTTGAAAATAGTCTGTTGAAATGAATCAGTATGTAAAGCAGGCAATAATGGAAATATAACGTGC
Source organism: Chrysomallon squamiferum (assembly GCA_012295275.1). Classification (NCBI taxonomy): domain Eukaryota; kingdom Metazoa; phylum Mollusca; class Gastropoda; order Neomphalida; family Peltospiridae; genus Chrysomallon; species Chrysomallon squamiferum. The sequence goes on from CM022669.1 coordinate 17,242,588, forward strand.
TTCATTCAAATTTATTTTGTTTAACATTAAGACACACTGATTGATTTTTTATGTCGAATAATGTTCAGAGATTTCACCAATGCATATGCATGGGATAAATAGACTGATTATTATTATTGTTGTTGTTGTTGTTGTTGTTGTTGTTGTTGTTGTTTTGTTGTTGTTGTAGTTACTGTCGTTGTTGCTGCTGCTACTATTATTAAGAGTTAAAAGGAAATGTTTAAATATATTTTGTATACTCTGAAGTAACTGTTTTGTATTTCTGCCAGGGAAAATATTTTGTTTTTGACGACAGTGTTGGTTCTTCCTTTTCGTTTAGATCTATGATTAATTTGATTTTTAAAGACCTGTTTGTAGAAAAATTAATATTTTAATGACTGAAGTATCTGCAATCATTTTGCATACATAACAACGTATGCCGGTATGAATTTATATAACTGTCTGTCAGTGTTTTAACCATACTGCAACAGCATCTCGAACCTGAGAACTGACTGCTACAAAACTCGCGTCCTCAAAAACGCGATTAATGTACGTATCTAAATAATGCATGTCAGAAGTGAATATATAATTAATTCCCTGCGATATAATGGATGCTTCGTAAACAATCAACGCTTCACTGACTCCATTCAGCTCACTGCATGCGCAAACAAAACATGATGAAAATAATATCCTGCTCAGAATTATATTTAGTAGATAGGTGCACAGGTTCATGCATAAGAAAAACTGAAACTAATGCATGCAGCTGTGAAATGATAAAAAAAAAAAAAAAAAAGGAACATTCAAAAATGATTTGCCTGCAAAAATATTAAATTTAATAAATAAATAAAAATATTCAAAAAATATATTTATAGAAGACATAAAATATGGAATTTCCGTGTAGTTTTAAAAATACATTTTTAAAAATGTCATTTCCCCTCATGATCGTTCTTTCATCTTTGCCTCATAATTAAGTGCAAAAGGATGTAATGATTAATTAATACGCATTTGATATTTTAAATAGTAATAATAAGAAGAAGATGAAGAAGTAGAAAGAAAACTTACGATAATAATGAAGATGGAAAAGAAAAATATAATGCTAAGAAAAAGACGAAGAAACAACAAAAGGCATTAATTCCACAGTAATAGAAGTGACTGCAGAAGCAACAGGCTAATAACCAGTTAAAACAATTTAATCATTGATGTAGTTGCGGTCTTAGCAATTATTAAATAAACAGATGAATATAACTGTTGTTCTTAAGCTGGAAGCAACAACATCAACAACAAATCAACTCGATAAAACATGCATTATCAAAATTTCCTTATTTATAAGTAAAAACCTTACTCAGCGCTTCAGTAGTAAAATAAAACCGTTAACCCATAACCTGTTATAAATCATGCCAAGCTTTTCATTTAGTTCATATTTAAATTACCTTTCTTTTTCACCATAGGTGAGACGGAAACTAGGTTTGTTTAGTTTACCTGTGCCTAAAGATAAATTTACCTGAAGATACAATACAGCTAATTTTTTAACTGAATATACAGTCAGTAACTATTTTTGCATACAAGGTTATTACAACATTTGGTTACGCACACGTTCGTGTGAATATTGATTCTTAAAAAGAGTTCATGCAACAGCTGTTGGCAAACGTCCAACGCATTAAAATAATTATTACAGTGCATAAAGAGGTTTTATTTTTAATTTTAATGTTCCTGTTAAAGTGTCATAATCAGTGTGTGTAGCTGCTGAATTCCGGGAAAATATGAAATTTTAAATTTATGAATGGATTAGAATAAAAAATAAATAAAATTTTGTAGGCAATTATAATACCGTATTGCACTGTTGCCAAGAAGTCTCGATAGTTAAGCTGGATTTTTTAACGTATGCAAATAACCACAATATATTCAACAAATGGTGAAATAATATACGTTGTTAAACATTTTCAGAAATCGTGTAAAAGATAGATTAAATTGAAAAAAATTAAATTATTAGGTAGTAGTATATTGAGTACTTTTGATAAATTTAAAACGAAAATTCTTCGACATACTTGTTAGAAAACATTATATATTCGATCTAATCTTTATGACAAAAAAAAAAAAAGAAAAAAAAAAGGAAATGCAAATGTTATCGTTGCTGTAAGCTGTCGTTGCTATATGTTTTATTTATTTAAGAGTGGTGAAAGTAAAGTACGTACTTGAAATAACTACGATATGTAAAAATGCTTGTTTATGGACTAGTTATTACCGTACAGGTGTATAATACATATTGCTATATAATATACCGGTAGTATCATTATAATCTGAATATTTTCAGTACTGTGTTATATATATTACAAATAAATTAAATTCTTATTATAAAACGACTGATAGAGAATAATAACAACAACAATAATAATAATAAAATCAGAACTTAAAATTAACAAGTAAAAAATAATTTAAAAAACAAAACAACATTTAAAAAAAATGTGAATTACACATATACATACATACTAACATACATAAAGACAGTCACACACACACACTCTCTCTCTATCTGTCTATCTACACACACACAAACATATATGCACCATACAGATAATTATATCCATACATAGTACAATATTTATTTATCCATTTTGTTGTATTTTCTTTATTGTTGTGGTTAATTACAGTTTTTGCACACAACGTTATAACTATTAGGCATTTAAAAAATTTCATCGTGTTTTTAAAACCGATCTTGTCAGTTAAACAGAATCTTCCAAATCATGTTAATAATATATTATTAAATGCCTTTCCACTTCACATTTTATCGAAATCGACGAATATCGATTTAAAAGCAATAAAAAAAAAAACTGTCTAGACAGGTTTTGCAAAGTACATAATCATTAAATTACAGAAAGTAAAATTAAAACGCAGACACTTGTATATAAAAGGACCAACAGGATTAATTTTCTACTACGAATAAACCTAATTTTTAATGGACTTTTTTTCCTTACATACACGAGTGTTTGTGTTGTGTAGGTATGTGTGTCATAAAAAGCAAGTAACAGTTACATATGTCATTAAATACAGCAGTTTTGAAACGCCAATGCTGTATTTAATGTATATTTTAGACGTTAATAATAATAATAATAATAATAATAAATTTAAAAAAAAAATAATAATAATAATAATAATATTTTTAGAAAGGTAATAAAATATTATTTTAATACTTGTTTCACATAGAACAGCTTCACTGTGTAAAATAACATACGACCTGATCAGATGATAAAAATTCAAACTGTCGATGTTTGGTAACGCTGTAAATGTACCGGAGGGTAAATAAAAAGTACCTTTCATCTTTCTGGCCGCACCAGTATAACTGACGCCGTTAGTAATATTATTTGTTTCCTCTCTACATAAATATTTATGTTATGAAGAGAATATTGACCTCGCTGTGTAATAAACTGTGTAGGTGACGCTGTCTGTGTAATATAACTCGGTAATAACACAACAAATATAAACTCAAAGGTTCGAGATCAGTGTAGATCGTCCATTACTGTTAACAGTGCAAGTGTAGCTATAGTCATAATAAAGCTGTGCATTTTAATTCTTCTGTTATATATCTATAATACATTCTTCTCTATAATGTTATCCTACAGTTTAAAAGAATAAATTAATTGTCATTGTCATTGGTGGGATGACTTCCTAGCGCCCGGTTTTCGTTTAAAAACTGATACGTTTTAACGCAAAATATAAGCTTTTTTTTTAAAAGCATGTTTTCTGTTACGTCATTAAATCTAACGTTTTCCGTGATAATCTTGCATTCTTTTACCTGATTTAACGATATAAGGGAACATTTTATTATTAATAATTGCTAACACAAACACACACACACACACAAATACACACACACACACACACACACACACACACACACACATATACACCAGCCCGTAGACATTGATTGGAACGGGAAATATGATAATGGACGGTTTATCCTCGACCATTGGCTTCTGAAATAAGCAGCGAGTCTACAGCGAGTCTACAGCGAGTCTACAGCGAGTTTGCATGAATAGAACAGGCTATTCCATTTGTTTATTTCAAACACAAGAATTGCAAATACAATTTGAAAAAGAAAAGAAATATTATATTACCACAGTAATTCATAGGGAAAAAAAATAATAAAACATTCTATTCGTATTATTCAAGTCAGCCCAAACTGTCACCATTTTAATTTGCTCGGAGTCATACGATATATTACAAACGTTAGGTGTGTCATTTAAAAAACACTGAAGAAAAACACTGTGCTGGCAAGGTTACAGTTTATGAATCCGGGTTCAAATTTCTCTACATTTAAAAAAAAATATATATATTTTAGGATATACTTACTTAATATATTCATCAGTTTTTAACACTGCCTGCATTATTAAGTAAGTAAATAGTTTCCAACGGTTAAAAGTGTAAACAGTTATATGATGTTGTATACAAAATAAGAAATATTGTGATACAGCATTTTAATATATTTATAATTACAATTGTTGAAAATTCAAAATATTAATGTACAAAATAAAATAAATATATAAAGAGTCTAAAAAAACAAAACCCAAAAAGTTAAAAAGATACGTTTTTTTTTTCTTTATATTAATAATAATTTATTTATTTTCTTTATATTAATAATAATGATAATAATAATATTATCATCATCATCATCATGAAATTATTGTTTGTTTTTATTTTTTCACCGAAGACGATTTTCACTGAGGATGAAACTATTTATGGTATGTTTGAATGGTAAAACAAGATACATGTATACGACAACTAGATTTCATTTCTACAAAATTTGATACAGCGTCACCTGGTAACTCAGACTGGTCAAATTACAAAGAAGATAGCAACAGTAGTAGAGCTTGTTTGATTCCGATCAGCATCTATTACTATGGCTGAGAGACACAGACATTCAGACAGATATGTCGAGAGAGAAAGAGAGAGATATTGAGATAAAGACGTAAGAGATGAGCAAAAACGGTCTGGAGAGAAAGAGATTAATAAGATTTAGGTATTATTTTAAAAATAAAATACTAATTATTATAAATATTATTAATTTCCATCATCATCATTTACAAATGCAACCTAAATTGAGCAAAATATAAATAATAACAATATAAAAACATAAAAATGAAATAATCAACTAAAATAAACATCCGAAATATTTAAAAAATGACAGTGCAATTCATAAACTCAGTAAAAAAAAAAAAAAAAAAACCCACCTAAAAGTCTATTTGCTATTAAAGATTTCATTTTACAAGAAGAAGATGAAAATCATACCTGCTCTTCAAGTCTTTTTTCTGTATTTAAGTTGTTAAAATTAACGCGAGAAGCCCATGCATCAGACAAAGGCCTTTGTGTCAAACTGTTGCGCTACTTTATAATTTTGATATCGTTCAATAACAGATGATGTTCTTTGTGTTAACCACGGCTTGGTTAACGTATCGTTACCGAGACCCGGTTCAATTATACCGCTATGAACAAAGACTTGACTTAAAATAAAATAAAATTATTATATGATCTCATCAAATTTATAAATAAGTTATTAGTAAAATTGTCTTTCTCTTTCTTCTTTTTCTTTTTCGTATTGTTATTGTTTCTTTTACGTTACTTTACTTTTATTAATTAATTTATTATTATTATTATTATTATTATTTATTATTATTATTATTATTATTTATTTATTTATTTATTTATTTATTTATTTATTTGTAATTGTCTGAGTCTGTAGCTTTTAATTTTTTTGTTCTTAATTTACACAGACAAAGGCCTTTATTCCAACTAATCCTTGTACTAATACTATTTAATAAAAAACAATTAAACTCAGGTTTGAAAACGAATAATTTACACTGACTGTTAATATCTTTTAATTTTATGTAATTTGAAAATATCTTACGCTATAATTAGTATCCCGAGTTCAAAATAAAAAGCAATAATAGCTTCTGAAGTTTACTATGTCACTGTTTATACAAGAGAGTTGAAATGTGATTCTATCCACTAAAGATTTATGTCTGTGTGACGTGGGCACACAATTCATGAGTCAGTTTTGTCTTCCCACGTTAGTATGTTAGTAGATTAGTTACAAGGGAAGTGTAAAGATTTTACCTCTTTCCAGTTAACGCTAGATGTACGATGATAGCGGGTATCGATATTTGTATCTGCCTGTAAGTCTTGTGGCCAGCAGTTTTACCGCTACGCCACTGACTTTGTTAAAATGATAAAGATCAACCGCATTATACATACATATATATATATATATATACAAAAATATTTTTTTTAAAAATGCATTGCATTTTGTTGTCATTTCATTCTTCTTCTTTTACTTTATTTAAAGTGTCTCATCTAATAGGTAATGATAGGGCGAAATGGAGATGTCTTTGTATTCAATTACAAAAAATGACAACTATTGTTATTTAACGTTTGAAATTCTGTTTTCAGGATAGTGTAGCTTGACAAAGAGCTGAAGAATAAGAAAGAGATTTTGTGTTTGATAGGAGCAAAATTTAAACCGTCTAAAGAAACCAACAAAGTATCAACAAAAACAACATTATGAAAACGAAATGCACATGTACTTGCAAAAGCATCGGTAGATGATGATATTACAGTAACATTGATTGTGTAATACTGACTGTATCATGCTTACGAAATCGACTGGTTATTCCGGTTTGAAAATTATATTAAAGCCAACAAAGCGTAACGATTCCGTACAGTACGGTGTTTATTAAACGGGTACACGCGATAACAAAAGTAAAACGTACACAAAACGCTAGGTGCCATAAATACGTGTTGTTGTTGACAACATGATTAGGACTGCGACGACCACAGACTCACTATTTGCGACTGGATTCTGACTGTGTGCTCAGGTTAAACACTCTGAATCGTGAGTTTTAGACAAACGCGAAGACGAACTGATTTTGTACGAATAAAAGATGAGCGGATCAATAATGTTAGCCCGACCTGGACTAGCAGACGACAGCGAAAACAACCATCGAGCCTTTATAAACACTCCGTAAAACTCTGCCTCGAAGCGTTAATTAAGCCAGTATTTATGAACAGACGACAGGTGTTTAGGTCACATGATCTAGTTCATCATTTCATTTATCTGTACTAGACTTAAAAATACGGAAACATTTATCAATACTCTTTAAATAATCCCTGACCCAGACGATTTTAATTTTAATATTTCAATTAGACTGGGATCACAGACGCGTCTGACAGTGTATAAATAAACGTTATCTGACTGCTTTTCAAAATCGTAGACGTAAATCGACTTACCTTTTAACTCCGCCAGATAAGGGTAACCTCTTTTCGTTACATCTTAATCGTGTATTATTCGCGACTGTCCACAACGTGCTTTTGTCAGTGTGAGACAAACTGCGCATGCTCCACCATCCAGTGTTTGAGGTCAGGCCGTGACACAGTAATACCGTAATAAAAGCAGTAAGCTATTCAAGAATTTGACATTTACTTTCAGCGGAGGGAATTTACCGTAACATTAGAACATGTTTAGCGATCGTACGTAAATAATATAGTTTAATGTCCATCATCAGTGGAAACACTGTGCGACGTTGACATTCAACGCAACCGCATCCAGTAGCTGAATATTTTATAATGGTACCGTATAACGTGAAATCTGAGACTGATATTAATGCATTTGGAATGTCAAGTACGTACGTTATCATTGCTTATTCTGTGACATACTGTGATTATTTCACAGTAATTGTCTTTGTGGAATGAGACAGTGCTAACACAATGTATGACAATGTCAATAGCCAGTAATATAATTATCAGACAAAATGTAACAATAATATTTCCAAAAATTATAGTATTTATTATATTATATTATAGGCATTTTGTTTTGGTTTTATTTTATAAACAATTATTATTATTATTAATGTTTTTGTTGTTGTTGTTTTTGTTCAGTATGAGTTAAATTTTAAAAGAAAAAAGGCAAAAAATGAAATGATAAAATAAATGTATTATTTGGATCAGCTCTCTCTCTCTCTCTCTCTCTCTCTCTCTCTCTCTCTCTCTCTCTCTCTCTCTCTCTCTAAAAGCTTGTATATATACTCATACTATATAATTCAGTTATTTTAAAATCTAACAACAGTTGTTTACAGATATTACTTAAAAAACAAAAATGAAATACCTGTCACGCACCTCAAGAAAATTCCCTGTACAAAACGTATATGCTTATTCTTCTTTGTTAATTATTTTCCACGTCACATTTTAAAATCCGCATTTAAATCATGCCCTTAACATATCGTTTATGTTAATTTAACTTTATAGTATTTGTTCTTATTACATAATTAAATTATTGTTCCCCATGGTAAGAGTAAAATTAGCTTGAATCTATTTGACATTCCCAAGTATTTTTGATAAAAGATTTTCAGTCTGTATATATATAGAGAGAGAAATAATAATAATAATAATAATAATAATAATAAATAATAATAAATAATAATAATAATAATAATAATAAAATAAATAAATAAATAAATAAATAAAATCAAAAAAAAAATCAAAAGTAAGATAAAAATAATATTCCTGCTAACCATTTCAAAGCTGCCATAACTTTTTAAACTTATTTATTTGCCTCGTTATATATATATATATATATATATATATATATATATTCTAGAGCTTTGTGTATGCCTGCGTGCCTCACTGCTTGTGAGATTTTAAGATTTAAACTTGACTGTATAATATTTTTTTATCAAAGAGTATTTAATTTTTCAGTCTTTAGAATTAATAAATATAAAAAATATCCACTTATGTAAAACGATGATACAGATATGTTTATTTATAAATTGTTTATCGCTGACTCAAGCAGTCATGAATTTTTGTGATTTCAAGAAAAAAATCGCCATATTGTTCTATAATATATTATGCTTAAAGCCACCTTAATCCAGGAACAGTTTCTTACATTTATAAGAAGATGAACGATGAATAATAATTTTTAGGAAAAAGGTTTTTCTTTCTATAATTTGTTCTTCTGTTTTTTTAAAACAGTTGAATTGAAAGTATCGTCTGGTGATCAGAACACCAGTTTTCATATTCGTGGGTCTTTGACAATCAAAAATAGCTTTGCAATCGAGGTTTAAGCTATGAATATTTTGTTTTTGTTAAATAAAGTGTCATTGGTTGGTCTATATATATGTCAACCAATGAAAACCATGCACACTAGAAACAATAATAGCTGAACTCATAGGGCCAGCTGACGACTGTTTTCGTTGACATTGGAGTTCTGTTAACTTATTTTTATAAATTAGGTGAGTTTATAGTAATTATTTAGTACTTAGACAACGTGAAGGTGTGTATAGTCTCTGAATGTGTCAAAAGTTCGACATTTATCGTTGCAGAATTAAATAAAAAGGGTCCAACGCGGAAGTGTTATGCTTTATGGTGTCACAGCGATGTCGGTGTCAACCTGGCAACTTTTTTTTTCACTCGGTCCAATAGGTTAGTCACGAATTTTGTGACTTTTACACTGGGGTTCACGTATACCTCAGTGTATAATATAATTTTTACATTATATTACTGAACTAAAATGAATACAAGAAATTCATTTTGATGACGAATTGAGCGCAAAAATTGTTGTTTTCTCACCAGTCTGTGTTTATGGTAATACTTCTGTAATGTTGATACTTCATTTGCTGACAACGACACATCAAAGGATTCGTTATAGTTTTCTTATCTGTTTTCTTTTATGTTTTCTTTTATGTAAGGTTAATTGATGTTAAATAACTATGTTAAAAGTCCAACAAACACTGACATAAAAAAAAAAGAGAAAAAGAACAAAGAAAAGAAAGATGGTTATTATTATTCATTTATTGTTATATTTTATTTTATATAATATAGGATTTTTATTTTGTTGTTCAAGTTTTGTCTTGTGGGCAATCTCAATTAAAATAGTTTTTTCTTCAATAACTCTGTACTATTAATAGTTTCACAATAATTTAGACATGACCAAGTAGTAATGCATGCTTGACCTTAAGTAAGCATTATTACACTTAGCATAATACTGTTATTATGTTGTGACAATTATTCATGCATGAAGGCATGTAATGAACACTTTTCAGAAAAGGGGTGGGTTGAGGTATGACCCACATTGGAACTGGTACAATGTTAACTACACATATTAGTCTGATTTTATTAAAATGAAATGAAATAGATAATTATAATAACAAAAATAAAAAACATCAGTATTACTGTTAATGTTTTGTGCTAACTGTCAAATGATTGACAAGTTTCTACCATTTATTGTATTAAGTAAATTAATAATAAAGGATCAGAACTGTACTTAGTGGGATTGCCCAGAAAATTCAATATTTTCTTAAGACAATTATTAAGAAGGACTACCCAAATAATTAATAATTTTACTAAGTAAATTAATATTATTTTGTATGAGTGTCAAGAATGTTTTTTTAAGACAATTAATAATAATGAAACAGAACTGTATTTGGGGTGTGAGTACCAACAAAAAAAATGTATTAAGTAAATTAATAATAATGAAACAACTCTGGTTGGTCTGAGGTCCAAGAAAATTAATAATTTTGTTAAGTAAATTAATAACGAAACAATGTACCCATTGACCTCGCTACAAGAAAGAATGCACCTTCCAACATTCGACAACAGGTAACACAGGTTTTTATTCATAGTTAAGTGAGCTTTTTTCTCTTCATTGCAGACCTTGAACACCTCATGTAAAATGCGACACAAGTAATAAGCTTCAAGTCTAAAATGGAACAGGACATGGAGCCGAATGAAGTAACTGTAGTTGGTAAGTCATAACTTCAGTTTGTGTAGCTCCTTTGTTTCATATCTCTGCGTAACTGTTAGCTGCATTGTGAGCACACAATTCAACTCTCATCATTACATACATCAAACAAAGTTCAGAACTGCCTGGAAACACACACGCACACACACACACACACACACACACACACACACACACACACACACACACACACACACACACACACAGATACACACACACACACACACACACACACACATACACACACACCATATGAGATATTACCTTAAAATTTTAATAAATTGAAATACATATTCAATACAAAATGTTTTTTGCAGCCTGTATAAACTCCAAAGCTCAACAAACAGCTATTGTTTTTTAATTTAATCTCTTGATGTTAAGTAAATATATTCTTGTCTCCTTTGGAGGGTGTTTATTAGTAATCACAGGTGTACAGGTGTAGGAAACACATTGTTAAAAACTTAAATTTTTTTCATTTTATTTTAAATGGGTATAAATTCCATTTTCAGAAAAAGGATTTGTTACAGAGTTTATAAATGATTTGTGTCGGGCAGAATTTATTTATTTATTTCTTACTTTATTTATTTATTTATTTATTTATTTATTTTGCTTTTTCACACAAAATAGAGCATAATTATGATAATTTTAAAGTCTGTTAATCAGTATTTATTATTTATTATAATAAACTAATTCATAGGAAAGAATTCTATACATTCCATCGTATGTAAAATGTTTCTTATTTTTATTCAGTGATATTAAAGCTGGTATTGATTTAAAACTAGACTTACATTTACATAATTAAGTTTTTAATTTTTAAAATAATTTTTTAATTTTATTTTTGGCTGTTTTTACAAATTAATAAAATTTTAATTTATTTTAGTACTATTGTTAAGTATCTGGTAATAGCTGCTAATGTTACAGATAAATTTAATGACTTATGTCACGTGTACTCTTTCTTTTTTTCCTCATATTAATTAGTTTTACCTGTTTGTGGGTAATCTAAATACAAATACAAATATTTAATAAATCAAAGTATCACCCCTTTGTTAAATGGGATTATCCTTTGTGTTTACTAATTATATAATAAAATGGACTTTGTCGGTTGTGTTGATTTATGTATATTCAGTGAGTCATTTTATAAACTAATTTGATCTTATGTAATTATACTTAGTTGTTATCTGCGGTTGTAATAGATTTATGTGTGTGAGTGTACATATACATATATATATATATATATATTTTTTTTTTTCTGTCCGTATGTTTATGCATGTGCACATAACTGCAAATTAATGTGTAATTACGTTAATTTTGTGTAATTGTTTGGATGTGTTTATATTAAATGACTTTCCACCTAAATTCTAACTGGAAGAAGTATAAATATGAGATTTATTTTACTATTCAGTTTTATCTCTGTATTTTACATTCATTTTGGGTTGGTAGTATCTAAACTGTAAAGTTTTGCAATGCATGTTGGAATGTGGTAGCTTCATTCACAACTTTGTATGTAAACAACAACATCAAACAGATCTGACACTGAGGAATTTAAAAGCTGGAAAAGTTAAAAATTTGAAAAACAAATATTTGAGGAAAAGAGGGGAAAAAAGGTAAAATGTATTGGCATTTTTTCAGATTCACAGTATTTAGCTGAGAATAAACCCTATAAAACTGTTCACTGCCACATTGAAATGAATATCTAATTTAATTTTCTGTATCTGTTTGTATAAGAACTTTAACACTATAAGAAAGAAAAGTTTAAAGGAGCAAGTATACACAATTCTATTTTTGTCTTTATAAAAGATTTTAGACTTAAATGATAAACACAACTTGAGTATGTTTAGCATTTGAATGTAAGCAAGCCATTTACATTTGTTTATATGGAAAGAGAGAGACTCAGAGAAAGAGAAAGAGAAAGAAAGAAAGATAGGAAGATAGTGGGAGAACGAATTATGAGAGAAGGAAAGAGAATGTTAGGAAGTTGCAGAATAAAAAGAGAAAAAGAAAAAGAATTACAAACACTAATATAATTTATATATATTCTATAAATGTTTGTTGTAGTATATTGTACAGAGAGAGAGAGTGAGAGAGAAAGGATCATAACTATATGTGTATATATGTTTATATATTTCAGCATATGTTTATTGTTGTATGGGATTGATACAGTCAGAGAAAATGAATGATAAGACTTAAAATTATACTGCTAATACTTTAATGTACTGTGCATACAGATGAATGCATTTTCTAAGGTGTCAGAGTGTGATGACAAAGCTATCACCGTATCTGAATAACTACATTATTGCTGGATATAGGCTTCATAGCAATTAACCTGTTGACCCCAAACAGCTTTTGTGGATGCGCACACATCAGGTGACTGGAATCACAAAGTGCAACGCTTACAGAAAATTGGACCTTTTAAAAGATTAAGTAAAACATTAAACATTTTTACTGGTGAAATGGCATGTTTAGCGTATGTCACTGTTTGCATTCATACAAGTAAATGATATTTATTTTATGTGTTGTTGTTGGGTGTTTTGACTGAGCATGTGTGTGTGTGTGTGTGAGAGGAGAAATAACTTTAATATAAAAAAATTGTTACAGAAATGTGTTGTGATAAAGAGGTAATGTTTATTAATGTGTGTGTGTGGTGGGTATTGAAATCAGAGATAAAACATGTATTGATAAATCTTTCAGTTTAAGAGCTTAACTAATTTCACCACTGATATGTTTTACTTAACACTACTGTATATTTACAGCCCAGTTCTAACCTTCACAAAGTAAAACTTTAAGCTATAAAAATATCTCATACAAACTTACTTATAAAAATATGACTTGGTCACATTTATTTCAGAACACAGAACTGAATATAAAAATAATCTTCACTTAAGCATTGACAGGAAATATTTATTTCTATATCATTGTTGGTTCCAGTTAAAATAAAAATTAAAATAAAACTGGAATATAAAACTGACTAAAATATATACAAATGATTTATATTTATCAGTAAAAGATAGAAATAACTTTTATTCTTCACATCCTGAATCACTGAATATTGTGCTAATCACTATTGGCATAACCACTGATAATTTTTCAGTATTTATTATTCATAAGTTAATTATTTGTTGTTGTTTGTTTCTAAACAGTTGATATTTGCTTGTAGATCCAAAATTCTAGACAGTGTTTTAAATATTTCTGGTTGTAATAAGAAATAATATTTAGTTCATAGAAGCTTAAAACTGGTCTAACTTCTAAATGGCACAGGTGCACACACTTTTGAAAGGTAAGATATATAAATACTTGTCAGAACCAGGTAATGAATGGCAAGAGTGAAGTAAGTTACAAATATTTAAACACAAACAGGGATTTTTTTTATTATTATTATTATTTTTTTTTTATTAAGAACTTATACATCTGCACCTTTCCATAAGGATAAAAGCACAGATATTAATTATGGAATTGAAAATAACAGTGGACATTGAGGAAGGTCGATATTGTAATCTCTCTTATGGTCCATGTCTTAAACTTTTGAGTCTGCTTCAATATATTTAGTATGTAGTATTACATTTATTCAGTATATCTGTTTTTAATATTTTATAATATTTTCAGAAAATGTTTGAAAATATAACTATTATGCATTTTGTTTGTTACTTTGTTGAAAACCAAGTTTCACGAGAATCAGTTTATAGTTTAAATTCTCACAATGAACAAATAAACGTGGATTGAATCAGTTTTTTTTTAATCTCAGTGTGTATGTAAATCTGTGCCAGAAGCTGGACTTAAAAGACAATTTGCACATTCCAGGTGACAGTGTACACACTGGTGATGTGACATGTTGAAACAAGTGTCTAACTGTTTACTGTGCAGATCACACAGGTGAAGATGATGAACAATATGTTTGTGTGATGTTAAGATAAACTTTTGTTTTTGAATCACACACCATGCTGAAGTATATTTAAAGACTTTTTAATATTTAAATTTTTTTTAAAATCCTTCATTACATTCCGAGTGAAAGTTTTTCATCCAGTTCTTCATGACTATTTTATTAAAGAACATGGTATATGTTTTCCTGTCTGTGTCAGAATTCTTATAATACAATTGCTTTTTTCCCCTTTGTCTTTGATTGGTAAATTTATAACAAATGGTTTTCTAATTGAAGCCATTATTACATCAAAGGTTGTGGTCTTGCTTTCTTGCCTAGATGTAAAAGTTAATAATTATAAACAATTGTTTTCTCCTTTGCTTGTGACTGATATTGGTAGATTAATTCAAAGCATTGTTATATCACTAGCCATGGTACTTGTTTCCCTGCCTAAATAAAAAATTTTTTTCTTTCTTTGCAATTGACTGATAATAGGTGAACATGATAACATCATTATGCATTTTGGTATCATTTCTTTGGTGTAACTTGGTGCAAGTAGTAAGTTTTCTTTGGTATCATTTCTTTTATGTAATTCAGTGCAAGTAATACATTTTCTTTGGGATATCATTTCTTTTACATAATTTATTGCAAGTAATAAATGTTCTAATACATACCATTGTTGTATTGAAGGCTATGGTACATGCTTATAACACTAACAACATATTTCAGGATGCAAGACTTCTAATTCAAACCATTGTTACTTCAAAGACTGGTACATGCTTTTCTGTCTTTATGATGATGTATGTAAAATAAATATTTTTCCTTTCTGCCACTTACAGATATAAACATTTACAGCAGAACTCTGGATGGTAGATTCCTAATTGAAACCATTGTTATAACAAAGACAGGTACATGCTTTCCCCCATGCATAAGAGGTGCATATAAACAATCCATTTCCCCTTTGCTGTTGATTGATTGCAGTATCAGACAGGATGCTAATAGTAGGTTTTCTAATTCAGACCATTGTAATACAAGTAACACATGAATGACACTGAATAATAATCACATATAAACATGTTGATGTGTCGTTAATCATTATTCCTTTGACAGGAAGGTAAAACAACAGTTTAAATTATATGCTTCATAGATGTCATCTGTTGTATGTGTCTCTGTCAGTCATGTGGTCTTGTTTAGTAAATGGATGAATATATTTTAATGGGGATTCAGAGTATCAGTTGTTGTTTATTTTTGGGAAGAAAAATAATAAAAAGAAATCTGTTGGACATATATTTTCATGATTACTTTTGCTGATAAAAATATGGGATTTTATCTCTGGAAAGATTAAAAAAGAAGAGAAAAACAACTTTTTGAAAAATGCTCAAATAACTGAAATAACCACAGCATCTTCAGATATATCCTTTAAATATGAAATACTTTGTCAAATGAATTGCAAATACATTTTTGTCACTATTATTTTATTTTGAGGTTGACATTTATTTTTTTTGAATGAAACAATAAATTCTTTCTGACATATTTGTTTTGACTAAGAACCTCTCCAGTGATCAAAGACTATTTTCACATATTCTGCATGCCTGTCTCAGAATTTCTAATTAACTTGTCAATCACTGCAAATTACCATGACTACATTCCTTATTACAGGTGTGGGTAATCCACTGAACTTTAAGCATATTACCTGCCACATGTTAACTTGGTTAAAAAAATAATGATGATGATAATATCATTACACATTTTGATATCATTTCTATGGTGTTACTTGGTCTTAGACAATTGTTAATGTATCTATGATTGTTCTGAGTACACAAGATCTGGACAAAACAGGTACTTATAACTCTTACCTGCTTTAAAATGATAATATATGTTTTAATATCATTTCTGTTGTTTATCTTGGTCTAGAAAAATTATCATTGTGTTCCTGTGATTGATTGGCTAGCTGTTCCAAGCACACAGGAGTTGGACACTATAGTTAATGTTATTTATAATTCTGACCGGGTTAAAAATACTAATGTCATATTTTTTTTAACTATTGTATAACTTGGCCTATGATTGTCTAGGTGTGTATTTTAAGCAGTCAAGACTTGAGCAGTTCAGGTTTTTATAATTCCCACCTGGTTAAAAATAATAATGTCATCATATATTTTGGTTTCATAGAAATTATAATTTTTACCTAGTTAATAATCAGAACAAAACAGCATAGGTCTCAGTATTATTTTTATAAAGTAAGCTGGTCTAGGACAATTATTAATGTTTTTGTTAATGTTTTTTTGTGATTGTCTCGCTGTGTGTTCTGAGCATACAAGACTTGGACAGTACAGTTATTTATATTCCTTACCTGTCAGGATATAAATGTCTAGACATATTCAGGTACATCATAAATCTTTTGACATTTTCATGAACATTGCATTGTAGAAGGTTTGTACATTTTCCTCATGTGATTGTTCTGTTTTGAATTTCAGTACTGCAGTTGTCATATGATTAAATAAATAATGCTTTTCTTGTTTTAAAAAAGTAATTTCAGAAGTGAAATGTTGTTTTTGTGAAACAGATGGATTAGCTAAACATAAAATAGAAATTAATGTGTATATTTATTCTGTATTTTGTATATGTGTATGTATGTCTGTATGTCTTGCATGCATATATGCAGTAAAAAAATACAAACACACACACACACACACACACACACACACACACACACATATATATAGAAATAAACAAACCTTTTCTCTCTCAAATTTTATCTTTCCCTGCTATCATTAGAAAAATATTAATTTTATTTTTTTGAATACCTCATGGAGTATTTTATCATGCACAGCATAATAGTATAAATTGTAATTAGTATTAGCTTACAGAATACATTGTATGGTACAGGTGAATGTTTACATCTAATTTGACTGTTATAACACGCAGTACATATCACTTACAGTAGTGTGATTTAAACACTGTAATACTGGTGCTTCATAATTATGGTGTTACTGTACTCTATAGTACAATGAGTAAGTCTTAAATGCTAGATGCTGGGGTCAAAGGCTAGTATTGTGATACATTCTTATAGATAACTGGGATACTGAAGATCATTTTATTTTCTTCTCATTGAAGCACATCAGTATTCATTTTGTCTTGATTTGAACAATATTTCCTACATAATAATGCTACTACTACCACTGCTACTACTACTACAGTACAACAACAACTGATAGTGAAGTTATGAAGCATATTTCCAAAACAATAATGCTGCTATTACTACTACCACAAGTTGCTAATTATGGATTATGGGCGATGACAGGCATTTTTGAACTTTCACTGGATGTAAGCAGTGCTCCAGAATGATTGATATATGATTACATGAAAATGTTTTATCAGAAATGAAAATATGTTATGAGTATCTATTTTGTAAATATGATATATTCAGGCAAATAAATTAAAAAATGAAATTGGATATATATATATTAAAAGAAATGTGTGTGTGCCACTATATGTGAGTTTGTATCATGTGTTTTTGTATATAATAATAAATATACAGTAATTTTGGCACTTTAATAAAGTACACAGTTTCAAACACATTAAAAACAATTCAGAACAGAAGCAAATTCTGTATATTCAAAATGTGATCAAAATTTACAAATTTCAGTCATTCAAAAACTGGGCTTCATATATCATTGCTTTGAATAAGTTCATTTCTGTCCTCTATAGATTAAGACAATGATTGTTTTACGCAATTTGTATTTTTTTTTTTTTTTTTCCATTTGTTCATTCATCTCTGTATAAAACCTGTCTGTTCAGACTGTTTATTTTTATTTATTTTATTTTATTTTTTATTTTATTTTTACAGTTCATGGTGCACGTGGTCTGAAGGGAAAGAAACCTGGTGAGTTTTATTTATTTTTATTTTTTTTATTTTTTTTTAATTTTTTTATTTTTTATTTTAAATCTTTGTAAGAATGAACAGTTGTTCTGCTGTTGTTTGGAGATATTCAAGACATGCTGACTAGAGGCTATCTCTGTTTCACATTCAAATGCAACCAGCCGGTGTTGGGATGAAATTAAATAACTTGTTACCACTCCCAAAATATCTCGAAACATGATGCCCACAGCAGTTTTGCACACGATTGCATGATATTTTTACAAGATTCTGAAAGAAAATAGAAAATATTTTATTCTGTTTTATTTAACTTAAATTTGTTATTTGTTATTATTATTATTTCTTCTTTTTGTTTTTATTTATTTATTCATTTTTTTTTTAATAAAATAAGTGTAAATGAATAAAAAAATCAAAATACTTTTGATACTCTTTTTTTGTGTAAATCAGCTTCTGACTAAAGTATGAATCTTTTGGGAGGAGTCTTGAAAATTGAAAAAGTAACTAAAAAAGATATTTAAAAGCAAAAACAACAACAACAATAATTATAACAATGTTGATTGTAGATGAGCAAATATTTATTTAATGACACGTACACATTTTAATTTCAGTAGCAGTGTGTAATACATGTTTATATATATATATATATATATATATATATATATATGGTAGCTTATAATTATATTACCCCATTGAAATTAATATCAGAAATATAATAACATGATAAAAGAGTTTAATAATATATTTTGTTTCCTTGCTAATTATCTGATATATGTATATGTATTTTCTTTCCATGATTTTCATGATTTTTTTACCATGAAAAATATTTGCCATGTTTTCTGTTTATTCTTGAAAATTCAATGTGAAAATTAACAATTTAATATTTCTTTATTTATATTTATTGTCATCAGTAGCAGCAGCCTACATACATTAATAATAATTCACATTTATTCACAAAGCCAGGGCTTTCATAAAAATTGGAAATTATCATTTTTGATTTTCATGCTTTTAAAATTATTATATTAAAAAAATAATAATAATAATAATAATAAAATAATAATAATAATAATAATAATAATAATAATAATAATAATAATAATAATAAATCTATTATATATGAACACACATATAGTTAAACAAATGTTTTATAAAATGATAAAATTTAAATATTTTCTTTCTTTCTTTCTCCTACTGTTACCAGGTCGGTGTAAATTTTCTGTTATTTTTGGAGTTGGGACTAAGAAGTATCGAACGACTATTGTCAAAGATCCAGGTGGAAACCCTGACTGGAATGAAGAATCAGTTGTGTGAGCACATACCTCTGTCTCCATGTTTGCATATGCAAGTGACATGATTCTGTGTGTGTGTGCGTGTGTGCATGCGTGCGTGTGTGTATTTGAATTTGTCTAAGAAGTAAAGTCAAGCATGCATGCGCATAGGTGTTTATATGAATACACATTTGCATAAATACAGATGTATATGTATAGATTTTCACATAATTTAATTAGAAAATTTAATGTGAACTCTCTCTCTCTCTCTCTCTCTCTCTCTCTCTCTCTCTCTCTCTCTCTCTCTCTCTCTCTCTCTCTCTCTCTCTCTCTCCTTAAGTTTAAATGTATATATGATTTAAAATAAAAACTATGAAAAAAAAAAGTGAAAATAAATTTAAATTATTATTTTATTAAGATTTATTTAATTTTATTTTAAATTATATTTATTGTTAATATGATTTTTATTTTTCATTTTTCATTTTATCCATCATATTAATTTGCAACCAGTTTTAATTATTTGTTTTTAATTCCTTTTCATTTTTGCAGTAAAGTTGGAAATTCTAGTGACTATCGTTTTTCACAGTCACAGAAAAGGAGGACATTCTGGGTCAGATTGTAATTCCTTTGACCACATTACCCACCGTTCAAGGTCAAGTGAAAAGAACTCCTCTGCGGCCACACAAGAAGTGTCCTGTTCCACAAGGGGAGTTAATCTACCAGTGTTACATATCGAGCAGACGGCCAATTTCTGACGGCCTGCAGACGCGGTCCAGCACAACAGTCACCAACAGACCACATCTAACAGGTTTCGCCCGATTGCGGCAGAACTTAGTACCATCGACATACTCAACTCACCAAACATTCCGAAAAGAGGGCAAAACAAGCACATTATCAAACCTAAACAAGAAATTTTCTAAGTCATTTCATGACATTTTCAGCTTTGGGAAAGCAGCGGAAAATGAATCAAAATCGTTCCGATCTTTCAGCAGTCACATCAACCTGGAGGACACCGGCGAGACACCAATCATCAACTCGATAACACCGAACATTGTCAGCACCGAAGGTGGGACGCGATTGGCCATCGATGGTAAGAATCTTGGTCTCGGCAAGTCGGACATCGTCGAATTAATACTCTGTGGTTGTGACTTGCTCAACTCGGTCGAATTCGAATCGACGAATCGAATCTACTGCACGACAACAGCGACAACACCAGGCAAAGGTGATCTGTGGCTGGAAACTATCTCAGGGGGTCAGACTGTTGTTAAAAATGTTTTTACCTTCGTCGACAAGTCATCGCCGACCAAAACGTCAAACAAAGCAGGGGACGACAAGGAAGAGGACGATGCGTCTGTAGGCAGTGAGGGAATCACCTTCAGTGCGAAAGCAGATGACGAGGAGAATCCAAGTCCACTTCCGAAAAGAATGGGGAACAACCAACCAGTGCCAAATGAGGCAGATGAGAAACAGGTTAGTTATGTTAATGTTTTGAGTTTTTGAGTGTGATAGTTTTTGTTGTTGTTCCCAGTCCTGAGTTTTCTGATTTGATGGTGTTATGGTTATTATGAAAATTACAGAATGCAGATACAATACTATTCTGAAATTGTTCCATATTTAATTGTTTTTTTTTCATATATTGTTATATTTCTTGTTGCTGTTAAAGGATTTAAAAAATTCGACCAGTACCTTGCCCCGAATCAAGAACAACAGTTGTGGCGAAGCTCAAGGAAAATTTTACAAAAAGAATTTCATGAAACATCTACGTCAGTCAAGCGAATCCGTCCTGACTATGAACCGTGAAGCGAGAGAAAGACAAAGTAAGAAAGACAGTTAGAAAAGTAAATTAATCAGTATACAATATGTTGAATAATACTTGTAAATACATTTCAGTTTAGCTGTCATTGGTTATCATTATTAGCAGCTGTAATGCTGATAAAAGAAAAGAATCTCAAAAGATCAACAGAATCGAATATTCCAATCAGTTAGCATCAAGGATATTTTACATTTATCTTCTTGTGTGGCCAGGATAGCACTTACCATAGCTTTAAATAATCTTGTTAAATGGCATTGATTTTAATGTGAAACAGCCTATAATGAGAACCAATAGTCCATCAGTGAATATTTTATTTCTAAGATATTTTTAATTTCAAAACCTTTTTCTTCTAACATTAACAATTAAGCAGGTTCATGTATGATATCAGTAAAGCATTTCAAAACAACACGTAGTTCAATGAAATAGTTTGAATATTGTCAAATTTTTATTTGTTTCAGGTTTGTCAAAGGCACAGCTGAAAGAAGAAATAACTAAGTTACAGAATGAAAACAAAGGTAACAACTAACAGTGTCAGCCATATACTTCTTTGTTTTTTATTATTTGGTTTTAATATTTTTTGTGTTCTTTACATTTCATGTTGCTATTTCATTATCATTAGTAGTAGTAGAAGGTAATGGTAATATTAACTAGTAGTAATTGTTGTAAGAAGAAGTAGTGGTAGTAGTAGTAGTTAAAGTAGGAGGAGGAGTAGTAATCGTAGTGGCAGAAGTGGTAGAGGTGGTAGTAGTAGTAGTGATAATAGTATTAGTGGTAATGTTATTACAATTATTAAACATTACGGTTGTGAAGTAAATATATTTTTATTTCTTTATTTCTTTCAGCTCTCAAGCAAGATTATACTGCACTACAAGCTCAGAACCGAGACATGAAAAGTTACATCGACAGGCTGCTTACCAAAGTTCTTGTTCATTGCCCTGAAGCTCTGGAAAATGACCCTCCACGATTTTAACATTAGTCAGTAAAATCATTAATTAATGTACATTGTGGAATATCTATGTATATATATCGAAACTGAGGTATGACGTAACACACACTTCACAACCCGTTGTTTATTATCGTATTTAATAACTTATTATATTCTGTAAGATTGGTTTTAAAATATGGGTTGAGGTATTTATGGGTTTTTTAACATTATGCACCAGTATTGTTAATTATTTTTTAAACCCCATCCACCCACAAAAAAAAAAAAAAAAAAAAAAAAAATGTATATAATGGTAATAAAATGGAGTAAAATTTTTTTTAAACTTACAGTTCAAAAATTAGCACAAAAAAATATATATATTTTCGTCATTTTTTTTCTTCTTATAATATTTCATAAAACATTGAGGGAAAAAAAGCTTAAAAACAAATAACATGAAAGTTGAATGTAATTAAAATAAAATAATGTTAAAAAGAACAAAAAATTTATTATATATCTTTCTGCTTCAAGAAGATTGATTAATATGCAACATGCAATAATATTTGTATTGTATTTTTGTAGAATAAATATTTAACTTACAAAACAAAACAAAAAAAAGACAAAAAAAAAAAAGAAGAAACAAAGCAGATTTTTTATTTATAAAATAAAATCTTCATATATATATATATATATATATATATAGATTATAAATATAATATTTTACAAATTTTATAATAAAAGTATTTAAAATAATTTCAGTATACATGTATTTATATATTAAAGCAACATTTGTGCTAATTCTGAAAAATTTTACTTAGCTGTGTTAATCATTTGAAAAAATTAAAATACCCCCAAAATATAGTTGTTATTATTAAATCCAAAAAAAGAATTATTGAAAATTTGTCAAATAAATAAATAAATAAATAGATAAAATAGGAAGTTTAATTGCAAAAATATTAATCCAAAAAAAAAAAAAAAAAAAAATTAAAAGTTGCTTGGTTTATGAATTTATGTATATATTAATTAATAAATAAATTTAATTATATATGATAAAGAGATATATCTAAATATTATATTTCATATAAGTTTTGAACACACATTTATCATATTTGCTTAAACAATGACAAGGGAGATAACTTGTGTGCTTCTTATATTGCATTGAGATCTGTTCTAAATAGAATTTATTTTTTATTCATTTATTTTATTTTTATTTTTATTTTTTTCATCAGAATCTTAAAAATTAAGAATCTCCTGCTGAAAAATACAGTAAATGCATTTTTATGATTAGCTTTTATATTAATCATTATCAATAACCAAATATTTTTTCATTTTATAATTCAAAAAAAAAATTAATATGCTGTTTGTTGCCTCAAGTCTTTCAAAACAGCTGATAAAAGATTATGTAATTGTATTAAATAGATAAAATGGATCAAATTAATAGGTTTAAATTAATTACATTAGATTTTTGTATTTATTCCTTTTTTCTTTTTTTTTAAATTCAGTTTTTGATTTGTTTTAATAGCTTTATCATCATTATTATTTTATTATTATTATTATTATTATTATTATTATTATTATTATTACTAATTTTTAGCAAAAATATATGATTATTGTGCACAATAGTTAATAAAAATTAGGTTCATGGTGAAATGCTGGCTAAATTAAAATATATGTTCATTTTAAACGATAAATACACAATTTGTATATGCAATTAATTTTCCTGCTGTTATTAGCTTCCTATTTTTCTACTGATCTTACTTCAGTGCCAGTATGATAATTATTTTAGACAGGGTATCTATTATACTGATAATTTCTGTCTAATGTTTAATCTACTTAAAAGAAAAAGATTTAGAAAAAAAACAACAACAACCTAATAATACCATTTATATGATATTAAAATAAATTACAGTTGATGATTTAAAATTTCAGTACTGCTTATATATATATATATATATACACACACACACACACACACACACACACACACACACACACACACACACACACAATCATCTTTGGTGGCTTGGAAATCTGTTGTTAGCTAACATTTTCATAATGTTTTATATTTATATTTAAATCTTTGTACTCTTAATCTTTTTGTAATGTTACGTCTGTGTATATATCAGAACTGAACTGAACTTTATTTACATTTGGGTCGTAATTCAGGTACATGAACTCGTATGTATGAGAACCTGTATATGATGACTGTATGTGTCTGTCTGTCTGTCTGTCAGTGCTTATTCACAAGTTGGTATGTTATGATCAGATCTGTTTGGAATGGATTGATATTTTAAACAAACAGGGACAAATACTGTAAAGTAAAATTACATCACTTTTTAGAAAGTAGAAGATTTGAATTACTGTTTTGTACAGAATCAGTATATTTTTATAAACAATTTACATCAATTAAGTAAATACTTAATCTGTATTAATGAGATTTTTCTATGAATTGTTTAGAAAATAATTTCTAGTATTAATGTTGTTATGGTATTTTTATTTTATTTTATTTTATTTTATTTTATTTTATTTTATTTATTTATTTTTTTGATTATTAAATTAAAATCTCTGTGTATTATTTTTATTTTATTTTATCCCTGGTGTATTTTATTATGTGTTTTTAAAAAATATATTAACAATCGGATATAAACAGTTAAAGGAACTTTTTTAACTGAATACTTCACAAGTGTATTTTTTCTAAGTGATGTTTATACTCTTGTAAAAATGAAAATATATTTACAGTTTTCATAGTTGTCTGGTTGTGTCTCTGGATGGTGGGATCAAACATCTCATTTCATTTTTTATTCTTAAATTTTACATAATTTAAAGCTCCTTTAGATACTTTGTTTAAAACAAATAACATTTTCATATTAATATACATTAATTTCTAAACATCCAGCTTCGTAAATCCAGAATTTTTTTTTATTACAAACTGAATATTTCCAATCTGATATAAATATTTATTATTTTTGTCACTAATTCTCCGTTTATGTATTGATGGGTCACATTTAATTATTCTGTCTATGTTACTCCATTTTTATTTTTGCTTCTGTTTGATTCCATTTAATCGAATTTGACTTTTCTTTTTTTAATTCAGACTTTATTTTCTTTATTTTGAATTTCATTTCGCTGTTATTTCTTTTGGTTTTTTCTAAAATGAACAAATTTTACTTTGTGTTTTTAATCCATTTTTTCAAAATTGTTTATACTTTGTTGATTGGTTGTTATTTTTTGCTTTTTTTCCCAAGAAAAAATATTCCCATTTCATCTCCTTTCCCCACCCACCCCCACCTTTCAGAATGGAATAATAATTTTCCCAGAATGTAGAATGAAAGTGCAATTAATTAAATATGAATTTTTATATAAATACCTTAGCTCTTTGTGCATATTGATGCATCAGTAACTTTAGACATCTTTATCTGTCAGAATCAATATATATATATATATATTTATATATATATTATGAATAATATTGTTGTTTTATTTAATCTAAAAACAACAATTTGAAAATAAGTCCATTGAAAACAAAATATTGTATAAATATTAATGTTCAAGGTTTACTAGTCAAATCATGAAACGTGAATTAGCTCTTCTTTTTTTTTAAATTTATTTAACCTCTTTCCACCTCCCCCTCCATCTCTCCCTCTTCCCTTTTCTTCCCTTTTCCCATTATTTATTAAACTCCAGCATTTTGTTTTTCTTTTCTTTTGTTTATATACTTATTTAATTTTTATTTTTATTTTTTATCATTCATGTACAATGTTGTTTTTTTTTCTTTTCTTTTTGAATTAAACACTATTTCATCTCTGCCTCATAGACTTTGAGTTGCAGGGAATTCTTTTTTCTTTTCTATTCCTTTTTCTTTTCTGTTTTTGTGTTAGTTATAAATTTATAACTGTTTCTTTTATTCATGTTCTAGTTGTGAAATTCTGTTTTATAATAATAATCATGTGAAATCAATTTTTTTAATTTTCACCATGTTTTTGTTTCATTTTCTTATGAATGTTATTTATAGATCAAGTATGAATGTTAGTTTAAGAATTTAAACAATTTATGTTTTCTGTGATATTAACTGGTTTTGAACATTATATTTGGATATATATACATGTGTGGGAGATAGTACACACTTGTAAAAATTTATAAATCTGATAGTTGTGGAGTAGGATTCAGTTAAAAATATAATGAAGCCTGTGTTAAATGTTTGAACTGTAATCATTCACCTACCTTAACATTTATGAATTTAAAAATCTGAAAATGATTGTAATAACTTTTTTAATCTCAGACTTCTTTTTAAAAAAAATTGAGTATCTTACTTAGTTAAATTTTTGATAATTTTTATTTTCTTGCCAAATTTACCTATTCTCAGTCTATTTATTTATTTAATCTTTTAATTTTGTTTATTTATTTTTATTTTTTATTTTTTTCACTCATTATTAACCTTCTCTTTAATCACAAAATATATTAATAATGGGGGAATTTGGAAAAACATATATATATATTTATTAATTTTTTAATTGTTTTATTTTTTTTATACATTTACATTTGTAACAATGTGTATGCAGGGAATGTATGAGGGTTATCCATTTATTTCAAATACTGGTTTTAGGTTTTCATAGTATTTATTTTATATTACACATCATTGTGTTTATACATAATTATCTGTGTATTGAAACAGTTGTATCCAGTAGATTGTATCTACAAAATTTATATATTTAGAAATTTATATAAACAAAAATTTTTTTTTTTTTAATTTATTTATCTTCTGGTTTGTTGCATAAATCAAACCAAAAAAAGAGTAAAAAGTAAATTTCAAAAAAAAAAAATATATATATGGTGAAATAAAAAAAAATTAAATACAATATTTACAAAATTAAAAAAAAAAAGAAGATAGAAAAGGAAGATATTTGAAAAAAAAGCTGTAAAAGGATAAATTTGAAAAAAAAAAAAATTATAAAAAATATATATATCTAAAAAAAAATTAAATAAAAATTAAAACACACTGAAAATTAATAATTTAAATCAAATGGGCTACATAAATAATTTTTTTTTTTTTTTTTCCAAAACTCTTAAATTCCACCATTTTTGTTTTTCAGATCATTTGCAGTTTGCTATTATTGCTTTCTTCATTAGCTGCTTAAGAAAATATGCAGTATTTATTTAGAAAAGTTTTTGTGTTATTTATTTTTTTACTTAAAACTGTAAATTGTTATGTGATGTATATAAATGTTGACGTGAACTAAAAAGCTATGATTACATCATGTTTTTGTGTCACAGTCTTCCAGATTAAGCAGCAGTAAATTCATGTAGTCATTTTACTTCTTGAGTTTGTTGGTTTTTTCATGTACTACCATGTATTTTATCAGGTAACCAATCCTTTTGACACTGCATGCTCAAACTGATGATAAATATTGAAGAAGAATAATCTCAGTTACCAATTGGAATTTTGAACTACAGATACTATCATCATCATCATCAACATTATCATCATCATCATCATCATCATCATCATCATCATCACCTTCATTATTATTATTTTTATTTATTATTTATTATTATTATTATTTATTTTTTGTTATTTTATAATATTTATTTATTTATTTATTATTATTATTATTATTATTATTATTATTATTATTATTATTGTTATTATTATTATTTAAAATTATGTTCACATGTACAAATATTTATGAAAAAGTAAAAGATAATTATTAACATGTTAACATGTAATGTCATTTGCTGACAAAATTCTTCTAAAGTGATTTCTTGGTCAGTCTCATCATGGATTCACTATCTGGTGTATGTATTATCATGTCCAACACTTAGCAGCAAGATACCAATATATCAACCATGCCATAGACAGGAAAGTGCTCATTTTGACAAGCAAATAATGGAGAAGTGGTTGGAACAGGCATATACTATGGAGGACAGATCCACTAACCCATTATGGCTCAGGCCAGCAGAATTTTATTGCAACAGTATAATAATGAGGTGGGTTTTTTTAAATTTAATGTGTCATTAACAAAACACTCATTAATGAAGTTCTAGGTTTTCTGTAATGTGTAAAGTTAGTTGTAGTTTTTACTGATAAAACATTCACTATGGCTGCAGCATTTGGTCTCCAGTACTCTACTCTACTGCATCAGGTCTAAAATATTAAACACAGTGTGTTATGTCTTAAACATGATTGATGACAACAACAGATAAAAATATATTAATGTATAAAGTTTTCTCAGTGTATATAGTTATTTAGAATAAATAAATAAATAAATAAATCTAGATTAACATCTTTAATGTGAATGTGTTATTAAAAAGTTTTCATTTATCAAGATCGACAGATCTGTAATGAATAATGTTAATGTATAATGTTAATTGTTATTCTCTTTGATAAAATATCTTACAAATGTCTGTGTGACACTGTACAATTGTAGTTCCATCAGTTACACTCTTAACACAACATTTTTGTCAGTGAAGTGGATGGCAGTTGTCCAACACACAAAAATGAGTCAGTGTGTCACTGACAGTAACAGATTAATAATAATTTAAAAAATGTGTCAGCTGTCATTAATTAAATCATTCATTCATCTTGACTGACAGCAATGTGTTGAGTTTTTAACAGAAGATGTGTATCAGCATGTTTAACTGAATGGAGCATGTAGATGGTAGTTTTGTGTTGAACTATGTGAGCATGTCCAAGATCAGTCTTTTGTATATGCAGTTCATTTATCAATTCTTTTGTAGAAAAATTAAAATAATAATGATTTTGATAAACCAGACACTGAAATGAATGTTTATTAAATTTAGTACTAACCCTCCCAAAAACAACAAAGAACAACTTCTGTTGTTGGTTTTCAAACTACTGTACCAGACTGAAAAACCAGGCATACAGAATAATCAAAGGGATTAAAAGGTCTGACCCATAGAACACAGTATTTAATTTAATCAATGTTTTAAAGTTACATTACTTTACTATTAGATGGACCTTTCTGCTAGCATGGCTGCATCTTCTAAGCATATTGTATATGTAGATGTAGCACATAAATAATTTTTATAATAGAAGACCATTATTTCATATATAAATGAAAAATTATACATGTAGTGCATAAACATAATATAATAACAGAAGACAAAAACAAAGGTTTATATTAGATTGTGTTTATTAGGCATGGTAAACATTAATTGTCTGGTGAATCATCTTATCAAACATTGGGAAGAGGTTGTATGTAAATGGGGAAAGAAAAAAAAAAACACACATTAGAACACATCAGGTAATTGAGGACACCAAAGAACAGATTATGTTTTATTATTATTAAACTGTTTTCTTATAATTAAATTTTGTTTGAAAGACAACATACATTTTACATAAAACTGCTGTTAATATTCTATGTGTTATTTTTAACATTTACTCAACATTATCATCATTAAAAAGACTTCGTCCTACATGCATGAAAACATTTAGTATAAAGATATGTCCAACACAGACAACACTTTTTTTTTTTTTAAACAGACATTCTATTATTTTTTGGTTCAATAATTGAATTCATTGTTTATTAAAACATCACAAATAAAACTAAAGTTTATGTAGTAAGCAAATATTAAAAAATGATTGGCATATCTGTAATTAAATTTGTAAAGTATATGAGTATTAATCTCAAATAATAATACTAACAACAACAATAATAAATAATTGAACTGTCAGTTTACATCCCAGTGATAGATAAATTCAAAACCTATATTTATACAGTGATTTCAAATGCAGTTGTGCATTTTCTGGACATATCTTTTCTAAAGGTTAATACTATTTTTCAGTTTCTGCTTATAATGAAAAGGATTTAGTTAGACTGCTGTAAATCAACATCATCTTTTCAAAAAGAAAAACAAAAGCACCAAACGAAAAGACGTAAGGAAGAAAAGAAAAGAAATAACCATTTTATTGAGCTTAACATAAAAACAGCATCAATTTTAATTATCTTCAATGGTGTAGCCATTATTGTTTTGCTTCTGAGGAAAAGACTTGCAGAAATTGGTTATACTTTCACTTCAAACATTATCACACAATCCAAACCATTGACAATACTCAACCTTTGAGTTCTGGCTTAGCCAATTTAATGTACATTCCAAGTTCTATACTATACTTAAATGTCAACATCTGCACTTATTTGTTTCAATCAGAATTGGCATGTAGATTACCTGTTTCTTTTTTCGAAATATATTTTTATTAGTAAAATTGTTCAGATGTGCTCTGACAATAACAATCAGTTTTATTCAGACAGAAGAGAAAAAGAACATTAATAAAAAAAAAAAAAACAAAAACGAATACATGCTAACATCCTCTGTACTAAACTAAACACACCTAAAATTGAAAACTAAACATTCTCCCTGACTTCTAATTTCTTTAATTTTTAAAAAGTTACTCATTTATGATATCACAGAATGAAAAAAATATGAAAAAAAAATATATAAAACAAAGTTTAAAAAAAAAAAAAAAAAAAAAAAAAAGAAGAAAAAAAAAAGTTAAAGAAATAAAAATGCATTTCATATGATTACAATATCACAAAAAAATATAACAAAAAATTACATTATCAGTGTATAAAGATTATATTGCACATTAAATAACTGTAAATACTAAGTGTGTTCATACACACAAACAATCATATTAATTTAATATTTTTATCTAATAAGCTAGCTTTCTAAAATTTGTTTTAATTACAGTAAATACAACTAGACTACTTTTTGAAAATAATCCATTCTTATTTTATTCTAATTTTACAGCACTGTTTTAAACCTGTAATCTTTTTCTTTCTCTCTCTGTTTTGTTCATAAATTTGTTTAAATAATGGAATTCATATTTTTAAATAACAAAAACTAATATACAAATCTAAACTGAGGAATATAATCCATTAGCATACAGAAGACTGTCTATATAAGTGAACTATTACATTTCTTTCAAACAGAATTCAAAAATATAATAATTATTATAAAAATTAAATTAAAAAAAAAAGAAGAAGAAAGGAAGAAAAAAAAACAGACATCAGTTATTCTTAAACTGTTTTTTTGTACACAATTAGCATTCTATATAAAAGAAAGTACATAAGTTTAAATTATGCTTAAAACTGCAAGTTTATGACACTCCAACTTAGACATTGTCAAGCATACCTTTTTATTATTATTATTATTATTTTTTAGATCTAAATTATGCTTATGTATTTGCATTGTTAATCTAACATTCAGACAAATGTTTTCCATCATCTTAAAAAAAAAAATTTAGATTAAAAAAAAAAACAGAATAAAACAAAATTTTAAAAAAATTGTTCATTTTTTTTTTTTTTTTCTTAATTTATTTGGTCTGAAAATGATAGCTATTCAGGTAAATGGATATACACCAGATTTTTGATAAAAATAATTTTAAAATATTTTTTCAATCTTTGCTGTATGGTAAATAAATGGAATATTTGTTTAAAAAAAAAAAAAATAATAATAAACAAATTTTTAAAAAATTATTTATTCTAAAGTAAAAATTATTTTTATTAAACTGTATTTATATATCATATCAATTTTTAAATTGTTTTTCTTTTAAATTTGTATACAATTATTTTAGTTAGTCTTTCAAAAACATCATAAGCATGTTATTGTGGGAACAAAAACAACCAAAATTTTTATTAGTAAAATATTAAATAATAATAAATAATAAATAATAATAATAACAATTTGAATAAGAAATTAAAGCGGCAACATTATTATCACAATCAAATTTTAAAAAATTAACACATGAAGAATAAAAAGGTTAGTTTCTACTTTTTCAATGGGAGACTTTTTTTTTTTTAGGGAAGGGTGTAAATTAAAGGTACTAGGGGCTCACAACATTCATAAGTACTCTTAAACTTGTAAGAGTTCAAAGTCAAACACACAAGTACATTTTGATACATATATATATATATATCATTATTCATGTACATTATTTACTGTTAATTACGATGTACACATACAAATTAAAGTTAGTTTGTCACCTCCAGTGCAAGCAGCATATTGTACTTCATTTAAATGCATTACAACAATCCAGTGATAGTTTTTTTTTTTTTATCTGTGATTTCATTATCAAACATTCTGCCCATTGGTGGTCACTCACATTTAAAAAGGAATGTTTCAGAAAAACACACAACATTAAACTTCTCTCTCTCTCTCACACACTGATTATTAACTGTTAATTACATTTAAAAAGGAATGTTTCAGAAAAACACACAACATTAAACTTCTCTCTCTCTCTCTCTCTCACACACTGATTATTAACTGTTAATTACAAATGAGGCATACAGTGGCGGTTTTAAAAACTTTGTTTCTTAAGATGTACTTCATTTCCACCATTTGTTTCAAACAGGTGTTTATTTATATGTGTAATAATAACAGTAATAATAACACTGCTGTACATTAACAATGTGTTTTAAATTCTAGTCTGTTAAAAAGCAGATTCCCTTGTCAAAAAATTCATGCAAAGAACCATCCAGCAAACATCTAGACATGAATGTTGATATAAACATCAGGCATACGTAGGCAATTTCTGTTCTTTTTTTTTACGCTCCAACTTATTGAAGAAGAAAAAGCACACATTTGGCCTTGCTCTTTGATAAATGGTTAAATGTTAAATGCAAAAAAAAAAAAATAATAACAAAAAAAAAATCCTTTTGTTGTTGTTGTTGTTGTATTTTATAAATATATGAACACACCATTAATGAAAGTAATATGCAGTTGTAAGCAACTGAAGTTAACACTGCGTAATTTTACACACTGAAATTGTAATTTCTGTCTGAGGTGACCTCTGGAGGTCAAACTCAAAAACCCTGATTTACTTTGTTGTTGTTATTGTTGTATTCACGGAGACAGTTATTTATAACCAAGAGCAATGGTTGTAGATGAGTTCTCAACCACAACAATGGTTGACAGTGCATAACACATTACATATGTACTGAAGAGAAATAACAAGAAGCTTCCATACAGAAATAATTCTAGAACTTGTCTTCATTCACAAATAATATTAACCTTCTTTCAAAATCATTCAAGCCTTTAGTTTTGGCAGAATCCAATACAGTTTCCTTTCACAAGTTCTTCTTCGAGAATATTCCTTTTTCAGCAGATTTCTAGAATCATACAAAGTCAAGAGAATTTTAACAATATAAATATTTATCAAATTTTGCAATATTCTAGAATATTTCCTTTTCTTCTATTCCCTCAAAATTTCAACAATTTATTTTTCAATTCTTCAAATTTCTTTATTTCTATGATACTCTAGAATTTTCTCATTCCACAGGTCATGTTCCATTCAACAAAAAGTTTTCACTTATATATTTTTTCAAAAAAACCTTTTCAACTATGAAATATTCAGAAATTCTGCCGTTATTTAATCATATTTCTGTAACATCCTAGAAATCTCTTCAATTTTGCCAAATCTTTTCCTGATCTTTCTTAATCCTAGAAAATGAATCTTTCATCAATTTTATTCTTCCATCAATTAATGTTTTGTCAATTTTATTCCTCTGCTGTATTCAGGACCATCATTTCTTGATAAATGTTTTTCGCTTCCAGCAAACATTTTAAAAGTTAATTTTTTTCATTTTACAAAATTTCTTCATCTAAAGCATATCCCACAGTTCTCTCTGTGACCAGTCATAACACCAAGTTACAAATAATTGTGTCCATGACTTGAGACTCAGAATAGAACAATTATTATTATCATTGTCTAAAATATTATGCACTGTTTAACGAATACTGACAGATCTATAAATAATGAGGTGTGTCCTGTCCTGTTAGTAAGCGAAATATTGATGTCGGCATTGTTTTCATGTGAATCTGAAAAAAAAAAAAAAAAAATTCATTAAGAAAAAAAAAAAAAAAAAATGTATGTGTGCATGAGAGAGAGAGAGAGAGAGAGAGAGAGAGAGAGAGAGAGAGAGAGAGCTAAAAAGACAAGTAATTTATTTAATATTTCATTAAGAATTTAAGATTGCCCAACTGATATCACGAACGATAACTCTTCAAACCTTGTGATCACATAAGCTAAATATGAGTTATTTCCCTTACACCATAAGCTCATAAATTATTAAACCATTTTTGAATTGAGAATACAAAATAAAGCGTAATTATTTTTAAAAACAAACTGAACTGATTTAAAACTTACCTCTCCTACAGAACTGGCTAACACAGACACAATCTTTTCATGAGGCACAGCTACCACGCTCTGATTGTTTATTTCAATAATTCGATGACCCACCCGAACCCCACCTCGCTCTGCAATCCCACCACGTAACAAACTGCAGATCTGAAATCAGTAAGAGGTTTAAAACACAGACAGAAAACAAAATTCATAACAAATTAGGTGTTTAAATAACATGGACAAAATTTATGACAGTCAAGAAGAAATGCATTTAAAAAAAAGAACATTTTAAACAAGTATAAAACAGTTTGAATACTGAAAGCATTAAGAATGACAACATTCAGTATCAACAAAATAAATAAATTAGAATAATGTTATCATTAAATAGCTGTTTTTGTGCACATTTAAAAGCTCAGTTTTAAGAACTTCATTCTATTTAGTTATTTATTTTATTATTTTTTTTAATTATTTTAATCTATTTGTAAATGTTTTA
Organism: Chrysomallon squamiferum; assembly: GCA_012295275.1. NCBI lineage: Eukaryota > Metazoa > Mollusca > Gastropoda > Neomphalida > Peltospiridae > Chrysomallon > Chrysomallon squamiferum. Next base: position 17,277,709 of record CM022669.1, read on the forward strand.
GCCTTTCCTTTTTTATTTTACTTTCATATATATTTTATTATTATGATTATTATTATTTCTTAATATGCACAGTATATGCAAACCAAACATGATAATTATATGGCATGCCATTTCTGAAATTGCTCTGTAAAGAAGTACACAACCATTTCCATAACACAACCATTTCTTATCCCACACCGATATCAAAGCCAATCCTTTTCAAAAGCATGAAGAGATAAAAAAAATTAAAAAAAAAATAAAAATGAAAGCAAGACATTTACAGCTTCGACTTTTGGTGTGAAAACCTTGAAGTTGTTAATCTGTGATTACAGCAAACCACAGAGAAAAGTGCTGACAGAAGTGAACACTTGAAAACAGAGAGATGAAGACTTTGGAAAACTTGTCAAGTGTGAGATGGCCAAGTGTAAAGTGTCACGTCACACAGAGAGAGAGCCTGCAATCAAACCTTCTTTTATCTTTTCTTAAAAGCTATCACTGTAGGGTGATGGTGAATAGATAATTAAAGTGTCTAACATTTAAAAAGGAACCAAATAAAAATAATGGAAGAAAAAGAAGAAAGAAGAAAATAAAATAAGGAAAAAAGAAGAAAAAAGATAAATTAAAAAAAGTGAAAAAAAAGTGGGGGGGCGATAAAGATTCTTTAAAATAAGATCAATATTTAAATTTTTTATTAAAGGTACCTTTTCAATTTTTATCCCTGCATAACATATGATCACTAGATAACATTTATTTATAAAAATCCTGTATTTCTTTCTTGTATATACCTAAAATGATCCATGCTAAAAACAAACTAACTAGAACCTTTCAGCAACTTCCTCTGATAGTCTTATAACTGTCTGAGAGAGGAAAATACATCTTTCACAGAGCAAGCATTGACAACTGCGTGTGCTATGATAATGTGGATTCTAGATTTTTCTGATATTAGTTAGATCAAATATTTCTTCGTTCTCAAAGAACTGTCAAACAGAAATGTGATCCCAGACATCCTTGAACTGATGTTGAATGACACAATACTGAAACTGTTACCCAGTGATTGATTGGGATTCATTCTTTCTGAAAGTGCTAGCTGATAGGTATTAGGTCCTCGTATCACATAATGAACAAGAAAAATCTTTATTACCTCCTTGTAATTTAAAGCATTACATTCTTAAGATAGAAAAGAAATGAATTTTGTGGTACAAAATAATCCTTACCATTGATAGCTGAAGGAAGGGGAGACATGAATGAACCAATAAAAGGAAGGAGAAAGGAAGGGAACAGTGTTAATGAAAAGATGTTGGATGACTGCACAGACTGATAGATGGATGGGTAGGTGGATGGATAAACAGACAGATGGGTAATGGATGGATGTGTAAATGAATGGACAGACTGATGAGGAGGATAAATGAATTATTGCCATATACATTTACAAAAGCACTTCAAAACTAAATTATGAAAGGACATACTAATTATCACCCAGTCGAACAGACAAATGAACTGCAGGACATTACTTACCACACCATTCTGAACACTAAAACCTAGCTGGTACTTGACATCTGGTCTCTTTATTAAAACCTCAACAACTGGCGGACATGGGACGACTGTCAGTTTTACTACAGTCTGAGGCTTTGATGTCTGAAATTAAAACAACACAACATTAACAATTCTGTGTACTTTCTTTTTAACAATAAAAACATGTTTAAAGAAGATTTATTAAATTCCTATATAAATATAAAAAAACAAAAACAAACACCAGATGTCTTTCTCCTTTCTGTGATCAAATTTCAAACAATAAAACATGTCTTGAAGTAAACTGTAACCCATCTTTATCCTCTCCAACATACTACTTCTGCTGTTGCTACTGCTGCTTTTACTACTACTGCTGCTGCTGCTACTACTACATACAAAATCTGCATTACAGATGAACATTCACACATACAAAAAACAGACTTATGTAACAAAATAATGTATAAAAGAAAAAAAACAAAAATGGATTTAAATCTTTCCGATATTAAAATTACTTTGACAATGTTTTATTACTGAAACTCCAGATGTAATCTCCCTTCAAAATTCATACCATTTCAACATAATCTAACCTTTATTTTATTATCTTTAATTTGAAATCTAATATAAAAAATAATAATAATAATAATAATAATAATCATAATCATAATAATAATAATAGAAAAAAAGGAAAATGATGAAGATGAGAAATAACAATTATTTCTTTCTTTCCAATCTTTATGGAAAGTGATAAACAGAAAACTAATTAAAAGCCCACAAGAATGTTGCTGAATCAATAACCGTGTCCTGGTTTCCCACAGGATTTTCACCTCAGTGAAATCACACTGACCTATCTATAATCAGTGTTATGGTAAGGTCTGAAAGAAAACAATGCAAGCTTTCGGTGAGCATGTTGTGTGTCACTCTGTCCATTAGAAAAATTGTTCAAAGAGCAACATTATAATAACTGCCATTTCGAAGTCAGAGCCAGAGTGAATTGGACACAAAGTGATGCATACAGTCCAGCCTGTTTTGAACATAAATGGAGCAGACTACAGCTCAGTTATAATGGCCTTAGGCATAAGTGGTATCAGCATCAATCCTTCCCAATGGTATTACTGGTTACTTCCCAATCCTGCCAGTGCTCCACAAATTAGTGGCTTAAATATTGTACTATTTCCTTTTATGTCTTTCCATACAAAAAAAAAAATTACTCATTGCTGACTTACAAGAGTAAGTATAGATCATGGACTAATTGCAATGGGTTTTCTCTTTCACATTTTCATTTATACCACCACATTATTTTAGTCATCTAACAACCTCTTAAGTACCTTTAAGTGACTTCCATAACTCTACAGTGTTCATTATTTCAGCTATCTCATTGCCCTTACAATATACTGAGTTATAACCAAATCTCTTGTCTACTGTTCCACATCTTCATTTATTAGTCCAGAACAATGTCTGCATATTTCAAATTTTTATGGTTTCAAAGCAATTCCCATCTCAGTAGTGAAGAGATTAATATTATAATTAGTCAAAGTGAAGAGAGTGACTAGTGGTGTTTTTTCTTCTTCCTCTTCTTGTTTTTGTTTGTTATTTCTTGCTTCAAATTATTAATAATTGTAAATAACCTCTTATTAACATTTCTGTAATATCGTTTATTTTTCTGTAACATTTAAAAAAATATATTATCTGAATGTTCAAAAAGAGATACAACAGTTCCACATGATTTGTTTTACTCTTCTTCTGTAAGCTGTTTCCACTGATTCAAATAAAGTGTTTTGGGCTGCAATGTACAGTATAATTAAATTTCCTGGAACCACTTTTAGTGTTATTGGACAGTATAGTGGAGAGTACACTAACCTCTCTTAGCTGGTTCTGTCTTTAAATGTGTTATGTCAGTTAAACAGATTCTGTTACTTGTATCCAGTATTATTGCAAATGTTTCATCAAATTTACAGTGTTCAAAGAAACCTGGAAATATCTTTTTGGTACACTTATTTAATAAGAGAGCATGCAAATTCAAAATTAAAGTTTTCAGTTCGTTTTGGTAAAGCATAAAAAGGAATTGCAAGATTCGTGAAAACGCAGCATACACAAACATATAAAATAAGAACACTTGAATATTTGTCAATAAGAATATACTGTTGAACCTATACCATTCAAGCACCAGAATCCACATGCATAAAGACACTGACAAAGAAACTAAAACAAATCTAAAAAAAAACATGCAAAAAATACCAATACTTATATCAGAAACAAATGTACACATACATAAATGGCACAGGCAAGAGATTTAACAATACAGAACACTTCTTGCAACAATACAGAGGCAAACAAATAAAGAAAGTAAAAAAAATATATATATATATTAATAATAATGAAAAAATAAAATCCATAGATGGAGAAAAGCATCCAAATATAAAGTAAAGAATTTTTATGATTCCCAACAAAACCTTTTAGAAAAATCATGGAGTAAAAAAAACAAAAATAAAATATAAATTCTTTTTTTTTTTTAAATATCATTGAAATATAAAAGAAAGACATCTAGTTTTCGAAACTAAGATGCAGTGAAAGCAGGTCAATTCCTTTCAGGATATTCTTCAGTAATGCCATTCTCAAAATTTTTTTTTTTTTTTTTTAAAACCGCACATTTGTAAAGAAAATTACATAAAGTGAATGTCTGTGGCATTTTGCTGATGTCTGACATTATGTCAGTTCTCTTAATATCCTGCATGTCATTTTCGCTTCATTTATGATTGTGTAATGTTAAAGAAATGTCATATTAAATACTTCTTAAACATTTTTTTTTAAATGAATGAATGCTCTTGATTTTATGAAAAAAGAAATGCCAACAGATAAGCTGATTATAAACTAATGATGTTTTCGTAATAGTTGGAAATAGCTGGCCTTGACAGCTAAACCAGGACAGGTGGAAAAAAAAAAGAAATGCAGTAAAAAACATTTGCAATAAGAACTAATTTCTTTTTTTAATAAAACACATATCTGAAGTCATTCTTGGTTGTTTTTAGTTAGTCTCTCTCTCTCTCTCTCTCTCTCTCTCTCTCTCTCTCTCTCTCTCTCTCTCTCTCTCTCTCTATATATATATATATATAATCATTTAAAAAATGTAGTATCATGTATATTAATAGTAGCAGATATAGTACAATAATAGTAGAAGTAGATGCAGTACTACTACTAGCTGTAGATGTAGTACTACTTGTAGTAGTAGTAGTAGTAGTAGCTGTAGAAGTAGTAGTAGTTGTAATAGTGTTAGTAGCAATAGCAGTATATTAGCAGTAATAATAAAAATAATGATCTAAATTAAAAATAGCTAAAATGAAACAATCTGTGGCTGAAAATAAAACGGTACCTAGTTTTCTGTCTGTCTTGTTGACATTCTACACTAACTACAACTGATATTTAACTTATATTTAATATTAACAACAACTCACAGTGACTGTTACCAGCCGCAGGCCTCTAACACTAACTGTTACCAGTCCCAGTCCTCTAACACTAACTGTTACCAGTCCCAATCCTCTAAAACTGTTACCAGCCCCAGTCCTCTAACACTGTTACCAGCCCCAGTCCTCTAAAACTAGTTGTTACCAGCCCCAGTCCTCTAACACTAACTGTTACCAGCCCCAGTCCTCTATCACTAACTGTTACCAGCCCCAGTCCTCTAACACTAACTGTTACCAGCCCCAGTCCCTAACAGTTACCAGCCCCAGTCCTCTAACACTAACCTTTATCTGGTTCTGACACGCTGACAGTGGCAGGCCCACCAGGCTGATGCCGTTGATGGAGATGATCTGGTCACCAATGTTCAGCTGACCACACCTAGCTGCTGGACCACTGGGGGCCATGTTGGCCAAGACCACAGTGGGGACCATAGATCCCCACCCCGACTCAACAATCACCACACCCAGAGGTTCACCTTTTGCCTTTGGAACAATGACCTGTAAAGAGAGAAATTAATATTTTTATTTCAAGTAAATGCATTTAACAACATCTCTAATGACAAAAATAAATAGTTTTGATACATTTTGCTTACATAAAGTTGTTTTGTTTGTTCTAGAAACCTATCCTTTTTAATAATAAAATATGAAAATAAAGTAACAAAGTCATAAGGATGGACAGAGACTGAACTTAACTTTACAAACATTCTATATCTTCTATATAAAATGAAAAAGAATTAAAAAAAAACATAACAGCCTCCAAGCAAATTCATCAGCTTGTTATTTTATAGTCATACTTTGTTTTTAACAAAGCTGGATTGCTAGTAACTAGTAACATATCTTTTTTGTATCTATGTGCGTAAAAAAATAAACAAAATTTAGTTACAGGGTTTTAATTAATAAAAATAACAACATTTAACAAAAGAAAATAATAAAAGATATAACCATTTATATTACTTTTGTTTCTTTCATAAATCATAAACCTAAAACACTAATGTTTAAACCTGAAGTCTGAAACAGACCAGCACTATACATTGAGTCAGATAATGTCAAATAAATTGACATTATATCACCATAGTCGTCGAATGATACACATTTGTTCTTCACCATTCCAAGCTGGCACTTGAAGATATTGATACAGCCATCAAGCTGTCAAAGGTTTTCATGATTCTAGAGCTCAGATCACAGAGTATAACCAAAACGATAGGGAAGGAAATGGCAAATGGGCATCAGAAATGGGGAAAAGATCAAACTGTTTTGACAGTGCTTTTAATCACAATGCTGGCTATGGGTCAAAAAGTATTGAGACAAAGGTACACACGTCAGTATTACTGTGTTGATTAATCAGAAACCTGACATCACAAATGAGATGTGATGTATTGAAACAATAAAACAAATCAACAGCTGAGTGCATGGGTCAGACTATAGTTCAGAGATTAACAGTGCTAGCTTAAAGCATCCTAGGTAGCTGGGTCATCACTATTTCAAATGTTTTCCAACACAACCAGACCCGAACAACAGGTCTATAAAAGGTTTTCTAGTCTAAGAAAAAGTGCATTCACAAGATTCCTTAATGTTAAGGGTTATTTAGAGGGTGTAAAGTATATTTTTATAATTATAATAAAAATCACTATGAAAAAATAATAATAATAAAAAAAAAAAATAACCTGCTGCAGTCATTCCATAATTATAAACAATGAACTGGAGAAAACTGGATCATTTAATAATCCAGACAGAAAAAAAAAAAGTAAAAAATTGGCATTTTGCTGTCACTGATTAAGGTAATTGGTTTGTTAATTCTTGACAGAATACCTCTTTATCGTTATAAATTCTGTAGCTTTATTATAATTACTTTCTTGAAATGTGCCTCAACAGTTGAATTCTTTTGATACTTAATTCAATTGTTAAATTAATCATTTTGGGTAATAGATAATCCGGACTCATTTCTGACTTCATTCCATATGAGTTGACTCTGAACTACTGACTTTCTGTTCTTGATTCAGTAAATGAAGACTCAGTTGTGACCAAATGCATTATCCCATACTAAACAGGACTCAATATCTTTATTCAATAGCTGATTATCTCCTTATGATACATTGACTACACTCATTGTGATATGACAGTTACCTCCTTATGACATCATGGCTGCACTCAACAGTTTGACTTTTATCCTTATGATACAAAGACTACACTCTTTGTGACATTATAGTTTAATTTATCTTCTTATGACATGACTCCACTCAATAGTTTTACTCACCTCCTTGTGGTGGTCTTTGTTGGCAAACAGCTGCAGCTCCTCTCCATAGATCTCCTGCTGGTTGAGAACATCCTGGTAATCCATCTCCTTCAGAATGCCTGGATCCTCAATGCCATTGGCCTTGAGGAACTCCATGTAGGCCACCTGGAAGGCCTGCCCAATTGACTGGGCAATCAGCTGGGCCTGTAAAGATAATAATAATAATAATAATAATAATAATAATAATAATAATAACCATCATCATCATCATCAACAGCAGACCATGTGTAAAAACCATAATAAAAATACATCCTGCAGACTAACAGAGAAATTTCCCAATAATTAAATAAGTTTATGACTTGCAAATCCATCTATGGTTGCAAGTTATGGACTTCTTATATGAATGACAAAGATTATGTCTGTTTTTTACACTCATATCACACACACACACACACACACACACACACACACACAAACAGAAACAGGTTGTGTGTATTTATGTATGTAAATGTCTGTAAACAGAACAACAGATTAAAACAGATGTTAATTGTAAGTAATATGACACTGATGTATTGAGATATTTAAACCCAATTGTGACACATGCAGACTAAATAATGAGATATCATATTTAGATGATTCAGTTGGTGACTGTCATTCATCTATTAGGGTATATCAATAATTTAAAGAAAAATGTATTTTTTTAAACAACCAATATGTATATGATTTCTTTCAACAGCCAATTATTTGTTAGTCAGGCAAGTTTGAATTCATGACATTAATAATAGTAGTGTCATCAAGAAAATAATAAGTATGTAATTATAAATAAATGAAAGAAAGAAAATGAAGAAATGAAGAATGAATGAATGAATGAATGAATGGATGAATAAATGAACAACAAAATAAAGGTAATGTTTCTTATTTTGAACATAAAATATCTACAAGTCATAATCTACTGCAATCAATATTTCAAAGTCCTAGTAATATTGCAATAAATAAAACAAATATATAAAAGTGCATCTTCAGATGTGTATATAGCAAATAGATTTCAAAACAAAAAAAAAGAAAGAAGAGATAGATGAACTTATGAAAAGTAAATATTACATATTAATAATGTTTCAATGGTAGTAGTATTATTATTTTATTGTTTTTATTTTTTATTTTTGTGGCACATTTTCACTCTAATCCAGCAAAAAAAAAAAAAAAAAAAAAAAAAAAAATCAACAACAATAAATTAAAAAAAAAGAATAACAATAATTAAGAAATTTCCTAACACACCCAAAAACCTAATAAAAGAACATGACAAAAACAATCGGCTTTTGCCTAAACACTTCAGACCGGCATAATGTTGCATTGTGTTTAAAAATAGCTACACAATCAATCAACATTTGGTTATTTCAGATTGGCAGGCATTCTACATGGCTGTCAGACCCATAAGTTCGGAAATGAAAACAGTTTCCGTTTATGCGAGTCTGAAACATTTATAACAGAACTCACATAGCAGGTGTTTCAATACCTTCTTACACACCATTGTGATTATTATGTCATCCAGAGACTAGGAATTGTTTAATATCCGGCTAAAATAAATACAGTGCATTTATTTTTAAAACAGGTTATGTAAGAATAGAGAAAAATGCACTTTTGGTTTATTAATGGAATATAAATTTACTTGTTTTTGAGTCAAATAAACAAAATAAAAATGTGTGTAGCAGTATTAAAAAAGAAATGCTTAACTCCAGCTTCAAGAACGATTTGGACATTAGTTAATGGCAAAGTGACCTGATACTTATTTATGTCAATGATATGAATGGAAGTAATTTCTATTTCTATTATTAGCCACTTCACTATCAACATCTAATGAGAAACATATAAACCATGGTAGGAAAAGACAACAAACAGGAACTGTGCAAGACTGAAGAAAACATGATATGATACATTAGAGATTCGGTTATAATTCAGTCTGTTGAGACTGATTAAAGAGTCACTACAGCAACAGAGTAAGTCCAAATTGAGACCACTACATCATAGCTATAAAACTTTTCTAAAGGTTAATTCTGTCAAGGGATATTACAATAAAAGTCTTCAAACAAATTTTAAAAATATTTATTTATTAAAAGTATATTTCCAAGTAATCACTTGCCAACACAACAAAAAAAAATAAATAAATAAATAAAATAAAAGAATACAACCCACACAAAAATAAACAAAAATAAACATCAAACCAGAAAAAAAAAGAGAAAAAAAAAGAAAAAAGAAACAAATTAAAAATCCAAGAACATAAAAATGAAAAACAACAACTTTGTGTTTTCCACAAAAAAATGTATTGCTCAATTAACTACATCTGTTGTCAGGTAATGGTCTGAAATATTGCAAAAACAGATTTTACGACAAAAAGCTAAAGTCAACAAATGACACTTCTATAATTAGACAAATGAAATGGAGCATTGATCTTCTTGTTAAACTAAATAAACTTTTCTTTTTTTAGAGTTTCAATTCAAAGCCACCTGACACAGAAGATGCTAATTGTGCTGGGGAAATTGAACAGTAAACCAGAAAGAGTTAATTGAAAGTCTCGGGAATCAATTTTGTCTAACAACACAGAGAACTCAATTAACAAATTAATGCCTTCAGATTGGTTGTGTTGATCCACTGCGATGGACAAATAATGATAACTGAGAACCAAGAGAGTTTATTTGAAATGAAGCAGATGAGAATAAGAAGATGTATTATATACCACAGACATAAAAGACAATATTTTACGTTTGGAAAAGGTAGATAAACATGAGCAGAATTTTCCACATTTAGGTGTAATGGTTTATAAACTGACACAGAATCTATCACAATTTGATATACTCCTGCAAGGCAGGGTGTGTGGCTTTAGTCAACAATTGTCAAAAGAAGATATTAATCTTAATGCTTTCTTAATGTAATGGAAGAAACATGTTAAGTGATATTTCAGTACTTTTTAATATTAACAGTTATTAGATCTTAATCATGTGAGTTACACATATGTTAAGATTTGAATTATACTATACACAGAGATAATATGAGAGAGGAAATACACTATCTCTGCAGTAAGGGCAATTCTATCACTAACCAATAATCTTTAATATGTAGTTCATTACAGATAGGAAAGCACTAGCTATAATTTACTTATATTAATTATGATCCTCTGACCAGAATGGGAAACTGCTAATCAGGCTTCTTAAAAGAAGATTAATTCTGACATTAGTTATGGTTCTCTGGTTGGAACTGGAAACAGCCCATTAGTGACTCTAAACAGAACTGATCCTGTAACCTTTCAAGCCTTAGCCCTGTGCTCAACCACAGAAATACAGTCAACTCCTAGTGTCCTTCACAGAATAATTCTTCAAAACAAATTAATGCATTCAGAATAAAAACATGGAATGGGGCAAACCAATATGCTCAAACATGTATCTCACTGGAGGCATAATTACGTTTCCTTCATATCTGGTTAAATCAAACTCAGTCATGCTGACAGTTTGATATAACAACTTCCTGAGCTAAGCAAGAAAACCTTTAAACAACATGTTTACTGAAAATGCATCGAATTTTCTCATTCAAAAAGGCAAAAGTTTTCATATTCATGGGACGTCATTATTACTACTAATTCAATGCAACATTTTTATTATTTTTTTTAATTTTTTTTTCTGACAGATGATTTAACTCATAGAATTTTAGTTTCACGTACTCAGCTTTCACAACAACAGCCAGTCAAGATTGTTATTGGAATTTCGTAAAATTATTTTTTTTACAAATTGTTGTATTATTTTTGGCCAATGATTTTCTGTCAATGCCTGAATCAAGTTTCATTTTTCACATACACATTTGAACATTAATTTAAAAAAAAAAAAAAAAAAAAAAAACGGTTAATGATGTGCAGGAAAAAAGAAAAATGGAAAAATATTTTGAGTACAAGGTATGTAAATAATACAAAATTGTAAATATATGAGAAAAATCTATATCCCAAAGCTAAGATAATAGAGGGCAATTTTTTTTTATTTTTTTTTAGAAGCAGAAAAAGAAAAAAGGAAAAAAAAAGGCTCATTAAAATAGTATTTTAAAATCTGCTTATGAATCTAATAATTATAAACTTTAATTTTTTCATTACTTTTTTCTGCTTGTTTGATCATTGTATTTCATGAGTTTATTAACTTTCTTTTCTCATAAATATTATACTATATTTTATTTGAACAGTTTTAAATTTAATTTTTTATTCAAGGCAAATAAAATAAAATGAAATTATGGATCATTAGGGCTTTCATTCTTATAAAAGTTTCTTGAAATCAAATGTATTTTTATCATTATTAAAACTGATTTTTTTTTTTTGGATTTTTTATTATTTCACAAAACAAAATAAACAAAGCAGAATTCAGCTTATTTAAAAATCTTTAAAAATTATTTTTTTTTTATTTATTTATTCTTCTTATTATAATTATTATTAGTAGTAGCAGTAGTAGTTGTAACAGCAGCAGAAGCAGTAGTAATAACAGTAGTATTTTTGTTCTTTCCTCCTAAATGCATTACCTAAAACATATTCCGGTTTATCCCATGGAATCTGACAAATCACAACACAAAAATTAACATAACCAAAATCTAATAATACCCACATGGTTCATACTCTTTTCAAAATGAATTATCTTTCAACTCTATTTTCAACTTCTTCATCCTTTTTTTTTTTTTTTTTTCACCCCACTTACATTCAGACATAAATCTCAAAACTTATATTTAATTTAAATGATTAACAACACTTAACTGAAAAGTGAAAATATTACAGCGGAGAGATGCAATGACAACTGACATCGTGAAAATACATGGCTACATCCTAGGTATCCAATGAATCGTTTGGCTTAGATAAATCGCCTTATTGCCTAACCTGATGAATTAGAAAGGAAATGAACTGAAGAGAAGTTTTTACATGTTCATCCATCTCTGAGGGTATCTTAGCACGTACTGGATGCAATCAGCCCTGAAGGTTTCACCTGAATTATTAGTTTAGTGTCTACAAAGCCGTGTTGTCATTTGTAATTTTACATACTGTCACCGACTTTAAATTCTGTTAGTGCATGTACTTGATGCATGTGAATTATGTATTATTATTATTATTAGTTTTTATGAATTCAATTTTATTTATGTATTTATTTAACTAAGCTTTTCTTATTCCTTTTTTTTTTTTTAATGTTAATGTCGCTTATCTAAAACAATGTTTTGCTCTTCTTCCTTTTTTAAAATTCTTTTTAAAAATAAATAAATAAATAAATAAATAAGTCTATATATATACAAATTTAAAAATGAGAAAAAAAAAAAATCAAAAGAAAATAATCTGGTTTTTGGCCATAAAACAAACAAAAAATAAATTAAAAGTAATTTATAAAATCAAAACAAACTCTCCCCCCAATTTTGTTGGATCACAATTGAATTAAAAGTTTCAAATAATCTTTATGATTAATTACAAACACACACACACACACACACACTCTCACACACACAGAGGGTGATATACAACAAAACCTGTTTATTTAGATATTTTATTAAAAATATATTCCTTATTAATAGCATAATAGAGGTGCCCAAATGGTTCATTTAAAATAATGATAATAATATTAAAAAAATAAAACAAGGGAAGAACAGAAATCTGCATCACAAAACCAAAAAAAGGTGACAACTTCAACAAGTAGTGTTTCTCAAACAACCATTCCATCATCTTCTTGGCTCTAAAAACTGAAATTCCTTAGAACTCTCATCAATAATCTTTTCTTCTTTTCTTTTTTAAATTTAAAAATTAAAAAAAAAAATTAAGATTACATTAAGGAACAAAATATCAATAAGTTGCCAGATCACAGTAAGTGAAATTGCAATTACAACATTAATTACTTCAGTGAAGCCATTCATGAGAGCGGAATTAGTCAATAGCTGATTTGAAGACTGAACCAGGACTATTAAGACTGGTCGAGCAAGACCCACTGATCCAGTGGTAAGACAAGCACTCAGGCTTGTAACTACTTTTAAGTCCATTAGGAAGTGTGCTTCATCTGACAGTGACATATACAGCGTTTTAACATCGATTACAGAAAGTAAATTTCATGCTGGTATTATATTTGTAAACACCAACTAAAAAAAAAAAAAATGGAATCCTTGCTGTAGGATTATGTTACTTGACCATTAGGTATAATCTTTTGAAAATTATTTATTATTAGTTGCATTTTAACAATGATTTTCTAAGTGATCTTCCAAAAGACTTTATATTACTTATATAAAAATGAAGTCTGAAGTTAAATGAATGCATAGATCAACATAATCCTTTCCAGATCTTTTTTGTATTTAATTTGTTATTTATTAATTCTTACCTGGATCAAAATCTATTCCTAATATGTTTTTCTTATTTCTTCTTCTTACTATTTAAAACATATACTCGCTCACTTTCTCTCTCTTACTTACACACACACAGACACACACACACACACACACACACACACATTCTGTGTATGTATATGCCTGTTACTTGTTTTTCTGTGGTTCTCCATGTATTTATCTAAGTGTATTCTTTGCACCTGTTTTCTTTTTGTTCCTCTTTACGAACACCTCATTAATAAATCTATATTCTACATAATACTGATCAGTTTTTCCCTTTTATTATTATAACCTTTCATCTAATAACAAAAACAGCTAATCTTTATAAGCTGATATTGGATGTGGAAATTTATTAATTATGTGTACTCACTCACTCACCTCTTTCTTTCTCTCTCTCTCTCTTTCACTCTTTCATTCTGTTTGTCTTATTCTCTGTCCAACCTTTCTACATATTGATCTCTGTCCTCAAAACATAATTAATAAATTTATCCTACATAATACTGGATCAGCTCTTTACTTTTATTATTGTAATGTAACTTTTCTCTAACAACAAATGCTGCCAATCCTTATAAGCTGATTCTAGAGGTGGACCTGCCTGTCTGTCTATCTGTGTGTGTGTGTGTGTGTGTGTGTGTGTCTCTCTCTTTCGTTAAGTCTCTTTCCTTCATCTTGCTCAAAATATCCTTAATTGTTTTTACACATGAAATTTCCTCTCCAGCTTAATACTGGATCAGCTTTTCTTTTTTTATTATTGTAACCTTTCTCTAATAACAAATGCTCCCAGTCTTTATAAGCTGATATTGGAAGTGGACATGCTCTGTTATAATGTTTTTCTTCCAAATATTTTTTTTCCCAGCACATCTTAGACATTAGTCAAATAAGTGTTGACTGATTTCACACCAATTACAACATACTGCAGCCACAGCAGCAGCATTGATTTTGACAACTGTTTGCAGCAGAGCAGTAGTCAAAGAGGGTACCACTGGGAAAAATAAATGTTTTGTTGTCTTTGACAAAACCTACAATTACCAGTTACACATGGCTTCAGTATCAGAGAATTATTTGTATTTCATTTCAACCTTACTAAAAGAAAATATATTTAAAAACAATAAAACCAACTATAATTATTGTCAGAGTGACATCTGATGGGGAGAAGGTTCTGTTTTTCTCTCTCTGTGTGTGTGTGTGTGTGTGTGTGTGTTACTGAAAGAGAGAGAGACAAAGAGAGATTGGTCAGAATGTTTTTAGCATATTTTCTTCCAGTACAAGATTTAATACAGTTTTCCCTTATTTTATTCAAAAATCAAACATTCCAGTTAAAGGCAGTCCTCTGAAAACTACGTCCTACTTATCTTCTACTGTCTTAATATGTGCAAATGAATCAACTAATTTGATAAAAGGATCAAGCCAGATTTAAATCAAAAGTTCAGTAAATAACAACTACGAGTTTACAGAGAAACTCTGGTTATAGCCTTGAAAATGTACTTTTGTTTAGGGAGAAAAAAAAAGGGTTATAGTTTTGATGTCTTAAAATGTTAAAAATAATATATAAAAAATAAAAATATGAATATATATATATATAAATAAAATAATAAATAAAAATGAATAAAAATAAATAAAACAGGTACAGTTCCAAGATCTTTAACTGCTAAAAAGTAAGTTGGTTATTGCCAATAAATCATTCATTATTTAGAAAAGCAACTTAGTTTAGAATGACAGAAAGGTAAAGAGGATGGAAATGAGTTAAAAAGAAAATGTGATTACTGCCATTAAGTCAATTTGTTTTTAAAAAAACAAATAACATTGATGTGATAACTTATAGCAATGGAATCTCATCATATTAAAAGAAATGGTGGTCACAGCAATGAAATCCATGACAGGTTAAAAAGTAAGCTAGCTATTAAACAATTTTCAACTTCTTATTTTATTTTATTTTTTTTTTCAATTGGGAAGTATACTTGTGGCTAAGAACTCCTAATTTAGCAATGAACAGCTTATAAAGACCTACTGCATTTTTAAAAGGAAGAATGCCTGTACCTGTAAAGAGTATTTCTCAATTTCTGCATCATGTAAGCTTTTTTTCCATGGTAATTTCCAACTGACAAACACATCTTTAAAAGAAGATTTTAAAAGATGAAGACCCACCAAAAAAAAAAAAAGAGAGACAAGTGATAGTTACTGTTAAATTCAAGGATAAAATTTGTAATTTCAGAAAATGCACTAAAATAAGGGTTCATTTCATCTCTTGAATATCAGATTTGGATACTGAAGGTAAGAAAACCATGCCTGATTACTTTTACAGCTATCAGTCATTACTGCCATGCACATCTGCAGTGGGCTGTCCTGCTGAAATAAAGCACAAAAACAGGAAAAAAATGCCAAGACGACTGTCATAAATCTGGAGATAAGAATTTTCAACACATCATCACGCATGAAATGCAGCTAAATGCAGCTTTTATTAATTCAAAATCCCAAGCTAATATATTCTGTAGCAGCAGATCCATTTACCGATTCGATTATGGATGAGAATGCTGCAAAAGACAGTGGTTAATAGACAACACCACAACAGAAACCCAACAAAGAATTTGATGGCTTTGCCACACAGCATTTAAGTAGAGAACCAAGTCCAGATTACAAAAGAAAGGGTTAAAAGAATTTTTTTTTAAATTATAAAAAGAAAGAAGAGAAAAAGATGCAAGTTTTTATTATTCACAAATGGTCAAAAGAGAGAGAGAAAAGAAAGAAGAAAGAGAGAAGGGAAAGATTTATATTTTTATTATTGAGAAATGTTCTCTTTCACAATAAACTAATGAATCACTAAAGATGACTACTGTTTCAACTCAAAGCCATGAAAGTGATTAATGCATTACTTTTAAAGATACAAAGTCCAGATGAAAATAAATGAAAGAGAAGGACAGCAGCAGAGATATACTAACCTTTATTATATGTAAATGTTCTGCATGAAGTATTGTCAACATATCATTAAACGTGGCTGGTGAATGTACAGCTTTGTGCATTGTTTAATTCAAGGTTAACTGTGAGAGATAAAGAAACTGCTTCTTAATTTGTGCACATTTTTAAGAGTAAACAAAAAAGGACATGGTTTTTGATTATGCTATAATTTTTGTGCTGTGGTTTTAATGGTGTTAAGAATGGCAATTAGGTGGGCAAATAGTAGAGTATAAAAAGACTGTATTTAATTATTTTACTACAGAAACTGAAGGAAAATACCTCATCGGTTTATGGTCTGAAGGTAAAAAGAAATTAAAACGATGTAATTCAAAACATAATAATAATTCAGAAAAAAAAATTGCTAAAATACAGGATAGTCATATAAATTACTTTTACAAAATTTCCTTACATAATGCTAAAAATCAATGATTTTTTTTTTATAATATTAGAAATTAATAAGTTTGGCATGACTTTTTTTAAATTGCATTTTCTTACCCTTAACTTTCATTTTATAATATATACGTGCTCAAGAACTGTAACCATTTATTTAATATTCACAAATAACATAATTAATAACAAGAAAAAAATATAAATAAATAAAAATAATTATTTAATGACTTTGCTTTCTATTTTGCACTCCCAATGACTTCATCAATATATTAATTGTAATTACATCCTGTTTTGTTTCCAGAATCATTAATCAAGTTAGGACTACAAAAGAAACACCTAGGTCATCTAGACATGGCAATATTACGGTAACATGTCAGATGTTAGAAATAACAGTGGGTGTGGTTGGTAAGATGACTCAGTTTGGTTAGAAACTGATATTGATATTTGATCCCACAACTTGGCAACCAACAGGCCAATATCTTAACTGATAAACTGAGTCAATTTTTTTTTTTTCTTCTTCTTCTTCTTCTTCTTCTGTGTCAGTGTTTATTAGTCTTTTCTGAATATCTTCAAATCAGGATCTGCTACAAAATTATAGGACTTTAAAACTTCAAATCATCACTCTTAAATGATTCGCAAGTATTTTGTATGCTTGGCCAATCAAGAGAGACATTATCCTTAACATTAGTGTCATTACAGTTGCTTCCTATAACAAAAAAAATACAAAGACCTGAGAGATGCTTCATTAGATCCAATTGATAGAAAAAAATTACGCTGTATATTTAGTTCATTATCACAGTATTGTTCCTAATTCAGCAATGTTAAGGAGATCTGCTTAAACTGACTACAGTTTTATTCAAAACTAGTTGAAAGTATGCTAGTTATTAATTAATTATTGTGTATTAGTATAAACACAGACTATGTACATAAGTAGAATTATAAAATAGATTTATAAAATGAGAATATCATATAAATTTATTTATTTAATTAATGTTTTGTTTCTTTTTTCGTCTTCTTCTTTTTAAATTTGTTTGTTTGTTTCTCTAGCTTTTTTATTTTATTTTTGTTTTATTATTAAATTTTTTGTTTTGTTTCTACAATTACTCCTTTTTCCCTCCTTTTAATTACAGCACAGTTAATTAAATAAATAATTTCATAACATCATCAGTGTCTAAACTGAACATTTTTAACTACAAATATATCACTTAACAATGTTTTCCTTTTTATTTTTATTATTTTTTGAAACTAATGTGTATGTAGTATCACAAAATATTATTTTGACAATCATGTTACCAGCTATCCATAAAAAAAAAAAAAAAAAAAGAATTACACCAAATCACACACACAAAAACAAAATGCACGTGTGTGTGTGTGTGTGTGTGTGTGTTGAAGATAATTTTACCATCTACTCATATACCTATATAAGTATTAAAGGTCAAACTGCTTGACCAAAGATTCTGTAGCTGCTTCCCCCAATGCTGTAATTATCTACGATTTCAGATACTTTTAAGCCTTTGATAAACCAAAACATATCCATCATCATTTATACACCTTGATGTCGCTCACATGGCAAAATCGTTATGGACAAGTGTAAATCCTCACAATACACCACAGTGAGGCTTAGCAGGAGGTGACAAATCAATAATACCATTGTTTTCATTAACGAACAAATTCACAAGAATGTTTTAGAAAAAAAAAAAAATAATAATAATAATCCTTGTCCTAATAAATTAACTTACATTAACTACATTAATGTTATTCCATATCATTATGAATTAGTTTATCACTGATGATTATGATGATCATGATGATAATTACAATGGTGATGGTCACATTTTAAAAAGAAATGAATAAAAACACTTTAAAATATGTCCTTTAAGATTCTACAATTTTGATTATAAATAATAAAATAAATAAATAATGAAATAAAAAGATTCATAAAAATTTGATGCAGCAATCAGTAACACTGGATAATGCACTGTTTGCAACCTTTTTTCTTTGATGAGTGTATATATATTAACAAAATAAAGAACCCAATAATCAATTTTTTGCGATCATTCTTTCAATAGATGAGAATGAATGAATCAATGAAAGTTTAACAAAATACTTCAAAATATTTCCATTTTTAATTCTTACAGCAGGGAAATTTTATATACTGTTTTATTTATTTTTGTATTGCTCAATGTCAGATGTCAGTGGTGTTAAACTTTGTTTTATTTTGTAAATTTATCTTTATATTACTCAATGTCAGATGTCAAGTCATGTTAAACTTTGTTTTATTTGGAAACATTTATCTTGGTATTACTCACTGTCAGATGTCTTTAATGTTAAACACTGTTTTATTTTTGAAACCCTAATTTTAAACCACTGTTTGTCAGTCATAATAAAGATAATTATTTTGTAAATACATTTTTATAACACAGGCTGTCAGATGTCAGACATGTCAAACTTTGTTGTATTTTGTAAATACATTTTTACACTACCCATATCAGGTTTTAGTCAGGTTAAACAGCACTGTTTTTGTTTGGGGTTTTATTTTTCTATTTTTTTTTTATTTTAGTATGAGAGAGAACTGACACTAGAATAATAAACAAGAGAACACACAAGCCACAGACTTTTGGTAAATCAATCACCAAGTATACTGAAGAAAAAAACAAAATTGTGGCCAAATGCTTTTCATATATTTACCAATACTATTTTTAGTGCAGGCAGTTCTGTATAACTGAAAAATAGCGTTAATCATTAATCCATGTATATACAGAAAAGAAAGAAACAGAAAAAAAAAATAAAAAATGAAAATGAAAAGAAAGATATTAAAGAAATAGGTATATAAAAATTATGGCTCATGTTACATTTTGGTCTAGACACTGAAAATTTATAAACTACTACATAAAACAGAAGCACTAGGGCTGGAGGGAAGCTGACCTAGTCTGCTGCTGACCAGTGGTCATTCTGATATCATCTGTTACAACTCTCAGGAGATATTACACATTGTCTATAGAGATATTACTTTTGGTGCAAATTTCTTCTAGTAATAAATATTCAATTACGATGGCCAAAACAGACATTACTGAATTTTCATACATTCAAAGTAGATAGTGGGTTATACAAACTGTGTCATTTATGATATAATAACTCTAATTGAAGTAAATAATAATAATAATAATGATGATAATAAAAGTAATACTAAACTGATAAATAAATAAAGAAAAGAAAAGAATAAAAACTAATACAAAGAAATTATATAACACTGAATAATAACAGATAATTAAAAATAAATTGTTAAATAAAATTAAATTAATAATTTGAAAACCCATTTATACATTTTTCATTATTTACAGGTTGCCATATGAACAATTTGTTATCAGGGACCATACAATGACATGAAGTGTTTTTTGTTTGCCAGTTACCATAAATAAATAAATATTGTTTATGCACCGTTAAACAAGAACAAATGATGCAATACAAAAAAAACATAACAGCATGGTAGATTCAGCCTGCAGAACAAGAACAACCATTAAATATCATTCGTAAACATTAAGTGATTATCAAATACCTCTTGGAAGATAATTGTAAGCAACTGAAAAACACAAGTCCTAAGGGTCAATGAACTTGATGACAACATAATTTAAGTGAATAATATAAAATAATGAGATAAAATAATGTTACACAAATAATTTCATACACTTTATTATTATTATTATTATTATTATTATTATATAAACTAGGCTCTGTTTTGCAGACTGTACGTTGCTTGCTTTGTTATTATTCAGAATTTACATTTGATTCAGATTATCAGATATTTAAAAAAAAGAAGAAAAAAAAGTGAAGATGATGATCAAGGTTGCTCTTGCTGTTGTCATTACTGTGTATGTGTGTATTTGTGTGTATACATACATACATACATAAATACATGTATGTATGTATATATATATATGTATGTATGGGTGTGTATATGTATATATATATACATACATGTATGTGTGTGTATATGTATATATATATATATATATATATATATATATATAGATAGATACATACATACAGACAGATAGATAAACAGAATTATGATAATCATTATCATCATTAATATTTTCAAATTTAGAAACTTCAGTGAACTTTGTATTCTTTTATGAAATGCCTGCATCATACCAAAAATAAAATAAAATAAATATATAAAACACGCAAAAATCAAACTGTTTTTCTAACATAGGTGGAAAAATCTTTAGTTACAAGACTGAAATGAAATTTCTATTTGCTAAACAAACTCACAAAATGTTTGCATATCCACAATCAAATTATCAGTACACAACTTTTCTAAAAATTGCAGAACCACCATCAAATTTAGCTGATAATTATTTACAGAGATGTGCAAGGACAAGGTTGTGTGTCTTTGGTTAAGAAATCATACCTGATGTCTGAATGGCTATGGGATCAATCTTCTACAGTGGATCCTTTGGATTATTTATTTTTTTATGATTATTTTATCAAAGGCCATAGTAATTGTTTATGTATCTATGGAAAGATGTACACATCAAATTCTGGTTACTTAACACAAGTGAATCATTGAATATAATAATTTTGTGTCTGTTGAAAGACGTACACAACCAATTTTAGTTACTTATTCAATATGAATAGACAAAAAGATGACAGTGACAAGTTTTCTGTCTCATGCAAGAAATATATAAAAAGACATGTCTTACACCTAAAACTTGTTAATAATAAAATAAACTCAAGTGTTAATAAACAAATATTTATTAAAAAAAAAGCTTTGAAAAAAAATAATTGATAAATTTATTAAATATATGAAGAGAAGTCTTTTTACATAATAACAAATACTTTTGTTTATGAGTTTTAATCTTAAATATGTTTGTGATATTAAACTGTTGCTATGTTTACTGTTAATGAAAAAATATATATACTATTCATTTTAAAAATAGGAGTTTGTTATATATTCAATTAAGTAAAATACAAAAGAAATATATGTATATATACAAATAAAGACATCCCACCCTAAAAAACATGATAAAAAGTTACAATTTTATATATATATATATATATATATATATAATTATAAAATAAGTCTTTTTACATCCATGCTGGCTGGGATAGGATGAAAAATAACAGGATAACATTTAAGACAACACTTCAGATATTCCAGATCAGACAAAGATTTATAAAGCAAACATTCATAGAGGCAGAAAATCAAATATTTGTCAAAACCAGTCACCTCTGATACAACTCGAACCCTGATCCCCTGCATGAGTTCTCAAGACCAATCTTCAATCTCAAAAACAACTCTTTTTTTTTTTGGTTGTTTGTTATTACTTTAATTAAAATTTAAAACTTTTAATCTTCCGATCATCACCGGGCACCACATCACTGAAGTGATTCTTAGACTTACAGAGTTCATTCTGCCATTTATAGGTTTTTTCTCAAGAAAGATAATTATTACGTTGGTGTCATTTCCAAATTGTTGAATGTTAATCTGGAGCCTATTTTGAGACCTCATCCTAGGTCTTTAGGGCTAGAGACCATTTTGCAACAGAGCACTTTCAATAAACATTTCACACCTTAAGCCAGTGGATAATTTCCAGTCATGTTTTCTGGATTTAGATTAATTAAACTCTATCTTCTGTTGAGGCAAAAATAATTCAAAATTGCCCAGAGCAGGTTGCAACGAGAGTGCCGAGCTTGAACCAGGAATCGGCTAAAATGAAACTAATTTGATCAGCTTCTGAGGGCACTTACACTACCAGAAGAGAAAATCGTCTGGATGTCTGGAGGAAATTTCTGTTGACAAATCAAATGAAAGAACCCAAGGGGAAGCTTAATTCTGCAAAAGGACCAAAAACATTTTTATATATACTTTCTTTTTCTTTCTTTTTTTAAAAATACCTTCAGAAAACAGGTCAACAGCAATAAAGAAGACAAACTATTAAAAGTGTATCTCTGACATCAGCAAAATCTTCATTTTAGTTTTGATTTTGATTTTTATTCTTGTTTGATCTTTTTATCTTTACGTAGGGGTAACAGATCCAGGTTTCAGAAAAAAAGGAGGTGGCTAAAATTAATTTTTCTTTTGCTTGACATAGTGACAAATGGAAACTGACAAAAGAAAATGAATTTCAAAATTTTTGTTAATCAAAGGTTTGATGAATTTTGTAAACTGCACTTTAAATTTTGTTAAAATTCGGTTGAGACAAAAATAAATAAATATAAAAACAAAAAATAAAATTCAAATTAAAAAATAATAAAAATAATAATTATATAATAGAAATGTTACTGAAAGTATCAATTATCAAAATAATGACACCAAACACAGCAACAATAACAATAATAGTAATAAGATGAAAAACACTATTTAAAATTTTGAACATTTCCGTTCCATTATTTTCCATTCATATATATATATATATATGTATGTACTTGATTAAAATGTACTCAATTTCCAAGATAACAACATCTAAACAAAATAAAAAATAATAAGAAAAGAGAAAAAAGAAAAAAGAAAAAGAAAAAAGAAAGAAGAAGAAAAAAGAAAGAAAAATCTATCTTAAGTTTTCTTAAATACACTTTCTTGCAGACAATTACAGTAAGAAAATTGAACAAAAAAATTCTTTGATGCAATAGGTTCAATATATTTTTACATGAGTTGTACTGTTTCATCTCTGCAGTTTTCTTTTTCTTTTCTTTATTTATTTTTAACTGTGGTTTTCTTATTTCTAGTTCTTGTTCTTTTTTTTCTTTTCTTTTTTTCCCCCAGAAGGTATAGGTTTACCAATTTTGTAACCAATGCCATTTTTTTTCAATCTTTACATTGCTATGTGTGTGGATATATGCATGTATGTATCTATGTACATATGTGCATGTGTGATTAGGTTTGTATGCTTACATATGATTACACAGACAATTGCATACACAACAAATATGTTGTAAAAAAAAAAAAAAAAAAAAAAAAAAAAAAAAAAAAAAAGAGTCCATTAATTCAACACTCAATGTTCCTACTGTGACTTCAGTAAATTTAAAATATCTCAGTTTCAAACTGACATAAGGGTGCCATAATTCCACAGTTTAATTGTCACCATTCAATACAATTTTATCCATTTTTATTATCTTTTAACACAATTTTATTTAATATCATTTTTGACAATCACAGACAAAATCTCAGTAACAAATAGATCCACTGGGATAAGGAGCTACATTAATGGCTATCAAGGTAGTGGTTTTTTTTTTTTATCTTTTTTAACCTTTTTTAAGATGGAGCTATATTTTTATGTATTAATACTTGGTCTAAGCATTATATTTATCAGATCATAAAGGTACAATAGATCTCTGAAAGAAATTCATGTGGCTAAAAATAAATTTCACTTATTTATTTCTAAATGAATGAATTTTATTTAATGACACAGTAACAATTTGATTTAATAAGAATAATAATAAGCAAAACAAAACTATCAGACTGTTTTGTTTCAGAAGATATTTGTCATTGATACTTCAACAATGTGTTTTTAAAAATACAAATTGAGCATCTTTATCAGAAAAGCTTGGGGGTCAGAATTATCTTAGATTTCTTGACTTTTCATATTTTGGAATATTATAAGGTAGCATGAGGAAGAACTAAAGTCTAAAGACAGAAACCATTTATATTTCATATACTCAGAGAGTTCTTTTATTCAATATTTTTGAAAAATGTTTCTGAATAATGAAGCAAACATTAAAATATAAACTATTACAACCTTAGCTGTTAAAAAAAAGGTTTTTTGGTTTCAAAATTTGGGATACTTAAACAGTATATTTATATCAGAATGAACAAATGAATGAATGATAAATACTGAACAACAACCGCATTCCATATATTATTTACTATTTCAGAGTGAATGAACATTTTCTAATAACATCTCAACACATTTCTTTTTCTCATTTTATTCAGCTCAGCGACCACTAGACTAAGAAATGAACAGTTTATACCAGGCAAAAATGTCTCAAATTCAAGAAAGATTTGTTACATCAGTTAACGATGTTTTTATTTTGCCCATGTAATCATCAATCATTTTAACAAGGCAATTATGTCACACAACAATGATACAAGGTGTGAAACTGCAAACTATTATCGGTAACTCATGACTCAATGTCAGTCCAGGACAACTGTGCCTGAACCCTAATTGGTATCAGACTTACAGTGTCAACCATTTCACCATGTATTAATATGATACTGGCTGATGAAACTGAACAATAAATAACAGAACACTTTTACAACAGTGGATTTTAGTGGATTTTCTTGCTTAATATGCTGATTACTTTGTATATTCATACAAATATTTAACTTTTAAATTCTATTTTTATGTCTTTCTGATATCAATATTTTGTTCTTTAAATAATTCCTTTACCCTTCTTTGACATGCACTATCTGAAATATTTTTTGTGCTTGGATGTCATTAATTTATTCAATATTTTGCTATTTGGGTTTTTCTACATTAGATTTTGTTTGTTTGTTATTTGTTTTTGTTTGGGTTTTTTGGGGGGTTTTGGGCGGTTTTTTAACTTCAAAATATATCTTACTGTAGAAATTTCACCAGTAACAATCTTGTAAAAAAATAATTTTGTTTAATTTCATTATAATCTTTAGTGGCATCTGTTATGTGAAATTCTCACTCCAGTGAGATAAATAAACAAATTGTTTAATGGCTTCTTTGTTTAGACTAATTGTTCAAGAATGGTTTAATGGGCTGGGGTTTTTTTCATTAATTTTCTGAATACACTTAATGTCAGCTAGCCATTTTTTATAATAAGATAACAATGACTGATTTGGTCTTTTAAATTCAATACTGCTTTAACAAAACATGAAATGTAACTTAGCAAACTACTTAAATTTAATCCAGTTCTTTTAAACTTAATTCTATAATCACAGCAATAGTTTTTCTATTATTTATTTATTTTTATTTTGTTTTTAATTTAATGTTTTATGGTGTGTTTTTTCATTAGCTTCATTCTATTTTTGCAGAAAACAAACCAAAAATACAAAAACAAAAAAAATAAAAACAACTTCAGTAACATTTTTTTTTACTACTACCATTACATGTATTTAAAAAATAAAAATAATAATTAAAAAAAAAAAAGAAAAACAAATGTAAAACAAAACCAAAAAGGAATAATGTGGTTTTAAAATGAATTAAAGAATGTAAGTAATTTGCTTAACACTTTGCAGAAATATATATATATAAAAAAAAAAAAAAAAAGTGTCTGTATTTCTGGTTTGGTTATTTAATTATAAAAAGGAGTAATAAACATTACTTAATTTAACATACAACCATGAATGGTCTTGATGTTCCAAACAAATGAACAGTTATGTTAGAACTGGCAATAATGAGATTTTCCAAATCATAGGATTGTATAACCAATTTAGCACTGACATTGATAGCAATTTAAAACTATACGCATGCAATTTAACTCCATTAGTATTGGAAGTGAAACCAGTCACTGATAAACTAAAATAGAGTTATTTAGTTAATTAAATGAGTTTTCAAAATTTCACCTTGTCTTTTTGTTTTCTTTTATCTTTTTTTTTTTTTTTCTTTAATTATTATTCTTTTCTTTTTTTTAAATAAAAGAGACCTTTTTAAGGTTAAGATTGTCATCTGATTTTAGATGTAAAGTTTGTCTGAATTATGATAAATTAATGAATGAGCAAATAAAAAATAAGTTGTTAATTTAATATATCACACCTTTTTACATACAATACATTTCTAATATAATGTTGGTACAAGAAAGGAAATCACTACATTCAGTCTAGTGTTGACAGTCAGCAGTGAGGAATTGTCTATTGTGATGCCAGAAACACTTAACAGCACTTGGCTAAATCACTCATGAGTAACAGGCAGGAATGAAAAACAGCCCAGCATGGAGGAAGAGTGAAGTAATACGTTCTGTTACATGCCCGAAGTATGGTCCAAATTTCATCATTAATGAACTAGTGCAATTTTGCCCAACTTTATATCTTTTGAATACGTATGTCATAAAACTGTCATCAGCTTGGAGAAATAGCTCATAAAATCTCCACATCAGTAAGGTCTCATTAAAATAATAGCTCTTGAGTTCATCATTTTTAGAAGCTATAAATGAAAGCCCACAGTTTCCATGTGAAAAAAATTTGTAAAGCAAGTGG
Source organism: Chrysomallon squamiferum (assembly GCA_012295275.1). NCBI lineage: Eukaryota > Metazoa > Mollusca > Gastropoda > Neomphalida > Peltospiridae > Chrysomallon > Chrysomallon squamiferum. Next base: position 17,304,761 of record CM022669.1, read on the forward strand.
ACTGAAAAATTCCTCTATCATCTCAACAACTGTCAGATGCTTCTATCAAAAAAAATTAAATGAAACTTCCAACGAAAAAAGAAGCAGGAAAGTCATCCTTTTATAGATTATCATTCAAGAAATTATTTGTCTTGGAAAAGATTTGGAAAGAAATTATTCACATTGTTATTACTTGAAAAAGTTTACATGAAGACGTTTTTAAAATGTGAAATTCCTGTATTGGAAAGTCTTTTCAACATAAATTCAATTGAAAGGATATAGAATTGACTAATCTGAGTCTTTCAGAAATTGCAATTTTCCTTTAAAACCAAACTGCAGCTTATACAATTATTTTGTATAAATTAATATACTGTTTCTATCATTACATTATTAACTGTTTCAATTTTGGTATTTTGTTTTCTCATTTCTGCTTTCATTGTCAAAACTTCATCAATACAATCAGGTCTTTAAAGATCATTAGGATAATAAAATCAGGAAAGTTTTTATTTACCTTAAATTATTCCAATTGGTTCTTCTTTACAAAGAAAATGATGGAGCTGGCATATTTAATGTAAGAATAGCATAAGAAATATATTATGTCATTCTAGTTTTTAAGCAATATATGATAATAAATGATCAGAAGACAATAAATATATTACAAGATTCTGAACATCAACCACTTTTGTGTTGTTTTTATTGTTGTTGTTGTTGTACTCATTGTTGTTTTGGATTTTTGTTCTTTAAATCCAAGAAATAAGACCTTTATTTATCATAGTGCCATTGATTTATATGTCATTGTTTACAGTTACCAAGAACTTCAACTGAGATGGCCAGATTAATATTAAACCCAGCTGAAGGTTAATGAAAGCAAATATAGTAAAAAACACATTTTCTAATATCACTTTACTATTTAGAGTATACCAAAACAAATTAATCCATCTGGGAGAAAAAAAAGAAAAATATATAAATGTACTTTTGTAAATAAACATAAGAAACATGAAGCACAGTATTTTCGTTAATCATTATTTTTCTCATTAAAGACCATTTACATGTCCAAGTGTTTGATGATCATTTACGATTCTCCTGACAGACAACATCAAAGACTGTTAATAACAAGTTAGGTATTTTCCATTAAACTAGAAACTGTTATTCTCTCCTTTCATACTGTTATTACAAAACATTTATTACTTTTCTGAATAGCAAAGCCTTCTGTTATCTTAATAAAGAAATTATTTTTGATAAAAAAAAAAAAAAAAAAAAAAGAAAACTCATTATGTACAAACAACACGGCCATCAAACGAGCAAACGACATGTCCAATATGCCATGTTTCATTAAATAAGAAACCGTTCTCTTATCCGTTTCTTTTTAATACATTCATCATTTCAGGACAAAATCACCAGGTTTTCCTAATATTTTAATAATTATATTAAATTTTGTAATAACAGCCCAGAGTCTCTCTGTGATTAGAGATACCAGCGTAGTGAAATCACGACTGTCGTGTCTGGGTGCTTCGTAATACATAGTGTGATAGCAAATCATTAACCATTAATGGCAGCTTGGCAACAACGACAACAGGAAAAGAAAAATGGCCCACATCCTCGCCAACATTTCATTAAGAGGATAACATGCTGTGTCTTCTCTTACCCTGTGGTTAGTTGTTGAGCAAGGAGACGTAACATGAAGATTGGAGACTTTGAAATTTTCTAAGAAAATACTGGTTGTGTGAAGATCATAAAGAAAAATATCAGGTTATATCAGTGAGTTTGTGTGCTTGCTATTACTGGCAGCAGTAGCTTCTGTCCAGTTTGAGAGTTTAATTTCAGTTTGCATAATGCATAAAATAAAACAAAATGCAGAGAGACAAGATTGAGTTTGATTTCACTCTGAATAAATCCAAAAAGAGAAAAAAAGACATTTGTAGTAACACTGATAATTGTGTTGTTTTTAAATTCAGTAATGAAAAAAAAAGAAAAGAAAAAAGCAAAGGTTTTACAATCAGAATGGAATACTTTAAAGCTTATGAATAATAAGTACTTTAAGTGCTGGATTTAAAATTCTAATTAAAAAAATAAAAATAAAAAAAAACTATAAAAAAAACAACACCACCTCTGTCAACACAAAATATGGGTTTTACAATTTAGATGGAATACTGAAGGGATAAGAAGTACTTTAAGACCCAGATTTAGAACAGCTGGCCTAACAATACAGTGACTTTTCAATTAACCTAACAAATGCCACAACATCCTTAAGTTCAAGATTATTTTGATTTTTTCTTAATTTATTTTGTTATCCACCTAGGAACATAAAGCATAATATTTTTTACAAAACAGAACATATCTATATCCTATCTTCTTTTTATAAGAATGCCAACATTCATTCATTCATCCATCCATCCATCCCACTACAGGAGGAATACTAATACATTATATTAATAAATATCTAAAAGGAATACTAATACATTATATTAATAAATATCTAAAAGCAATATAAAACATGTTAATTTAAGTTTTCTTTTCTTAATATAAATAATATTTATTTATCTACACATACACATAAAAAGAATCTGTATTAAACATGATACTTGTATCTACATAATGTACCTATTTTTCTTTTTATAACAAAGGCAGTATTTATTTATTTATTTATTTCTAAAGATATCTGTATATAATTTTTTCACTCTAATAATTGATACTTCAGTACCTACGAAGTTAAAACTGAACTGATGTGAACAAACTTGTGATAATTATTTAAAGATCTATGTCAGTTCTACATTCTAGAATCTGTGAGAACCTCAGCACTGTTAATAAATAATTTATGATTATATGTCTAGCCCTAGGTGAAAAACTTACAAGTTCTGTTTCAATTTTTAATTTATCTCTGTTCACATTATTTATTACCTCCAGTTAGAATAGAATATATTTCTGTATATCTGATTTCTGTATATTGATGTCAGAGACAGCTTTAGTTAATAATTTTATATACAACAAGAGCATTAAGAAAAATCCTTTAAAAATTTGTAAAATAAATAATGTATTTTCTGCATGTTACATAAGCTAGATTTTAAATTGATATTCTAAAAATCCAAAAATATATATATATATATATATATATATATATATATATATATATATATGTTTTTTTTTTTATCTAGTATTTTGCTAGATTCACAATTAGATTTTTTAAAACAGAAAGAATTCTGTACATCTTCTTTGACAAAACCAATAACTGTGCTGTACACTTAAAACTTCTTGGATGCCTTTAAAGCGGTAAAAATACAGTGAGGTATAAATATATTATGAGGCACCCAGTCATGTCTGTCCAAGAGGAATCAAATTCTTGCCTCTGGATGGTAAACTCAGCTGAGCAGGGAAGAGCTAATATATAGAGAATCTCTGTTATTGTCAATAACAGTTTATAAAAAAGGTATTATTATTGTTATTACTAAGGAAATGTTCATGTGTCGGGTGGGTTTGTGATTAACTATGTCACAAGGTACTTGCTATTTATGTGACAAGATTGGAACTTTCATCTGAATGGATAATATGTTTGCTATAAAATATTTTACAATAATAAAGAGTTCTATTCGAAGTTTTTAATTACTGTTACTGTGTACTTGTAAACAGTTTATTAATCAATTTTATAAAAGCATGAATTGTATGCAATTGATGATGGAAAATTACAGTTTTGTTAAAATCTCTCTGCTGATGTTACTGCTTACAATTACATTACTAGCATGAATGTTGATTATTAACATCAGTTCATTATTCCTGAGATGCTTTTTTCTATTATGAGAGAGAGGCGGTGGGATATACAGACAGACTGAAAGAAAGAAAGAGAAACAGGAGATAGGAGACACAGAGAGAGAGCAAGAAACAGATATTATAGTGAAACATGGAGATGAGTAATTAACAACTTCTTATAGATATACATAGAGAGAGAGAGAGAGAGATGAGAGCGGGAGAGAGAGAGGGAAAGAGAGAGAGGGAGGGAGAGAGACAGAGAGAGACAGAGGCACAGTAATATTGTTACAGAGATATGTTTCTAAAAAAAAATAAATAAATAAATAAATAAAAATAAAAAAAAAATAATTTCTGATCCATTATAATTTTATCGTTCATACCTCTTTCTGATTTTCATAGAACACATCAAGCGGTTCATATTTTGTCCCGCGATAGTCGGGTATCCGAACATTTCCTCCAATAGCAAACATTGTGGCGTATACTGTATCCATTCAAATACAAATGTGTCTTTAACAAAAAAAATTATAACAAATCAGGCTTGTTCTGTCTATGTGACCATTTCCATTATTGTAGCAAACGTCACTATTATGGCAAAATGAAACAAGTAAACAACATCTCCATGAGCAGTTACGTTATATTCGACTTTCAGCACTGCTGAATCTTGCGTTGTTACGTGGAACTAAGTTCACGTACTGTGCTTTGTAACCAACTCAGTTATACAAGGCATATCCATTAACTGGCAAACAATACACATCTGTTGTTAGCATTTATGAAATCGTATCCATGAAGATTTTTCTATTTTTGTGCAGTCGCTGGCACTGAGTAAAGTAAATCATTTTCCATGGTGTTAATTCTTGCTTAATAACGCATCTAGCAATTTTCCACTCCTTCCCAAAAAAAAAAAAATAAAACTTCTCTAAGGGAAAAAACTATTAGCTCATGAAGTTAACGATAATCAATGAGCAAAGATTTCCAATTAAATACAGCTGATTACTTCACAGATCTGTAGAGAGAAAAAAATATATATCTGTCATGCTGGACAGCTTGGGATGAAAAACTTTGAATATAAATTTCATGCGTAAAAGATTTCTTTTTCAGACTGTTTTGACTTATAATGCCTTCCCAAAAATGACTGTCAAAATACTGGCACAGAATATTTCTTTGGTTTTTCTGTTAGATGAAAGATAATTCTATTACTTATTATTCTCACACATTTCTATCAACTGTTGAAACTGAAGCACAAGTTTTTATTTTTTGTTCAGATGAATGATGTCAATACCTTCTCCTGAAACATTTCTAATAACTCAAAATCTGAAACAATTCAAAAAAAAAGAGTTGCTTTTCCTTCATGTGAATAACAAGTTTGTCGTTCCTCAAGCATTCGTCTCCAAAAATGCTAAATGTGAAAATACTAAAACAAACTTTTATTTCTTATATTCCTTCAGATGAATGTTTGATTACTCCTCCTCAAACAAACTAACATAAATTACATTTCCTCAGTAAAATTATATTTAGCATTTGTATGGGCTTTTTTTTGTGTTTTTTTTATCAAGCCTTTCCAACTTCTCAAACATTCCAGGGGCAAGTTTGTTGTGTGAAAACACCTGTTAGTTGCACTTGTGTTGGATCACTAATTGTAGCAGATCATTGTTTCCAAGCCCTGTTGATTGGACTAGGCTAGGAGACTCGACTTGGCACAGCCAGTCCCACTAGAGAAGTATTGTACTGTGTATTGATTATTCTTCTAATTCGTCTTTGTTATTTGATGTGCAGAAACATGAACTGATTCCAGCACTGGTGCTACTTTTCAGCAAGCGGTCTGCTTCAAACATTATCCATGAGAGAATTCAACATCAAATTAAAAAAAAAAAAATTCTACAGATAAAATTTTCAAAAAAAAAAAATGAATGTACAATAATTTTTTATTTTTTGTTTTTGTTTTTGGCATGGATTGTAGTTTATTCACTATCTTCATGTCCAAAGATGTCATAATAACTGCATTAAAATATTAGATACAAAAACTAGTGATATGATGTTTATCAAAGTGTAAACTGTAAAGTCAGTGAAGAATTGTTAAGCCAACAGTAATTAAAGGTGGGTTTTTTTTTTTTTTTCAACAATCAAGTTTAAAGATGACATAGTAATTGCATTAGATACAGAAACTAGTTTTACAAAGTTCATCAGAGTGAAAATTTTATAAACAACAACTGGTATGAAAATATTTCTAGAATCTGTAAAATAGTTTTTAAAAATAAGCTAACTGTAACTGAAAGGGTTTTTTTTTTTTTTTTTTTTTAATACTGATGTCCGAAGAAAACAGTTGCATTTCCATATAAAATAAAATTTAAACAAAAAGTTTTATCAAGTGGAAACTTTGTGATCTGCCATTCAGGGATAATTTATTCTAAAAATTTCTGAATGCATAAAAAAATAATAAATAAAATAAAATAAAATAAAACTAAACATTAATTCACGTTACTTTCTCCAGCAAAGACATCAATAGATAGTAAAATAATTGCATTACAATATTAGATACAGTAACAAGTCTGATCACATTTATCAAGCTGGTAACATTTTAAACAATCAATGATTAATGTTATTCTAACAGGTCTATGATGCTTAAAACAAAATAAATAAATAAAATAAAATGTTAATTGAAATTTTTTACCCCCAACATTGTTATACCTGAATAACAATATTAGAAACAAGAACTAGATTTATTAAGTTTATCAAAGAGCAAACTTCATAAACAATCAATCAAAAATTGTTATGCTGACAGTTCTGTCTTGTTTGTAAGTCAGTCTTTCAGGATCAAAGTTCAGACTAGTTGGTGCTATAATCAAGATGAAAGAGAATAAATGGCAACCTGTGTCAGCAGAAACTCATTACTACATCTGCAATTAGCTTGTGTCAACATCTAGTAAACAGTTATAACCTAGACGCATTTCCCTGTAATCAGTCTAATAATAATAATTTATAAAATTATCATTCTTCTTTTCTCTGTTTTTTCTAAGAGGGGAGGGGCAAGGGTTGTTGTTCTTGTATTGTTTTGTGGGAGGGCTTGTTTTGTTTTGCTTGTTTTGTTTTCTTTTGTTATTTCATTTTACTTTTCAAAACAATTAAATAAAAAATATTTTAGATGTATGCTTATTAAGAATTTCCATTCAAAAAAAAAGATTCAAAATTAAAAACTTAAAAAAAAAAAAAAAAAATGAAAAAAAAAAAAGGATAAAAAAAAAGTAAATAAATAAATTTCATAATTATAATTTCTTGAAATACATTTTTAATTTTCTTCTTTCTCTCTTCCATTAGCTGTATCAACATTTCAGTGTGATATTCTTTAGCCTTTAAGCCACAATTTTCTAGTCATAATCGTAAAAGGAAAGTTAGCACTATCACTGTCCCATATCCAAGGAAAATAATTTTAGTGACATAAATTATCACTGTAGCCTAAAGGCAAAGAGTGATCTCATTAGGATTTCTGTCAGGTGCAAGTGTAAGTTAAGAGTATGTTCAGTTAAAAACTATAAATCAGCGATGTCGACATTCAGTTCATACTCTGTTTCCAGCAGTTAGATGTTAAGGCAGTAACAGTCACTCTCTGTATACTGAATTAAATCCAATACCAGGAACAGTAATTTGTTAACCACTGCCAGACCATTTGCCACATCTTCTCATTCATAATTACAGTTAAATCACTGGTGACTCAAACGTGAGACAGAAGACAAAAGAAAAAGAGAGAAAAAAAAAAGAAGAGTGAAGTGAATGATATTTCTGAACACTTAAGAGAATCTGTTAACTTACTGCACTGACAGTGCATCCTTATGTTAAAAAAACCAGTTTCTAAATTTACATATTCCCAGACAACTGGGTTGTTTTGTTTAACAGTAAACTATGAGGATGTATTCATGCTATTTGTTCCTGTTTTGTTGTGATAATTTCAGTGTAGGAAAAAATTGAAATGTTCCAAGTAGACTGAGGATAGAATGGCTTTACAACTATTTACTCAGTCTATTAGGGATTTTCTATATTTACATTCAAAATATTATGATACAGTATAATGTGCCATATCCTGTTAGATATTTATAAAATACTGATGAAATTTTTCTTACAATAATATAACATAAATAAGGACACTATTCGTGTATAATTTTTTTCTTTTCATCTCACTTTTTTTTATTTCTATCTTTTTATTATTATTCTTCTTTTTTCTTAAATTATTAATTGAACGTACAAATAACATTTATTAATACTGTTAATTTTTCCATATGGAAGACTGGTGATAGTTACTTCATGATTTTTATCAGATATCAGTAAGTTATTTCAAAACCATATTAGAATGACAATATGAAATATGTCAGGCACCAAACAAAACCATACTGACTGTGATATACAGAACTACACTGGGATGGAGAGAGATATTTTCTAAGCATTAACAGTTTCCTGAAAGTAAGAGAGCCTTCCAAAAGAGACAAAAAAAAAAAAAAAGCGCTGAAAAAAATAAGAACTAAATAATAATTTTGAAAAAATGCATGACCTGTGACTGAATCATGTCTTCACCCATGACAGTCTTTATTGATTTGCCATCAACACTGTTTTGTGTGACAATCGCAGGGTCTCAGTGTGTCTGGGAATCTCAAAGATGTTATTCATCAATAACTGAACACAAACATGGCTCTGATCACTTGAACACAATCAACAAATCATTATTAATTAAACGAGAAACTTAGCAGCCACTGACCAGGTAAAATGACAGCAATTCTGTTGTTCATCACCTCAGTTGTATGATATGATATTGTTTGTTATTTGTTGTCAAAATAATGGTATAATGCTTGAATATGTAAATTTTAACAAAATACATCTGCAGGATTTGCTTTCTTTTTATTCTACATTTATAAAAAAAAAAAAAAAAAAAAAGATTTATTATTGGGTTTTCTAAACAAAAAACAAAGGAGGCCAGAAAAAGAGTTACTGTATAAAAAATTAATGTGTTGCATGGGTCATGCTACTGGTTACAGAAAAACAACTGTATTGGTAATACCATTTTTTGTATTTACTATAAAGGTTTTAGAATTCAACTTTAATGGATATCTGTCACTGCTACAGCGATTCTTTATAAACACTTTCATCAACAATACAAATGGGAAATGGACTCTAATTCAGTGATACAGCACTGGACAAGAGGCATGATAGATCACAGGATAAATTTTCTTTGGTGCTCCCTTTGGCCCATAATATGGCCCTGTTAAAGGTCGACAAATGATTTATCCAGTACAGTATTTTCTTGTTTATCAGAAGGTGCGTATAAAAAGAACAAAATACTGCTCAGTAGGAAAAAAAAAAGGAAAAAAAGATGAAGAATGTGTTAACTATATCGTTAAACAGACACTTTGGATTATTCTTGTTTTTTTCCCCAACCAAGAATTTTAAAAAGAAAAAGAAAACAGATATCTGAAATGTCTTCAGTATTCCCAGATTGTCCTGAATTCAACAATTAACAATCGAATGTCTTTCGCTTTGAATCTGATACCATGATTTAGTGAATTCCAGCTTACTTCCTCAGCCTTGAGTATCAAATCTGTAACTGCAAGAGCCTTAGTGGCTGACCCTCAAGATCAGTGTGTTTAATAAAGGAAGAAAGTCTGTTGTCACAGATGTGTCTGTGGATCTCTTCTTTCCAGTCAAGCATCATTTTGCAGTACTACAAGACATTCTTATGAAATAGAGAGGAGTTCTTTCTAATGTAAGAAATAAATTTAATCTGTAGAGAGAGAAGGGGAGGATATGATAATTAGGGTTAAACAGGGAAGAAATAAGAAAGTGAAAAAATGTATAATGAGAGAAATAAGAAATTATTTTACATTGGGATAAGAAAATTATTAATTAATTATTGTCTGAAACATTCAGCAATGTAATTTTTTGTTATTTATACTGTTAAAAGCTCTTTATTACACAAATGATGACCAAATAATTGAGTCAATTTCTAACAAAAAAAAATAACAAACTGAATAATACCTTTCAGTTAAAAGATTATTTTTATATATAGTATTCTTTTTCCTTCTTCTTTTTTAAAAAAAGAAGAAAAAGAAAACTAAAAAAAACAAAAAAAACATTTTTCAATAAAATTTTAAATATTAAAGATAAATAACAAAGCAAATAAAAGCACAAGATGAAAATACCTGAAGAAAAATCTATAACTCTATTTTACATTGTACACTTCATTTTTAGAAAGCTTCAACACAACAGATTACGTGCATGTCAACTACAGTGTTTCAATCAGATTACTACACAACACCCTTCACTTCATAAACAAAATTGTAAATTTCACATCAACACAATAAATACAATAATATTTTTCCACTTTCAAAATTAACAATTTATTGGACATTCATGACACTGCATGCACAAACAGTGGATTATTTTCACATGACCTGTAACTATCGGATAATCGTGTTGGCAGTTACAGCCAACCAGTTATGGGATGCGCTGAGGAAAACAAAGAAGCAGTAATTAGTGAGATAATTGTCTCCCTTGATCATGCCAGATTGTCAGTAGGAAACCCTGGTGCCAAATATTGATATGCAATTCCAGCCAAATCTTGAATCAATAATGAAATCTCTGATAATTTCTTCAGTAAGGATAAATCTAGGGACTGATCTACCCAAGGAGACAAAAAAAAAAAAAAAAAAAAGGTATAACATAAACCATGTTAGCAGTGAAGAAACTGTCTGAGATCAATAAAGATATTTCACAAGTGGCCTATCATCATCTTTGCTGCCATAGCTACCTGTTTCTGCCAATCATTTGCTTTGTGATGATGCTCTATGGTGACAACAATTGTTGTCGCAGTGGTGGCGAGGAAGCATTAAATAATCCTGCTGAAATCATTTCATGGCTAAATGAACATATATCCTCATCGAGACTTGGCGAAAACTCATTGTGGCAACTTTTATCGCAGCACTTCACAGGGGACGACCCAATAACAATTTTGTCCGCAAATGACATTGTCTTACAGTTGGAAATTGCATCTAATCTGTCTCTGATTCAATCTGATTACAAAAATCGGGCTAGTGGCTGTGAGTCTGAGAACACAGTAGGGGAATCAGACAGAGAATTAGAGATGATACATGGGGAAAAAGGCCCACACACTTTGTATGTGACGATATGAGATAATCAGAAAACATAGCCTTAATTTTGTTATCATCTGCAAACAGACACAAAAAGACAAACCCACTTACAAGGCAAATTAGATTACGATAGTTTTCACGATGCAGTATTCAAGGCTTTATAAAATAGCTTTGCACTTTTTTTCGCTTTAATTCAGTTAATACTATTGAAGGTTTTCCATGGGTTATTTTTTTTTAATCCTATGACAAATATGTTTTCATAAAATCATTATTTAGATTATATATTTATGTGTGCGCATGTTTTTTGAGGGGACAATGTTAAGTTGTTAGTGTGTTTCAAATAATGTTGTTTTAGTCTTTTCAACAACAACAAAAATAAATAAATGTAATAATAATAATAATAATAATAATAATAACAAATCAAAAGAAAATAAGAAAGATATATGCCTCAGTAACCTATCAACTAAAACCTTCACACAACAACAAAAATAATATTGTTAATTTTCGAACAAAAAGCGATCTCATCTGATGAAGTTATTTTTGGTGAAAGGCAGTGAAATGAGGAATGGTCTCTTTTCAGTATCAATTACCTCCACCCGGGAGGTGGCTCATTCAAGAAATTTGTATTGATTCCTCAGAAACAATTTCCTCACAAAAGAAACGGACATTGTCTTTTTTCTTATTTCCCAGGCTCAGTGTGGTAGAGGATTCCATCAAATTCCTCAGCGTTATTTGCATCCGAATAAGCCACGAGTGACAGCTACTCAAACCCTGGGAGATTTACACTGATAAAATGATCGTGATACAAGACTGTTGATCGGTACCATAAAACTGGTTAATATGTGGTTATCTTTTATATGATCACCGGATATGAAGGGTCATGTATGGCTATTCGTTTTCTCTTCACTTGTCATCACCTAGCTGAAATACACCAGCAGCAATGAAATGAAAATAGCTAAGAGCCAAAGCGAGGGATAAAAAAAAAAAAAAAAATATGGTCAAAAGAGAAAGAAATAATAATAATAAAATGGTGGGGGAAATGAGAAAAAAAAAAAAAAAAAAATTAAATATTTTGCAGAAAATTAAAAAAGAAAGAAAATATTTTTATTTTTAAAAAGTAAGAAAGAATGAAAGAAACATTTATAAAAAATTGATAACTTAATTAATATTTCCTTCTAACTTTGGCATGACTCTAATTTTTAAATGTTTTTTTTTCTTTTCTTTTTTTTTGTTCTTTCTTATTATGGGTTTTTTGGTCAATGGTTGTGACTTATTGAAGTTCATAATGTGATATCTTCAATACTTGCATTAATGGCATGAAAATCAATATAGACATCGTAAAAGTTCAACAAGAACACAGCTGCCCTATCTTTTTCCTTACTTTTTTCCTTTTCACTATCACTGTCTTTCTTTTCCTTTGATCTTTTTTCAGTCTGTTTTTAATCAGTAGTCATCTATACATTAATTAACTTAGTTAATTGATTTTTTCTACCCTATTCATTTTAAACGGAAAATGTTGAAAACCAAGATGACCTAACCCCAATTTTTTTTTTAAATTAGTATTTATCATTAAAGGATAAACTTAGATAAAAGACATCAATGTCAGACTGGTTTAAACCATGTTAATTATAATCAACACTGATCCAGTGTGCAGTGGACATTAACCCCTTAAACCTCAAAATCGGTTATAATTTGTAACAATATTAACAACTGTTAACATTATCCTTAACAGTGCAAAATGCCACAATGTGAAAACAGAAAAATCTTCTTTTTTTTTTTTAAAGTGATTTAAATTCTCCTTTGCCAGTCCTTTTCATTTTGCATAAATTTTTATGTCTACATATATAAAAAAATTTAAGTAAAAAAAACATGTAAACATAATTTAATTAAAAACATTAAAACTGATATTCTTTGAAAAGAAAATTAATGTTGCCACTGACTGAATTTTTATGTTGGTTTTCACAGAATTTTTAAACTGTAATATATATATATATATACACACACACACACACACTCACACACACATCGAAATATTACACTAACTGACATCATTTGAAACTCACTGCTAGTCATGCAGACTAAAATAATTGTTCCATATATGATAGTTTCTGAATTATTAACAGAGGCCAGAGGCATTACTGGTCATGGAATCAATCATCCTTGTTGCTTCTATTATGTTATTTCCTATCCAAGCCAGATCTCAACAACTTGTTTATCAAAGTCTAGATATAGTTTCAAGTCTATTGTAAGGTACACACATATAAAATTATTGTTAAATGATCAACTAATGTCAGTCGATACACAGCCCATTTCAGTGGCAACATTTTCACCTACGTTAGTTCTCATACAGAATCTACAGACTCAACACTTAATAGCTGTTTCTATTAAAACATATAAAGCTATTTTATTTATGCATTCAAATTGTGTAATAAAATCATTGCCGTAGGTATAGTCAATCGCTTGTCAAATCCAAAGTATTATCCAAATCAGAATTAAAGATCATTGTCAAAAGCACAAAACCATCTCAGACAATGGACAAAGCCAAAGTATCTTATGCTTCTATTTCAACCACACAAGAAAGGTCAGAATTGTTATGTGTTGGTATCTTTCATTGGGAAAGTTCTGATTTAAAATGTCAAGCTTCTTATGGACAATACAACCTTTATACAAAAGATGTACTTATCTAAAGAGAAAGAGACATTTGCGCTGAAGAGGTTAGGTGGACTTCAGCACAGAGTGATGTCGATGTTATGATCTTAGAAAGCAAAATAATCAATTCATATAACTAACAAAAACTCTCAGGTGCAATTGTATAAAGGCTGAAAAATGTTCTGAAATGCTTACCTAATTCCACAGATTTTTATCTAATGAAATTTTCTTGATTTTTAGGTTAAAAAAGAAAGAAGTTATTGTCAGTTAAGAATCTACCAACATTGTTTTTGATGCTATGTATAAAACAAATTAAAAAATATCTGCATATATATATATAAATAGGTAAACAGCTAGATAGGTAGATAGATAGATAGTTAGACCGATAGATATCTTCATGCATTATCAAAATAGTTCTTGAGTTAAAAATATATTACAAACATAACATTCTTTTTATGTTTTACGTTTTGTTATTTAACTGTCCATTACCATACACACACAATTCACTTCTAGTTTACCTGTCATGAAAATAACTTATTTTAAAACTACATTATTTAATTCAAGACTAAAATCAATCAATACGCTGCAGAAGAAAACAATATGTTTTGCCGAGGTATTGGTCTTTAAATACTGACTGTATCAGACTTTGAAACTAACAGTGCTAAACAATGAATTATCTGTATGTACAGTAAAATAACAAGTTATTTACATTTTCAAAGAAAGCCTTAAGAGTTCATTTCTAAGTGCTGTTTCTCCTAATTCTACAATGCAAATAGGTGAACAATTCTATTGACAAGTTCTTTTATTAAAAAAACATAATACAAAAATAGCCAACAATAGCTGATGACGTATGCTAAATTTCAGATCTGTCAGTCCAACTAAATTAGCTCAGTGCTGAAGAATGTTCAATTACAATGTGTCAGTGACATAATGGAGAATGTGTATTTTTCTCTCATGTTCATTTTCTTTTTAACTTTTTTAAATTCTTTATTTATTTTGTCAACATTTTCCTTTCCTTTCTCCCCCTCCCCATTGTTGATGTTGCTATTTTCATAGTCAGGATGCCATTTTAAGACATCGCTTTCATTTTTGTTTTTGCTTCTTTTCTTTCTTTTTTTCTCCCTAATGTTAGTGTTTCAGAATGATTTTCTGTTTCCATTAACATCAAAATCAAAATGTTACAAATATTAGTAATGTACTTAGTTTATTTTTAAATAGTTAAATTAATAATGAAAAAAATTAAAAATATCAAAGAATACATTTTCATCTTTACATTTATATAATAATCAAATTTATAAGTATCTGTATTTTTTACAGAATCATTATGTGTAGAAGACAAAACAGAGAGTATATTCTTTTTCTTAGCTATACTTTTATTTTTCATAAATTTATTTATTTTTTACTTATTTAATTATTTTAAATTTTTTTTTTTTTTTTCTATTTTTTTAAATGTTTTCACTCAAAAGATATATTCTTAAGCACAATTTGATTTCATAATGTTAGTTATTTTCTTACTAGCAAGTGTTTTCTTTTCCAAACCCATGTTTTAAGCATTAAATGTATGAAATAATCTGTATCAAAAGATGTATTATTTAATTATTATTATTTTAAAAGTATAGTTTAACAATGTGTACTTAAAAAGAACATTTTCTAACACTTTAAGAAATAAACACCACCATCAAAATAGACACTCAACAATAAAAAAAATAAAACTGAAATAAACAAATTCAAAGAAATTTTCTGCAATGACAACATCCATCAATTTATTTTCCATCTTTTTTTTCTTCTATTTTTTTTATTTTTTCTGTTTTATTCAAAAGAAAGTAGTATTTGAAATGGAGTAAATTGATACATCTGATGTGTATTTATTCTATCACTTTATCATTCATAAAACATTTCTCCACAATATAAAAAAACAAAAACATCACTAGAGGGTTGTCAAACATCTCCACTCTATTTGATTAGTTTCAGCAGACACAAGGAAACAAAATATAAAAAAGAATGATATACAATCCTGCATTCAATTTAATGAAAACAAAAACAATAATAAAAAATAACTGGATATTGGAAACGGAATTTATTTAATTTGTAGAAAAACATGAATGTGAGTAGAGACAGATTAATCATTTTACAGTTTCTTATATCACAAGAAAGAAGAAAAAAAAAAAAAAAGAGTAGAAAATCTCATATTTCAATCACAGGATCATATTTAGGTGTTTAAATAATAAAGAAAATATTAATAAATTAAATTCATTCATTCTTTAATAAAGGAAACCAACAACAACCCAAAAAAAACCAACTATATTCTATAAATTTCCAATAAACAAATTGAATCTTAAAAAGTTATTTTCAGTGTCCTCAATTTTGGATGGTATAAATAGAAAGCAAACAGAAACACATAAAATATAAAAAAAAGAAGACAAATATTGAACGAGATCTCCTTGGTGAAACTGAGAAAATAAGGAAATAAAAAGAAGATATTCGGAAACAGATCAAATATCCAAGCACTTCAGTCTGTATGACCCGCAACCAAAACCGCATTAAGTAAATATGCAATTTGCACAAATATGATTTGCTGTTTGTTGGCTGTTTCAACTAGACCACCTATCAGCAGAGCCCAGGCTAATTCAGTCGGGCGGTAACAACATTTCATGGCAATTTTCACTTTATAAGATAGAGAACACCTCTGGGGCAGGCATTTCAAGTCCTTTACAAAAACATAATAACAAGGTCCATGCTGACTTAAACAAATTTGTCCTGACTGGTCATCATACTGGGTGAAAGCAAAAGAGAAACCTGAAGACATACTGACAAGTCTGGCAACGCAAACTGACAGAAGGCCAATTCATTACTCAACTCAGCTAAATCAATTACCTAGTACTCCTTTGGTGTAAAGACCACACAGCCTATTCACTAAAATATAAGCCAAACTATAATTTGATAGAAATGGACAAAGAGAATAAGATGTAAAAAGAAGTCTACGAGTGTCTGGAGATATGAAAATATGAAAATGTATTTGAAAAGTAATAGATGAATTCACAACACATCACTTTTAACACAAGTTCTTGCAGACATGGTTATTTCATTCTACCAATTCCCTTTTCATCCTTCTTCAACAAATTCTCAGTGTTATTGTTGAAAAAGAAAATATGATATATCATAAAGTAAATTTGTTTTATATGTGGTTTGTGTTCCCAACCAAGTAATTTTATCAACTGTTAAGAATTTACATCTTTATCTGTATTTTGATGTGAAGCATTATTTCTCTATTTATGCCCAAATACATGTTACAAATTTTATTGAATGTTTTTCTTATTCATATTGCTGTTCACCATTTATGATCTATTTCCAACAATTCAGCTGAGACTGTTCTAATGGTTAAGGATTCAGTGACTGATGAATGTATGTATAATTTTACCAATTATTTACTGTCATTCATACAATTTATTAAGTATCTTTTTTACCAATTCTAAACATTTTGATCGCAATTTACTGAATTTATTTTAATGAAATATGACTATGAGATCAGATTTCATCAATACAAAAAAAAAAGAAAAAGGAAATGTGTGTGTGTGTGTGTGTGTTTTCTCAAAACATTCTGACAAAAAAATCTTAAAAGACAATGAATAAGATACTGGTTTGGATTGTGACTGGGTTTGTGATGTTGGCAATGGCTACCATGTTGGCACCAGCCATATTAGTGGAGTTCACCTGGTCACTGGTCACTATAACCTTGACCACAGCATCTTTGAGCTTGCACAATTTATGCTAATTTAATAACATAGAATGTTTGGTTAGATGACATCATATTATATCATATGAACAGAATAATGTTGGAGCAGTGCACATCTTAATCTATTTTCAACAAAAGATGTAATCATTTCTTTGGACAGAAAAGTGTAATTAAGAACAATAAGTAAAAACATTAGCCTATTTTAATTTTATCATTGGAATAAGAATTAACTGAAAAGAATGTAAATAGTATATTCTAAAAATACTGGAAATCTGTACAAATGCTTAGTCAGCTCTATGTTGATATTAAAGAGCTGGAAATGGAGAGAATTTATTCATCCTCACTCCCAGTAGAAAAACCAAGGATGTTGTCTAATAACCTAAAATTGATTGCGATTTTTAGTATTCTAAACCCTGAGTTTGAAGGTATGAAGGCCAAAGTAAGGCTCCACAGATTTAAAGTGTGCATGGAACACAGCTTTTAAACTTTTGTTTTTAAAAAACACGTAAAATAAGCTCAGTTGTTCTCTGGTCAGAACATTTTATCCAGTAACTCTTTCATTATAAGTATTATATATAACAAACTTGAAACTAAATTTCAGTTAGCAATCAGATAATTAAATTCGTATTAGTGACAAAGGCAATTCATATCAAGTCTAAGAAATAATTATTGATTACAAGGCATTACAATAATGCCATTCTGAGTATGACAAATAACAGAGAGAAAAATGTCTAGGTAGGATGACAGTAGAAACATCAATACGGCTTATGCTCCCTTGACTTATTAACAAATACATATCAGTCTGATATAATAGTAAATATTTTCTTATTATTTTCGATAGATCAAGCTTTCTCAAACAATTATTTTATCAAATATAATTATAAATGTAAGAAGACTGTCATCAGAAAATTTGAAAAAGAACAAGTTAGTTTTTCTTTCTTCTCTAATTATAATAATAATTTTAAATAATATATTGTTACAAAAACTAAAATTTCCTTTTTACGTGTGACATATTTTTTCCTTTGCAGAATACATTTGAATTAATATATAGGACTCACCAAATAATGTAGGGATTATTATTTTTTTGTGGGAATGTTTTCAGATTCTAAATAATATGTATTTCTTTCAGTTATTTTTATTTTTTTAGCTTTCACAAATTACACTACTCCTCACAGAAACAGTGGTCAAACATTAACAATAATGATGTACTGGAGAAAACAGAAATAATAAAAAATAAAGTACAGCATATTTGATGAATACAAAGAAACAGTAACCTTAAACCAAGATGATTGTGTATTAATGTAAGATAAATTCAAAGATAAGAAAAATAATAATAAAATGTCTCCCCAGATAATACAAATTTTACAATACATGGAAACAGTTGCCAAATATTAATGACAACACTGACATAAAATAATGATTGCTTTAAGGAAAGGGGTGAAGAATTATCTAAGGAAAAAAAAGAATAGAAGTTGTCAAATCAACCATCTCTTATATCATTAAAGGAAACTATATACCCAGTTTGTGAATAATATTCCTTTATAAAAAAAACTCACAAACACACACACACACACACACACACACACACACACTCACACACACAAACACCAATATTAATAATCATGACAGATGATGATGATAGTAATGCTTATGGAAATGAGGAGGATTCTTCTTCTTTGTTTTGTTTTTTCTAGAGTTTTATTTATAATAATAATAATAATAATAATAATAATAATAATAATAATAATAATAGTAATAATCTCCTACCTCATCAGATTCAAAGACATGACATAAAATTTTGGCCTGACGTCGTCTACGTAGAGTCTGATCATCCGGGCTGGTGATGAGTCGTCTTCGTGCCATGATCACCAAAATGTCTCCAATGTCTGCGATGTACGAGATGGTCCTTAATGAGTGGTCCATCATAATTTCCTGTTTTAAAACAAAAAACAGTACATAAGTAAATTCAAACCCCCAAAAATGCTTATTACTATTTTTGTATTTTTACGATTTTTAACTTTTTTTAACCTTTTAACTTTTTTTTAACCTTTTAACTTTTTTATTTATTATTACAATATAATATTATAATATATATTGGTGTTATTGTTTCCCTTTTATTTTATTTTGTTTTTTTCTGTGTTTTTTAATTTTGAAAAAAAAAAAAAAAAAAACTGCAAAAAGACAGCTGCCACCAACACGATGAGCTACATAAACAGGATATAAAATAATAAAAAATAATTTTCAAAATCAGAGGAGAGGAGATGAGATAAGCAAATAAATAATTTTACTGACATCTTTGTTTAGACCAATCATTCTAAAAGAAGAAGGCTGAGTTGACTTCATTTCAAAGAAATATTTTATTCTTTATCTTATTAGAGATATTTCATACTTTTACATGTTATATGTTTTTATGTGTTATTTTTACATTTCTGTCCAGAATTCATCCATTTTATGAGCCTGATAACAATGACTTTGATAATGAATAGCTTTGATATGGATGAGGGGGACTCGTATTCTCAGGAAGTTTTTAATTCTTGCTTTGGATTCTTGTATCATTTTTGGAAAGGATAAAAAAATAATAATAATAAAAAAGAATGAAGGTTTGTTAGTTTGATTTTTAAAGTAAGAAAAATAATAAAATTTAGGTAGAACTTATTTCCTTCACCAACATTTCTTAATTGGAAGATAAAACAATGTGACTTTTCAGGTTTTCCTTTCAATTACAAATCTGATAAGAAAAGGTAAAGAAAAAGTAAATTAAGCGTATACCAAAATAAATTTTTGTTTAACTTCACAAAATGCTTATAATGTCACTGAATCATGCAACTCCTAAGAAAAACAATTAAAAAGGAAAAGAAAAAGAAAACTAAATAGGAACTTGTAAGGCAGAACAATTTTAAATTTGGTCTAATCAGGTCAATGTGTATTTATCTGATCAACTAATTTAAAAATGATATCACCAACATATTACGTACAAATCCATCATTTCTCACACACTCACTCTCTCTCTCACTCACTCACTCACTCTCTCTCTCTCTCTCTCTCTCTCTCTCTCTCTCTCTCTCTCTCTCTCTCTCTCTCTCTCTCTGTCTCTGTCTCTGTCTCTGTCTCTCTGTCTCACTCACACAGACTAAATACACAACCACCTTCTTTAAGGAGGCCAAGATATTTCTAATATGTATTTTGTCCCTTTCTTTGGCTTTCTGGCAGAAAAGATCCTATCTGCATTTTTTCACCTTTGCCGATGACAAAAACATTTCTAATAAATTTTGTAATAACGAGATCAGATTCTCTGGGGAGTCTTTGGTCACAGTAACAATCTAATTTCAGCAGGAGATAGAAACACATGAAAACTGAACATATAAAAATCTAAATATCAAAGATGATGAAAATACATGTCATTAACTCCTAAGGTGCCACAAGATTACTTTTATAAAAAAATTTAAAAATTCTCTCCTATGAATAAATAAATATTCAGAGCACTGCACAAAATCCATTTCTATTTTTCAACACATTTCATCCCCCCTTTACCCAAAATAACACTTCATTAACACTTTGGATTTCCTCTTCTTTTCTTTTTTTTGTGTTTTTCTTTTCTTTTCTTTTTTTTGTTCTTGTTTTTCTTTTCTTTTTTTAACCAACACTATTTCATTATCATCAGAGTACAGCCACTCTTTTTTAGGTCAAAAAAATTATCATAGCTCTATCTAAGACTTGGAATTTCACAATAACATTGCTAAGGCTTGGAATTTAACAAGTCAATTAATTTTTTTTTTTTTTTTTTTTTACCTGTAAGTCTGTGTTTAAAACCATGATCTTTTCTGTAGATACAAACAGGTCGACATCAGTGCTGGGCTGGTTTTCACCTTCAGGTGCCTGAAAAATACATTATATACTCATCTGTGAAAAAAAGTTTGGCATACTACCTTCACTTCTGAAAGAAAGAAAGAATGAAACAATGAAAAAAAGAAAAAAAATGGAAAAAAATGAATAAATTGTGTCAAAAAAGAAGACATTTCTTTTATGCTTGTTGCCTAGACCATTGAAAACAGACAAAAATAATTCCAACTCACCAAGCTGAATGACGAATGATGTTAATAAAATGATTTTAAAAATAATTATATGAATCTAATAATTTAAGACATCCTGTTCATAAATTGTATTTGTTCAAATCTTATGCTTACTAACATTACCCTCTATATCATTATATAAATTAACTATTCAAATAGGTAAGGAAATCTACAGATCCAAAAATGAATAGTTGGCTTAGAAAATGAAATTTAAAATCAGTTAAATTCTTTTATTCTTTTTATAAAAAGAAAAATAACGACTGGGCATCTAATAATGATGAAAAAAAGTTTTATGTTTGTAAAATATTTAAAGAATCGTTTCACTTACAAGAAAGTCAAAAATACTTTCTTTTTATATTGTCTTACATCATCACAATATACGAAAGTCAGGCTCAACCCATACATTCATGCATGGAGTTAACAGTAAGCACTAATAACCTCTAGAATGCATAATACATACAAAACTGAAAAACAATTACATATGCTGACAAAATATTTAATTTTACCTGAAATTTTTCACCAAAATGCAGTGTGCCTAGAGTCTGTAAAATCATCAGTGTAAGACAAAAATACAAATAAAACTATAATATTAGTCTTTAGAAATAATTTCTTAAAAATAAGTACCAACAGTCATGATTTTCATTTAGGAAATTTAGTTTTAAACATTTTAATGTAGATTATTAAAAAAAATACCAGTAAGAAAATATTACTAATATTTGCTTAATTTAATTATGCAGTAATTAAAATATTCTACCTGTTATTTGTTTTCAAATATTAGTGAAATACCATTTTAAGAAAATATTATAATAATTAAAAATAAAAGAAGCCACAAGTATAAGAATGACTTGTATTTATAATTAATATAACAGCTTTAAATTATTTTATAATAAAAGATTTAATCACTAATACATTAAATAGATTTTAAAAGAAAATTAATTTAATTTATTAATAAAGATGTGCACATTAAAAGTTGAAAAATATTTTTTAAACATTCAAAAGTTCTTAAGGCCTTATTTGATCATTTAAAAATAAACAACCAATTACATTAATAAGTTCAATTTTGACCAAATTTTTCTGAACAGACATTAAATTAAAGTTTACTTAATAAACTGCATGGGATCAGCCAATTACATTTAAATTACCATCATCTTTCATTATCAAAGCTAACTACCAGATGAGAACACAAAATGAGAATTAACTAATGTTTTTCACATTCTAATTGTGATTTCATTGTGTTTCTATATGGAAAAGGACAAATAAAATAATTTCTCAGAAATACTTCAGACAACATGGGTTTGTGAAATTGTGAAGAAGAACAAGTTTATTAAGTAAATCAGAGTTTATTTACATGGGGTGTTCCTACTGCTGCCTGTTACAAATAAAGTAGATGCATATCACTGCTTAACTGAATGTATTCAGTACACTGGCCATCAGCTGAATAATTCATCCAGTCAACAGTCAGTATTGTAGAAGATAAAAAAAGAAAAGAATTTGACTGATACCTTTATTGCCAGTTCATGTCAAGACTTACTTATAAACTCTGTGTATATGTATCTGTGTGTGTGTGTGTGTGTGTGTGAACATTTTTCAAAAATAAATTTTATTTTCAGAATGTTGTTATACACTAAAACATATACTGAAATTATGTTGGTGTGTTCATGTATATTTTCTTCAAGTTCATGACAATATTAAGTGCTGCCAAATTGTGAGACATCAGTAAGGATTTATTGTAATTTCACGAATGATGCAGTGGACCTAGAGGAAATGTCAGGGAAATCCTTTCAAGACATTTCTAATTATACGAGCAATGATGAGTTCATCTCACGCAGTATCAACTGTAATTCATGTCTGATCAGTTGAAGAAAAAACAAAATATTCTGTTTATATCATTCAACTTCAATTATACGTAAAAATTTCTTTTCTGAAGTCTAAAATTAAATAATTTAATGATTTTTGTTGTTTCTCTGTTCTCAGCTGTTTATGTTTGTATTTTTTGGGGGATATTATTTATTTATTAACACTTTTTTTTATTTTTTTTTTTTTTTTTTGAAGTATTTTATTTATAACACAACTATTTGATTTCAAGTGACTCAGTTTAACATTCATTTAATTAAATTGCTTTAATTTCTATTAAATATAAAAATTATATAAAAAAAAACAATTTTTAACTTTTCCTAAAAATAGAACCAAAATTCAGACTAAATTTGGTTTTTTCTTTCATTTTTATTATTATCCTTAAAGTCATTTAAAATAAAATGACCCAAAATATTTACAACACAAAGTAAATAAACAAAATGTTCAACAATATCTAATGTAGAAAGGTGCAACAATTATATATGAAGGTGCAGGACAAAATTTAAAAAAAATAAAATAAAATACTTAGAAAGAAAGACAAATATATAAATAAAATTTTCAAAATGAAACACAGAAAAAAAGAAAAAAATTTGAACATATACTCTGCATGTGCCTCTAATTATTTCTATTGAAGAAAAGATTATAAGCCTCAGTAAAACATTAACATTTAAAAAAAAATAATATACTTCTGTTTCTAAACATTACAGTTTGTCTACTGATAAATTTTAAAACAGATAATAAAATAAACTTTTTAAAAAAATTTGATAATAAAAAAAATATAAAACACTGAGATAACAAATTTGTATTATTTCATTTCTGTAGTGCATTTTGTGATAAATTTAAGCAGTTTAATGAATAAACAAAACTAATACTGAATGTAACCAAAATAATGTTGGGCATGTAACAAAGAAAGCCATTAGCATTGTTTTAATGACAGGACAGTAAGTTAACCACCAGAAACCCAGTGAATGAAATAATCTAAATTTAACACTATCTCTTAATCGCATCGACCGACTGAGTTTCTTTACAAAACAATACCACGCAGCTGTGGATTAAAAACAAAGCTATTAAATATTAATGATTGCAAAATAAAGCCTCCATTTATAGCCAATCAATAAGAATTTTTAGTTTCTTGATGCCGCTGCCATTTCCTGATTGCAAAAAACAGCTGCACGCAATTCACAAACTTAGTTAATCAACTGGAAAAAAGAGATCAAGTATGGCTGACACCTTACTTTAATTATCTCCCCTGTCAGCATCTCCATCAGAATGTCGATCGTGATCTGAATAAGCCTGATGAATACTTGCCAGTAAAGACAATGGCCTAATGACACGGTGGGAAACAGCATTGCTCAGATAAATAAACCTTCATTCAATTGAAGCGCTTGGTTTCCTTTATTATCCAGCTATTTGACTGACTCAAGGGAGGCAAATACCTCTCAATAACGTCCTCCTCTGGCATTTAATTTCTACACCAGCTGAGTTTAAGGGTAATAGATTGCCATCAAGAGGGTTAAAAGGTTTCAGTGAGTACAGTGTATCTTCTGGTTCTAATTTAGTTTCATTAACTGTAATCAAAGACCAAAGAGCAAAGGTTGTGTTCATTGCTGTATGTTAAATAAATTCAGTGTTTAGATCATAAATAATAGCACTAAGTCTAATGGCTTTATTTCTTATATTTTGAAAGAATTTTTTTTATTATTAAAACAACTATATGGTCACTTCTGCCCTAGGTATATCCATTATTATTTTCAGAAAGTATCCACAGTAACAATATCTATCCCTATGATAAAAACAAGTGGTTATGCTGCACTGGAATGTTATTCTAATCATAAAATTATGCAACATTTTGGCTATTTTTATGTGCTGTAAAATCTGCCACATGTACCACAATATTAATCAAAATGGCTGGATCTGACAATCTGAAATTAAACAAGAGCAGATGGAATCCATTATGTATCCCAGAGTTAATTCTGCAAAAAATAAAATCAGCAGGCAATATATCAAAGTCCAAAAAAAAAAATACAATAATAATAAATAAAATTATTTAAAAAAAAAAAAAAAAAAAAATCACAAGAAAATGCAGAACAAAAAAAAAAAAAAAATTTTAAATTTAAAAAAAAAAAAATCTGTTCTCTTAGTGTAAGATCTGTTTGTTGAGAAAATGTATGGGGAGACACAAATAATAGAAACAGTCTGAAAAGGAGTGTAACAGCTCACAAGTGGCATAATGTTGGAGAGGTATGTCCATTAGAATTTAGACCAACAGGCTGAAGATCCTTTAAGTTAAATCTTCAATAAGACATATTTCAAAACACTGCCAGACAAGTGGGATCAAATACCGCAGTAAAAAACATATTTTTCAGTCATAAAAATACTTTTACTAAATGGCTAGTCAGTGTATCAGCCAACATCTTGGACAAAAAACACATGATTTTGAATGTTGCATTTAATTTTTTTTTTTTTTTTTAATAATTTCTGTTTCAGAAGACTGATTAGCTGTGATAACTTATTTATATTATTGTTATTTATTTAATTTGTTTTGTTTGTTTAATAAAATAATCTTTAAGATATTGCTATATGTTCTGAGTAACTGACACAATCAAATCAGATCATCATAGATACCAGCAGATTAACATAATCCTATTATCAACAGTTTATGACCTGTGCAAAACATTTAATAAACTCCATTTAGCAGATTACTGTTTGTGCCAAAGGATTAGTATAATCCTATTCCTATTATTAAAGTGAAATAAAGAAAGCACTGTAAAGGACAATCACAACAAACTGGCAAGCACATATGTAATTAAATCTAGTAACTATATCAACAACTGTCATGCAGACTTGATTTAAAAGTGCTGTGTGTATACAATCATGCAGTTAAAATTTCACTACAAAAGGGACAAATATCTATGTTAAAGCCACAACACAACACTTTAGGAACCACTTACCGAAGCCTATGAATGCAGAGAAACAAAGTCAGACAGTTATTGTTAAGAAAAGATTTTGATTTTGTACATTAAAAAAAATAATAATAATAAAAAAAAAAATTTCTTCCCAAACAATGTTGTCAGTTCAAATTGAGCAATAAAAATTTGACATTTATAAGATTATTCAGCTCTCTGGAAAGTTTAAAAAGAATCCACTTTGAACCAACCACAGCAAAATTTACTGAAACTCTGGAATAATCCCCTAATGGATTTTTCCAACACTTTTAACAGGACCTGTTTTCAAAACATTAACAAAATGTGAGTGTGGTACATATTATTTATTTATTTAATACAACTTAGAAGATACATACAAAAGATTTCTTTCTAAAAAATTTACACTATTAATTCTTTTCAATCATTAGTAAACAAAAATATTTTTACCAGATAATTAAAATAAATAATATTAATCATATTTTGTAATTAGCATAAAAAAAAAAGTGGGAATTTGAAATCTCCACTACCATTTTAGTTTTATTTGTATGTATATGTGTAGTATGTATGTATGTATTGTATTATTTATGGCAACATTGTCAAATGAGTTGAGCAGCACCTGCTGGAATGGTAAATATGTTAACAAAAGAGATTAATTTTCTTTGCTTTACACTTCAGCTCAAGGCAACCAAAATATTTAATATCACACTATTCACAGGATATATAAAATAAAGCCAATAATAAATCAATAGGCAAAGTGTCAAATCTATTTCCCATATGCCAGATATATATTTTTTTTTAACTGGATGATTAATGTCACCATTTATAACCTGTCCCAGGCACTTCCCTATATGTCTAAAAATACTTAGATCAATTTGAGAATACATAAATATATATATATATTAGACAAACAGAAGTGTGATATTATAAAATTATGCTATTGTGTTACATTATTACTATAGATTCTTTTATTTTCTTTTTTTATTATTATTTTTTTTTGTCACTGAAAACCTGTTCTTTGATGTTTTCCATGAATGAATGAAAGCAAGCAAGAATGAATATAAAGCCAACTCAACATATTTTTATACAACTGATTATTAGATTGAGATTTTTTTTTGATGTCTTGTCCTGACAGAAAACCACACTTCTACTCCATGGGTTACTCATATTTATTTAACAGCATGAGATATTTTACACTCAACTTTCCAAATGCCACAGAAAGCACAAACTAAGCTCATCTGTATAAAGAGAACTGGGCTGGATTCATAAAATAAGTTCTGCATCCTTTTATCAGATACATTCAAGCACGCCTGATATGGACCTAATTGTTAAAAGTTGGTTTGAAAGTTGTTGTTTTTTTCCATAGCATAAGATCTGCCTGAATAGATAGATATAAACTAAAGATGCAACCAGGAAAACTACCTTATCTTATAATTACCAAATAATAAACCATTTTCCAGTACTGAAGAAATTCAATCCTCTAAACAACACATTTTCTTTTGATTAAGAACTGACAGTGGCAAGGGAAACAGAAGTTGAAAGAAAGAGTGAGAGATGGGGAGAGAAGATGAGAGAAAAAAGAGACTTCAGTATCCCATATAATATACATATTGTTAAAAGTTGAGAGAGAGAGAATGAGAGAGAGGGGAAAACACCAAAAGAAAAACAATCCACAAATTCTCCAACTGAGGGCAAAACTAAGAATCTACTTCTCAAGGCAAACAAAGACCAGCTTTATTGCTATTGGAGTGTTCAGTGATTTTACTTAATTTTGTCCTCTTTTTTTTAAATAACTCAAGAGACTGAGGATCGAGTAAGCAGTGATCAGAAAAACAAATTTATAATTCTAAGCATGAAAGCACATAATTCTTTTCAACCATAAAATCACATAATATAAATGTTAGCTCAGCTGCCTGCTATAATCTAATTTGCTGAACGGATGTATTTTTCTAAATGTACAGATATCTTAGCTTTCAGGTATCACTAAATAATCATTAATATTGTATAGTGAAGCATAAAAATAAATGTCTAAATTGCAAATTTCCATTTTATTCTGCTTTATTGTAAATTACTTGCCTTCATTTGCTGTGTCAGTGAAATAAATAATAGAACTTTTTATACCATTGTAGTGAATATTGTAATTTCCTTTTCAAAAATGTTCTTTTTTATTACTTTCTTTTTAATATTTGAAAGGCTTGGAATGTGTGGATAAATAAATGAATATATGGATGGATGGATAATTTATGGATCAACATTAATTTCACTCTCTTAGAGACTAAAGAAATATGTATTACTTCAGAAAATAATCAAGACTCATTTTTCAACTTTATTTTTTTTTTAATTATTTTTTTTTTAAATTAATGAATTTTCAAAAGTAGATTCAGTTTTAATTATTATTTTATTAACTGAGTATAATTAAAAGGGAATCATTAAAAGAAAAAAAAAAAACCAACATTTTGCCAGAAAGATGAAAGAGAAAGCCCTTTGATAATTTTCTTATCGTTAAGATTTATGTGCTACAATCAATCCTTTAATGACTTTGATGTATTTGCAATTTCCTTTACTCGGAAACAAAACTGTCTCAATAAAATATCTTATTCAGCAATGAAACTGTTACCTACGGTGTATCATGTCATTAACCTGTATGCAGTATTATGGCTAATAAAGGGATATAACGGTAAAAATAGGCCACAGAAATTTTTGCTGAATTTAAAAGGAAATCTACTGATAGAAGTAAAAATCCTATCACTACCCCCACAATCATCAAGAGAAACTTGGTGCTCTACCACTGAAAGAAAAATGGGGAAAAAGAAAAAGAAAAGAAATTAGATCCTGACATTTTCTTTAGAGGTTAAAAAACAAAACTGAAAAACAGACCATCAATTACTCTACACTATTTAAAAGAAGTCTAGTGATAAAATAGTCTCAAGAATCAAACTGAAATTTAACTGTAATACAGGCCGTCTTACTGTAGTTGTTAAAAAGAATTCTAATGGTAACTGGTACAATTATGTTGAGATTAAAAAAAAAATCTAATGATAAAATGGTGACAAAACAAACCATTATGTTGAATTTAAAGCCAATTTAATGCTAAAGCAGATAGTATCATTATCTTGTTTGTAAGAAATTAAATGAAAAAAAAAGTCCAAGAGTAAGATTAAAAGAAATCTAATGGTAAAATAATCCTACCATTAGTTTGAGTTTAAAAGAAATCAAATTGTAAAATAGTTCATTATGTTCATTAACTAAATTAAAATAAATCCTATCATTATACTGAGTTTAGAAGAAATCAGATAGCAAGTCTTATCATTGTTAACATTAAAAGAAATCTAGTGATAAAATAGTGCTATCATTATGCCAATTTTAAAAATTCAAATTATAAAATTATGTTAGTTTCAATCAACTTTAATTCTAAGCAAGTCCAGGGACTATGCTGAGTTTACAAGATATCTAATGACAAAAGTCTAAACGTTGTTAAGATTAACAGAAATACTTGACCATGGTTCAGTTGAAAGAAATTATGTTTCTGAAATATTTGCAAATACTGCTGAATGTTTTAATCACTCAACTAAATGTTTGCCCATGCTGATACCAATGTCAGACAGAGTATTTCATCTCTCGGCTTATTAATCTGAGAGAAAGTTTCTCTCCAAATACAACAGACCAATATTGATCAAGTAAAAAGAACAATGAGTTAATCCAATGGAAAGATGCAGGCTCACTGTGTATTTGTTAAGTTATGAAAAGACGATTATGGTGGGCTAACGACATCCCAGAAAAGTGCAAGAGAAGCATAACTCTTGTGTTACAGTTATACATAGTATTTAAAAATAAATAAATAAATAAATAAATAAATAAATAAATAAATAATTTAATTAATTAATTAATTAATTAATCAACAACTTCTGGGTGTGGCTTGTTTTTAATTTCATTTGTTGCCTCTGTTTTTGAAGTTTTGGGAACTGTGAGGAAGGACTGTGCTACTGATGTTACTATTAAAATTAATAAAGTGTTTAAGGTTGTATCAAAATACTTGCTAATATTAAACCTCAGAAAATACTAAATCTATCAAGAAATCTGCTGTATCTATGAACTGAGAAAGTATTGCCATGCTAGACTGTACACGATGCTGTCTCTTTCTGCAGCCATAATCAATGAGTCTGTATTTTCTTTCCCAGACAATTTTAGTTCAGACATAAGAAGATTAGTAAGAAAGTAACTATAGTGACTCCATCAGCTCTAAGCTGGAGCTGGTACAAGTATTCAAACCCTGTTTTCATTCTGGAATTAAACAAATTTTATAAAATTGTTTAAAGATTTTCAGGAACTGTCTGATGGTTCCATTTCTTCAAGAATTATACCAACAGGCCAAAACAGCTTATATCAGTTTGATTGGTAGGGGAAATTTCCAGAATCTGTTTTATTGAACAAAATGCGAACTGAATGAATAGGAAGATAATGGCATACTGATCAAATATGTAAGTGATCAAAACATGTTTATTTTTGTAGGAAAAGACTATAGCATCCATCCAGAAATATTGCTCTGTCATCTTAAAAGAAATATAATACAAAATAAGAAATTAAATTATGTTAATTCAGCTTTAACAACTATATAACTTTGCTAAAATTATTTTAGTTCAGCCTGCAGGATGTATATCTATTATTATTTCATTTAGCCTATATAACTTATTATTTTTATTCAGTAACTTTGTTATTTTTATTCAGCATGCACAATGAAGAACATTTATTATTTTAATTCAGCCATTATAATGTGCAACTTTGTTATCATTATTTTAATTCAGTCCATTATAATGTGCAACTTTGTTATCATTATTTTAATTCAGCCTTTACAATGTGCAACTTTGTTATCATTATTTTAATTCAGTCTATGCAATGTGTAACTTTGTTATTATTTTAATTCAGCCTGTAGTATGCTTAGCTTTGTTATTATTATTTATATTATTATTATTATTACTATTATTATTATAATTCAACCAGTACAATCTGTAACTTTATTATTATTTCCATTCAGATGGTCTAATGTGTAACTTAGTTATTATTTCTAATAGTTTCTCTGTTCCTTTTCAGTCAACATCATTTTCTTTTTATTATTATTTTTAGTTTTGGTATTTTTTTTTTAATTGTATTATTTTTTTTAAACCAATAATGTTTTGAAATAAAATAACTGCAATGGATCTTCATAAATAACGGTTATTTTATTCAATTACATTGACAATATTATTTGGTTTATCCTTAAGCACAACCTTTTACCACGGGAATCATTGTAACTAATAAAAATGCAACTACACCATTATTTTGTTCATTGAAATTATTTTATTGAACTTATTATGACAAACCATCCAATAAAGTGACAAGCAAATATTTGTTTGGAACATGTCAAAAAATATATTTTAATTTAATTTTAATTAAGCAGAAATTTTAATTGATGATACTTTTACATTTATGAAGCATTCTATGGCCAGTGTCATCATTTTATAAACTGCTGTTCTTACTAAAAACTTGTATTAGTTGAATCAACAGTTAACTGTAACCTTTAAGTAATCACATGGAAATTTAGAATTGTATGAGAATGTGTAATTTATAAGGGGGAAAAAAAAAAAAAAAGGAAAAAAAAATAAAAAAATGCAGGAAAATGTGCTTGTGGATCAATCTGCTGAAAAGAATTTGAAATCCCAAAGTCAAAGTGTCAGTAGCAACCAATTACACAGCATGCAACCGCTACAACCTCTGAAATCACTCAGTATGATCAAATGCACAACCAAGATTCTATTTTATAGTTATTATCATATTTATTTATTTATTTATTTATTATTATTATTATTATTATTATTATTATTATTATTATTATTATTATTATTATTATTATTATTATTATTATTTAAGTAAATAAAAACAAATTCTCATATTAATAACATGAATAAAAAAATAATCTCTATATAAAAAAGAATTATCTTAACTAATGGCAATGGAAGCTCAAATATAATAAAAGAAAAAACAATAATAATAATAATAATAATAATAATAATATTCTTCAAAAAACCCACATAATTGTGACTGTTTTTTTTTTTTTTATTTTTTTTTTTTTTTTTTTTAGTAATTTTAGTAATAGTTGTTGTAGAAGTAGTAGTTGTGGTAACAGTGGTAGTGGTAACAAATAGTAAATAATAATAGTAATAGTAGTAATAACAGTGATGGTTTAAATAATAATAATAGTAATAATAATAATAACAACAACAACAAGGATAACAACAATAACAACATTATCTTACTTTTATTCTTCCTACTGCTTCTTGTGCCTGCATCATGCGCATGGCTTTAGATGGCTGTCCCTCAGACACAAGCTGGGTGGATCCCAGATAGCGAGCACGGAACAGAACCCCTTCTATGAGAACTTCAGGATTATCAGGGTCACGAACATGTACTGTGGAAAGACAATGACCATAGTAAAAAGTACACAAGAGGAGAAAACAGAAATTTATCATCTTAGGATAAAATAAAGCATCTATATAAATAAATTTACAAAATTAAGCATAATAGTTTTGAACAGATTATTTCTATTTTTGGAGGGGCAAGATCATTGTGAAAATTATTCTGATGGTAATATGGTGTCAGTATTGTTTTGGGGTGTCTGTAGTGTTAAAATGAATACACATATTTATATGACTCTGATTTCATGTGTTTTCATGTGATGTCATGTGATGTCTTTACGTGACTGTTTAGCTTATGAATGCATGTTTTTATGAATTGGTGCATGATGACTGTTTTAAGGATGACTGCATGTTTTTTTACATTTGAGTGGAAAGCATTGATATATATGAATATCTGAATATAAACAGCATGTGTGTTTGTGTGCATTTACATGCATCCATACATATATAAACATTAAATATTAAATAATTAGCATTGGTCTAAAATATTTCGCAGTTAAAAATCATCCAAATAAACAGAATTAATTCTCTTACATGTTTTATGAATTAAAGATGATTTTCATTTGTTTGTTATTTTATTTTTATCATTAGTGTTTGTTTTGTTTTTTTGTTTGTTTTTTTCATAAAAGAACATTTTATTGTTATATGAGCTATAAACAAATTCTTAGATTTGACCTTTTCTTTGTTTTTATTCTTATTTTTGGGATGAACACATTAAAAATAAAACTTTATTAGAGCAAATTTTCACCAAATATACATTCAGTATAAAATTTGTAAAGGAATTTGTAATTTTTATTGTTTTTTTTTTTTTTTTTTTTTTTTTTTTTGTTCTAAATTTTGAATTTGATCAAACTCTGGAGACCACACTAAGCATTGTTTGGAATACTTGATTACCCAGAGGGGATATCAAGTGTTACGAAACTCAGTAATGGATAAATCAGTAAATTTGTTTACCATAACAAAGTAAATCTTCTGAATATAAAAAACAATAACAAAGCCAAGGGCCCAATGACATTCATAATTAACGATAATAGAGATTGAAGTATTTTCATGGAAATTTGGCTTATCAATAATTTCAGATTACCTGCTGGGTTTTTTATTTTCACAACTTACAGTGTTGTTTGTTCAATGAGACAAATCGATGTAAGGTGGAAATGAAATAACAGTAGAATCTATAATTGTCTGAATGGATGGATAGATAGCATGTTAAAAAGTGAATGAACTGCAGATAGAGACAGAAAGACGAAGAAGAAGAAAAAAAAACCTGTCAAAATACATTTCCTGCACCATTTATACAATACAATTCAATTCACAGATATTGAAATTTAAATTCAGTTACTTCATGCAAAAGCAAAAATAGCATTTAGAAAGGACTCTGGCGTCAATATTTTTCAAACATCAGAAAATATTTTTATAACGTTTAACATAAACATATTAAGAAAGATATTCAAGCTAAATTTTAATCTTACATCTTCAACTATTAAATGATCAAGTAAAGCATTTTCATACGGACATTCTTTTTAAATGATATAACTAATTATAAATATAAAACGGTTCTTATATTAATATCACATGTACTCAAGTCACATCAATTGCTGTTTTTGGAACAGCATTTCCATGTGATTACCATATAAAAATTTATATAATTCAATAAATCTTTAAAATGAAAATTTTGTATCATAATTTATAGTTTACAACCAATATATTAATATTTGAAAATACTGCAGTTTATAAAACTGTTACCATGACAATTTTGCTTAATACTAATATCATATAAATATTCTTTCTGTGACAACCTATGGCTAACTAATTACTGTAAATGAAGAGTTTATTTAAATAGAACAGGTACTGGACCAATTATCCAGCATCCTGAAATCCTGAAACCCCCAACGCTATTTTCATAGTTCATGCACACAAGTATTATCCTCACCAGACCGGAACTACTCTTTCAAGCCACATGGCATTCATTCACTTGGCACACTGGTTACGTGGCGAGTCGCCACAGTTGTGTATAGTGAATTTTCTTTGTTTTTAATTTTAAAATGTTTATGCCTAATTATTTACATATTTAGATGCCTTGGTACAAGAAAACCGGAAAATCCAGAAATCCGCAATGCCTCAGGCCCCAAGGAATCCAGATAATTGGTCCGGTACCTGAAGTATTTTACTGTCACTTAAAAAATATATATTTTGATAATATATTTTGATATTCAATAGTTTAATTCTTTTTTTTTCTTTTTTTAAGGTACTGATTTTGTTGTTGTTGTTTTGTTACTGCTGTTGCTGTTTTCCTACTGACAAAATTCAGCTGAAATATTGTTGTAAATACTGTTATTCAAAGTGAGTACTGATCAAATTTCAGTAATAGAACTAATGAAAAACTGAATAATTGTATTTGTTCATGGTAAATTAGTTTTCACAATTGATTTATTAAAATATTGCATTAAAACACAGAGTGGCAAAAATAACAAAGACTTCAAATACAATTAACAGTCTGAAACGTGGCTTGTGTTGTTTTGTTGTTGCTGTTTTTTAATTTCTACCTTTATTTCTTTTATTTTTTTTTTTTTTTTATATTATTTTATTTATATATATATATATATATATTTACAGAAAAAGTGTCAATGAAAATATCAGATTATAAATGGCATTTGTTTCTTTAAAATGTATTAAAAATTATATATAACAGCTGACTTTAACTCAAGTCTGAAATAACATTAAATGATAAATGAATGCTTCCAGAGCAGCAAACTACCATTTCATAAAAGCATCAGACCTTCAAGAAATTTCTACACTTCTGTTTAAGCTTAAGTCTACGCTCAAGGTTTAAACAGAGATCATGCCAAGATGTAATCAAGCTTCAAGATACTGTTATACCTATATTAATGCTTTGTAAAAACATTTTTTTTTTTTTAGCATGTTGTAACTGGATAATATTGTGAACAGAAGCTAAAATATACATTAAAAAAAAATATGTTATTTTAAAACAGTTGTATAATGGAGGATCTTTTATCACATTTTTAAATTTTATTTAATTTTCTTTTAATTATTCTTCTTCTTTTTTTATTATTATTTATTTATTTTATTATTAAGATGGGAGAATGAGGGTGGGTGGATTTCTAGAATAATGGTTATTTAAAGTTAATTCTCCTCTTTTTTTTTGCTGTGGAGACAAAATACTGTTATCTTATTTCTTTCAACTTCAAATAAAAATATTTTAGGTACGCTGTTGTTGTTCTTTTATCAAAATAAAAACATGTCAAATAGAGCCTTTAACTCAAACAACAACAAAAAATGTAGCATTCATTTTTTAATTTGAAATATAACAAACAAACAAAACAGCCATGCTAAATATCTGAACACAAACAAAAAGAAAAAAAATGTAGGTGAAAACAAAGATTAAGAAGCAGAACAACCACCATACTTCCAGATAAAGGTCTGTCCAAACAAAAACTCCCAAAGAAAATGAAAAATCCAGCTGATAAAAACAAACAAAAGAAAAACCAAAAACAAATTGGGATCCATGGTCCAAACATTGCCAGGATAACTAGCATGTGACTTACCAAATATATTAATGTTGTTAGTTGCAGACAGGAGGTGTCCATGCAGTGCGTAAGGAAAACCACAACAACAACATAATATTAACATGAATGGGAAACAAACAGATTATCAAATATTTTACATTACTAATAGTGAAATAATATTCTTTAAAATACTTGTTGCGGAAATACAATATTTTGCTGATAGATCATTGCACAACATGGTATTCAATAAATAAATATTTTTATCTTAGTATCAGTTATAATTCTAAAATCTGCATATGAAAGAAAATCATTTAAGAAAAAAAAAGTATAAGAAATTAAAACTATTAAGAGAGAAGAATAATACATTTCTTTATTTTTGTAGAAAACAATCAAATGGCATTGTATTATTGTAATAAATATCAGAATTAATTCTTCAGTTAAAAGGAAATTAAATCACATATTCTTCATTGTTCTCATCTTACAACTTTTTCATCACAAACATTAAATATGCAACTCATAAATTTATAAAAAGGATTTGTTTTTTCAAAATTTTAGGTAATCAGAATATTCTCAAGATAAAATATAAATATGATATTTTGTAATGAGCTTTAGAGAAATTTCCATGTTGTTGTTGTTATTATTATTATTATTTTTTAATGTTTTTTTTCATGACAAATGTTAGTGTAATAAACATTCTGTACCTTTATGCAAAAATTTAATAATAAGACATAAATTAAATAAATATATTTTATTAATGATTTCACTTCAAAACCTTTACCTCTTTTAAATTAAACCTAAAAATGTGTGAAACAAACAGTCAACATAACAGCTTAAAAGTTTATTTCATTGATAATAAGTAATGTTATTACTTCATTTAATATTTTGGCATAATGCAAAAGAAACTGAAAATAACAAATAAACACTGCACCTTTTGAAATTCAAAAATGAATGGATGCTTAATGCATTTCCAGGGTAAAGACAAAATTATGAAAGAAGAAACGTTTTATTTAACAATGCATTTGACCACTTACTGTCACATCCCCAAATACTTGTTGCTATCATATTATGGATTGTTATTATTTGACATCAAAGTCTAGTTTATATATATCTGAGAAAACACATACCATAGCCTTTGATTAACCCCTAAAACAGTATTTAAAAAGGAAACTTTTATTTTATATATGTATATATGTATGGACCATATTCCTCTATCTTTACAGCATATCAGTTATAAATCTTTTTTTAGTTTGACCTTATTGATGTATCTTTATCAGTCTATTTTAATTATTTTTTAAATTTTTATTTAGTTATTTATTTTTAAATTTTTTATTTTATTTTTTAATTTTTATTTTTTTAATTTTAAAACAAAATATAAATAATGATGCTTTATAATCACAAATCAAAAAAATCTACAACTTTTATTTTTTATTTATTTTCTTTACATGGACATGAGTCATCTATCTTTGAAATAGTTCTTAAAATGCCTGTATCATTTACAGATTTATTTATTCCATACAAGTGACATA
Organism: Chrysomallon squamiferum; assembly: GCA_012295275.1. Lineage (NCBI taxonomy): Eukaryota > Metazoa > Mollusca > Gastropoda > Neomphalida > Peltospiridae > Chrysomallon > Chrysomallon squamiferum. The sequence continues at coordinate 17,342,334 of CM022669.1, forward strand.
ATTTTGTGAATGGCCAGATTTAGCATGCAAAATGGAACAACTCAAAATGCATATCTAACCAAAGCATACTTAAAGAACTATACGTATATGTAACAACTAACACTAAACAACTTAATCAGCAAGCACGAACTGAAATATTTTCAACTAAAATGAATGCAAAATAACAAGCACGATACTGTTTTCTTTTTTTTCATCGAAACTATTTTTATTCTGAAATATCAATTTCAAACGGTGAGAATTAATTCAAAATGCACAATCACACTGAAATTATGTTTCTCAAGTTTTAGGTCAGTCACAAAATGCAGAAAGAGAACTGACTTTTAATACAAGTTTTATTTTCTTGTTAAAGGTGAGTAAAAACAGGCTATTCTGTAAGATGCCCTTACCCGAGGGACGATTGCGAAACTTGAAACGAAATGCTGAATTCAAAGATGAAACAACAAAATCAAACAACTCAAATTAAATGAAAAAAGATTTCTAATATTACGTTGTTTATGAATCATATTTATTATATTAGAATATTTTGAATTATTTTTAGCATTATCTTGAACAGTAGTATTTGTTTGTGGATCATGTTGTTTGAAGTTAAAAACATTTATTTTTAACTATTAATGCTATCTTTGATTCATTTTCAAACGGAAATTACTTCTTTTTTTATATATATTATTTAATTGCCATTAATATTGTTTTAAGTATCATTACATAAGGACAAGTAATAATAATAATTGAAACTCAAAAATTCAAGATTACATAAGTTATCAGTTTTTATTTAATCCATCATTTTATTATTTTTTATTTTTATAAGAAAGAATAACTGGTTAGCCATTAAATATATGTTTTAGACTTAAGTATTAACTTCAGTATCACTATTTTTATTTTTTATTTTTATTATTTATTATTATTATTATTTTATATGCTGATTAAATAAAAAATAAAAGATTTCTTTTATGAGTTGATTTATGAAGGGAAATAACTCTGTCTCCTAAAGCTTAATCCAGATCTTCCAGTGAAGGAATGTCACTTCAAAAACTGATTTCATTTCTCAGAAATATAAATGACAGCATCGAGTACTGTCCATATTATATCTTTCTAATATTTATTCTTAGTTAATAATAATTAAATTAAATTAAATTAAATTAAAAAAAAATAATAATAATAATAATAATAATAATAATAACAACAAAAAAGATAAAACTACTGTAATTATAAAAGAATTGTAAAAAGAAAAACATAATATAAATTATTGGGATTTCTTTTATTTATTTTTTTATTTGTTTTATTTTTAAAGTACTGTAAAACATAAATAAAAAAATAACCACCTTTGAATGTAAGTAACAAAATAAAATGTCGTTTAAAAATAAAACAAAATAATCTTACAGTATAAATAAAGAAAAATTAATTTTAAAATAAACTGCAATAAAACAAAATAAAATAAGCTTCCATTATATATGTATAACAAAGTAAAATTTCATTTCAAATAAAACAAAATAACAAAATAATTTAAAATAAATAAAAACTGAATTAAAATAAAAAAAATAAATTTTTCATCTACTTTTATAAATTAAATAAACGTAAAAAAAATAAATATTTAATAATAATTAAAATAAACAAAAGTTCTCTGATATTAAAAATCTGATGTAATGAATATTCTGGTTAGCTTGGTGCTGGCCTTTTTACTCACCTTTGTAAAATGTAAAAACAACAACACTGGAAGCTAAATGTTTAAAATTGATAGCTTACATTGTTCTCGCTCACCTTCTTTAGCTCTTGATCGACGTTTCTCTGCCTGCAACACACAATATATCAAGACTTTTTTATACAAATTTATTTATTACAAAATTAATACAAAATTAGTTAGCAAAATACCTATCCAAACAACATGAATACATTTTTTTTAATAATTATTATTCTAGGAACAAAGATTTATTGCAAGTCAAAACAGTGACTGCAAAAAGCATCATTCATCAAAACAATGGGAACTAATATTTTAAATATGCTGTGTTCATTACATATATCAACATTTAATATATTTATTTGTTACTTCATCCAGGTGGGTCAAAGAATGACTTTTAGATTTCTTGATAAAGGTTCACAGCATATGCATCAGCAATGTCTTTTCCCATTGCAGATTTGGATTAGTATGTCAGTAATTTGTTGTTGTTGTTTTTTTTTCCTATTTCAGCAAAGGTCGATGAAATCATAACTGAGTTCAAGAGTCAACTTTGAAATGATGTTTTTATTGTAATACTGATATTTGAGAGAAAGTTGCTTTCGCTGTTGTTTTTGTAGATTTTTGTTTGTTTGCTTTTTTTTTCAAAGAAGAGAAATTAATGAAATTGTTTTTTATTTCACCAAAAAAAAGAGAAATTTAAGAAATTAAAAAAAAAAAAAAAAATGAGAAACGTGAAGTTTTAGTTATTAAAAATAATAACATACCTGTGCACTCCTGTTCACAGGTGGCTCAGTAAGTTCAGGTATTTCGACATACTGGTCACGGCGCTGGTACTGTTTCTGTAGCAACCGGTCTGTCTCTTCATCCGTGTCCGAATCTACAAACATCGGAAGTGTTTATGGATTAAAAACAATTCTTATAAAATAAAAATTTTTTTTTTTTTTATTATTTTTTTTTTTTACAATGTTTACAAATATTTCTTTTTAACATAACTGTATCCAGTACATTAAAAAAATAAAAATGTATATATATTTATTTTATTATGTGTTAAAACAATTAAATTATTTTATTAACACTAAAATACATACTAACTTGGGCACCCATACTCATATCAGATGAAACTAAATGTAATAATAATATATATATATATATATATATATACAGATTCAAAGTAACTGGTGTATTTAAGTAATAATCAACTTATGTGCACTAAAATAAAAACCAACCAATCAAGTGCTTCTTCTAAAAGTTGATGAATTTTGTGTTTTATATTAAATGTTATTTTTGGAAGAGGCGATAACACTGAGATTGGTTATTCTTTGTTTTTATAATGTATAATTTTGGGGACTGGAAGAACAATTTTGTTTGGAAGGTTATATATGCTTATTTAACTGGCATTAAATATGTCTTTACTAAATGATATAAACTTGGGTTGTTTGTTGAGTGTTGTTTTCATGTTTTCTTCATTTATCTTTTTTTGTTTATTTGTTTTTTGGGGTGTTTTTTTTTTTGGTGGGATGGGGTAGGTGTATGTATATATGTATTTCTTTGTTTTGTTTGAAATTCCATGCCATCAGTAAGTGTAAAGAAACTCCAATTCAGCATCATTCATGTGTTTTTTAAAATGACAAAGCTTGTTCATGCAGAAAGTTATGCCATATAATGTAAAATAAAAATTAGATGAATTATTAATTATTTGGCTGCTTCCTGAAACTGTGGACAAATTGTAGTTTGCTGGGGGTCTAGGTAAAATCACATTTTTTTCAAGCAAGCATTCATGGCATGAAAGAAATAAAGGGGGAAAAAAAATTAAGAAATCATGATAAACAGAAGACAAAAATATTTTCTATTCTACTATGTCAAACATGAAAGAAATTATGCAAAACTTAATAAGGAAATTATTAAATTAAATTAAATAATATTTTCAAAACTACATACATAAACATCCATGCTTATATAAACGGAAAATTTCATTCTCATAATGCATACACATTTATTTTCGTAATCAAAATTACTTCCATGCAGAGAATAATAATAATAATAACAATAATAATAAAGATATATTTAAAACTTATTTCCTTATCTGACTCAGTAAATAATCAGCTCAGAAAATACCTCCATGCACCTCCCGAACATACGCATTCTGTGAGGCTGGCTCAAGATCACTGGCACAGTCTTCAGTGGAAGAATATTCAGAATTGCGATCGTTTTGCAATGTGTGGTTGGAGTTGCACGGTGCCACGTAGCCCGAACGCACACCGCCATCGGGACTGACGTGCACACCGTTCTGGGCACACACATGCTCAAGTGAATCGTCTTTTTGTAGGGCGGCGTATTTTTTGCCTTTGTTTCGACGTGTGTATTGAATGCCTTCCCTCTCTTCATACTCATCGTCAGACTCATAGCCTATAAACAAAGAAGCATGCAAGGTTCATGACAGCATGCAGAGAACAAATGCACATACATGACTATGTTCACAGTAAAACGACTTGTCATTCAGAGATCTAACTAGTTAGCCAGACTTTTTTAACACATGCTACGTGGATGTATTAATAATAAAAATTAAAAAAAAAGGATTTTTATTGTTTGTTTTGGTGTGGTTTTTTTTATAAATATATATTTTCTGCTCAGAGTATTTGTAGTTTTTTTAAATATATTTGTTCTGAAGGAGTTTTATAATTCATAGATTTTTGAGGATGTTGTTTTAGACTATGAACAATTAATAAAGATTATTTTAATTTGTTTAATTTACACTTAAATTCTGAAATTGTAATTGTCTTTCAAATATGAATATAGTTTGCAAAACTACTAAATGTTAAATGCTCAGACATTTAAATTATTTTTTTTTTTTTTTTTTTTTAAATATTAACAGGTTTTGTCTTCTTTTTTTGCCCCATTTTGTCAATTCATTTTTTTCAGTATCAAAAATTAAAAATTAATAATTTTCCTAAATGTAAATTGTAATGACTTTATGAATGGCCAAACTGTCAAATTTTTTATAAATAAATTTTAAGTATTAATTTTTTAAATACATTATTTATTACAATTTAAAAACAAAATTTATTCTGCTAAATAAATATTATGAGTATTATAATTATATGAATATAGGATAATTTTTTAGATAAAATCTCCAGAAATAAAAAAAAAAAAAAAAAAAAAAAAAAAAAAAAAAAAAAAAAAAAAAGAATAAAAATATTTCAATATTATGACAAAGTTTAAATATAATTCAGAACAAGTTTTGAAAACCTATTATACACAAAATTCTAAAAACTCACACATTTAAAATTATACACACTTGCTAAATTATCAACATTAATACATCATAAAAATAATCTCAAATGCAACATTATCTAAGAAATATAAATCTATTCTATTTCCAGTGAACATGCCTATATACCATGCATTTGTTTCTTCATAACACCTGATTAATTATATCTGCCTGTGTGCATTATTTTGGTGTTTTATTGATACACAAGTACTGTTCAAATCACTTCATTATTTTATTACTAATTCATCTCATGAAAATCAGTGGCACAGAAATTTATGTCTTTTATATGGAAAACACCAAAATCTATTTAGAAATCTTCTCTTGGTATGCTTACATGAATGTCACAAAATTACTAGTTTTGGTATACCACTATTATGACTATACCTAAAGAATACATTTGACAACACAATTTTTTCAGTGCTATAACTAAATTTTATCATTTTTTTTTTTTATTTTACATATCAGTATCAGCAATTTTTGGTGTCTTATTAACAGATCAAAGAACAATGAAAAACATTTAATTTCATTAATTAATAATAAAAAAAATATTTTCACTATTTTTCTTTCTTTCTTTCAAATGATAATATATAATGTGTATGGATCATGAATATAAATATTTAAATTTACTCTTTTTTTTATTTTTTTAAATTAAATTAAATATGGAACATTACTAAGAAATGATCATTTTCTTTTCTTTTAATCGTCTTCTTTTTAAATTCCTTTCAAATTTTTTTTTTTAAATAATCAGAATCATCCAGACATCTGACATCAGCATCAAAATCTTTTTAAAATAAACAGTAAATGTATTCAAAAAGACACCAAAGAAAAAAAAAAGAAAAAAAAAAGCACACTGCAGGAGTTCTAAGAAAATAATTCCAGACTTTAGATTTCATAAATAAAGATTTAATATATGTTTTCTTCTCATTACCTTAAGTAGTTATATGCTTATATATTTATACAGTATAGGATTAGTGCTGTAACAATTTTATTAAGTAACACGATTTATAACTACTTACTGATCATATATTCAATAACATTACTTCATTTCTAATACACACACACACACAGAGTACAAACACATGACAAAAACTTTTAATCACAAGCACAAATGCACACACAAACACAAACACACACACACACACACACACACACTTGTTTTTTCATAAAATGGTTTATCTCCATATACTACTTGGATTATCTACGCTAGCAGTTATCTTAAATATTAATCTATTAATAAACTATCTAACACTGTGCACATTAAGAGACATGCATATATGACAACATAATCAATGACCATGCTATCATTTGCAAAGACAAGCAAAAAATGGTGGTTGCATAATGTAGAAAAGAAATATTAAAAGATTTCTAATTATACAGATATATGAGTTAAATGCAAAGATTTTAAAGATAGTAAGAAGTATCAGGATTACATTAAGAGAATTTAAAACAGCATTACTTATAAATCCTTTTAGCAAGTTCTGGCATCTCTTATTAAATGGAAATTACCGTTATTTCTATGTTAATATTTCAGTAGTGACATGGCAAAGATAAATGATAGGAAGATGTGAATGTTACGCAAGTAAATGCTCTTTCTAGTTTAATTTTTACATAATAAACATTTTTGAGGGTACTTTTTTGTCTATGTGTGGGTGTGTGTGTGTAGGTTTCTGTATATTTGTGTTAATTTGTATGTATGTTTGCATTCTTGTGTTTTTGCATGTGGAAGGGTGCATTTAGAAAATGAAATAAATATCAACTGAGTTACTTTTCAAAAACAGAAAAAAGATTGTGAAAACAAATACCAAAAAGTTGAGAGACAAAAAAAAAAAAAATAAAGAAAATTAAACTGAAATAGCAAAGTTTTATAGCAGATTTTTTACTATTATTTATGTATGTTTTTATCAGGGGATCTAACAGGAAAGGCACAGAACATGCATGACTCAACTTTTTGGCAATCAGTATTTGACTGCTTTTATTTTTTTTTTTTTTTTTCTTCTGTGTAATGAAATTTATTTAGTTTTGCCCCCTTTGTGTTCTGTTTTCTCAATATGTTAAGCAGGAATAAATTCTAGTTGCAAGATCTATATATTACACAACTTGTTATATATTAAAGATGTTCTAAAATAAATATGTAAGAGGAACCCATGAAGATAATGTTAATTTCATTTTCTAAGATATGTAAATTTCAGAGGTTAAAGTCAGATTTGTGAGACATACAGTTTTTTTAAAATAAATATTTATGGAGATATACACCATTAAATAAATAATAAGTATTTCTTTCTTTTTTTTCTGTTTGATTTAAAAATATATTTATTTGTTGACAATGAATGCAATTCAAAACATTTATACTTACAGCTATTTTGTTTTAATTTTGAAAATGAATTATTATTTTTATTATAATATTTTTATTTTTATTTTTTATTATTATTTTTTTTATTTTGGCTCTATCTTGAAAGGCTGTTTTTAATACCATGTACAAAAAATTAAAAATTACAAAAAAATAAATTTTATAAATGTACTATTCAATACAACGCACGGCACAGTTAAACAAAATTTAAAATCTATTTCCTTCACACATGCAATATATATCAAGATAAAACTTTACACATTTCATTAATTTAAAAAAAAAAGACTATTAAAGATAAATCATGCAAGCTAAAATTACATTTAAAAAAAAAAGCTAATTAACCATTTAAAAAGGCATCCCTTTGCAAATATTGTAAGGACCACTAATACAGGCTATTCGTACTGATTTCAGAATTAATAATAAGCGACTGAATTAAAAACAACTAATTTCTCCAAAATAATAAACACAGATGTTACCATTAACACAAACAATTAAAGACACTATTAACATGAACAAGTAAAATAATCATTAAAAGTGGATTTTTTAATATGTTTTTTTATATTTCAGCATTTGCAGCTGGTAATATCTGCATATAAACAAAAACTAACAGATTCAAGTTTTTTATGTTAGAAGAAGACTTCAAAATATTATGTTAAGCAACTGCTCTATGTAACATGTTTAATCTATTCCTACTCTGATATATTCAAGGTTAAACTCTGATATATTTTAAAAAGTCATTTGATTAATTTTGTGAACATAATATTTCAAGACCTGATCAAGTCCATGGAACCAGTTTCTTCTAAATTCTCAAATTTTCATTAACTTTCATTATTAAATTTGACTTTTTTAATGTATTATCTTTTTGTATTTGATTAATTTTGTAAACATAACATTTCAAAACGTGATCAAGTTCACATTTATCTTAAATGTTAGAAATTTCATTAACCTTTTATTCTCATATCTGATTAAGTGACTTTCCTTTCAAATCGGATTAATTTCACAAATCCTTTTATCAATAATAAGCTCCATTCTTTTCTTCTTTTTTTTTGGTAAAAATTTATCAAAAATCTTTACACAACATTATTTTCAAAAGTTTCACGGCTAATAAAAAGTATTAAAATTTTTTTTTTAATGCCATCTACATTTATACATATTCACTGTACTTCACATAATGAAATTCTTTTTTAATTGAACAAAAAAAATAAGAAAAACTGAAAAATACAAATAAAATAAGTAAATTATCTGCAAAAAGATATATATTTTTACTAGAAGGACAAAAGGATGCCATTTTCAAAAGGCTAAATTAGCTTTTTATAAACACAGTAAGCCACAATTAAAAAATCACTGAGTATGAAGATTGAGAAAGAATTTTTTTTTTAATTAATTCTGCTGGGAAGTTCATTTGTAACTCTAGTCTACATTGCTGAAATATTCCTGATCAGTATTTATGATGCCACGACACATCTCAATATGAATATGAAGAAATATTTAGTTCTGTACATATAGAAATAATAATAATAATAAAAGAAAAAATATGGATGATAGAAAAAAGAAAAGATAAAATTCAAAAATACAAACAAAATGACAGAAACAGAAATAAAAAATAATAAAATTTAAAAAAGTCGTACATAAATACAAAAGGTTGTTTAACAGATTATGTGTCTATGTAAGTATAAATATACATGTCATTTGTGAAAGTGTATGGGTATCTACAGTCTTATATGTATGTTACTATATATGTATCTGTATTATAGTGTAATTATTAGACTATTAAGTATTATGAACAGAAAAAGTGAAGTCATCTAAAGGAATGATAAATAAATTCACTAGCATGAATAAAAGTTATCACTTAAATAGAATTTGCTAGTGAGAATAAAAGTTAGCATTTATGAAGTACGTAAATAAGCACTAGGTAGCTTATAATTTATATATAAGCACTAGATAAATGCCATAGTTTCTGCAGTAGGAAATGTGGTGTGGTGTGTGTGCCAGTGTGTGTGCTTGTTTCTAGCAGATCTGAAGCAGTTTAGGAATCTGTGAGAGATCAGAGTGTGGTGTCAGTGTGTTCAGGTGCACAATAAATGGACAACAAGGTTGAGTCACAAAATGGTCACACAACTGACTAATTGGAATACAGAGTGATGATCATCTGACTTGAAAATGTCAAACTGTAAAGTGTACATTATAATAATAATCAGTTTAGAAATCTAACCACAATTGTTTGTTTAAACAACAAAACTACTGATTTATATATATATATATATATGGAAAAAGATCATGAAACAATCTTTTTGACAATTTGATTTAGGGAGTTTATAGGCCAGAGTAATTATGACTTTTAGTATTTATTGACAATTTGGAAACCATTTAAAATGAATTTGTAAGTTAATTTTTTACTACTACTAATAATAATAATGTATTAGCTAGAGAAATAAGAAAGTTTTAAAATTCGAAAACATTATAGCATATAATTATAGATTAATTAATTTTATACTCGTAGTACCTATCTATATTAATAAGTTCGATAAAAAAAATTACTAATAGTTTGGAAAACATTTTGTAACATATAATTATATAAATAATTTAAAACTTATAATACCTACATTAAATAGAGAGATAAGATTTACAATTCTCATATTTACTTATGTCATTCTTTAATGTTTCAAGATTATTATTATTATTATTATTATTATTAAACAGATAATTATATATATATATATATATATATAATTATTTTTTTTTAATTTTTATTATCATTTAACATGCCAGATGATCATTCTTTACATTTATATGTTTGGGATGAAACCAGACAGGAGGTCAGAGAATGGTTGCTTGGTAACACTGAATATAGGGTGTTAAGAAAGTCTCACTGAGAATTACAAAACACATGAAATCACTGGGCTGCAGAAGACACCATTATAATAATGAAATACTTTTCATATTATTTATTTATTTATTTATTTATTTATTATTTATTATAGCCAACAAAGATATCATTTTGTGAGAATAACTGTTTATATCAAATATAAAAATTTGAGGATATGTTTTATATAATTTGAATATTTAACAACTTAAAAATAATTATTTCTGGCCAGAGAAATAATATTAGTACCCTTTCTGTTAAATTGTTTGATTTTTAGTGTATTTTTACTATTATTATTATTGTATTTTAATTAAGTTAAAAACTAAATGAATAATTAATCAAATTAATTATGTTAATCATAACTGTATTTGTTGTTAGTGTTATTTTTAACAATTCTAATCTAATACTACTGATTATCTGTATGTTTTTAATTTAGCATCTCTTACTGATAATTACAATTCCCTATTATTTATATTTAAATTAGTTTATTTAACCTTGAATATTTTTAATTTAAAAAATATACTTCAATCTTATTCTTCAGATGGAAATGTGCTGTTATTAATATATTATACATTTTATTATATGTGTAATTTCTTTGGCACAAATACAGTTGAATATTACTATTTATTTGCAATAATGATTTAATTCGGAATCTATTTATCATAAATGTAATTTAATATTACTGTATAATTTACAGTGTTATTTATTTAATGTGATATATCACTGTTAAAAAAAAAAAAAAATTTTTTAAATGTTTTACTGTTTATCCATAATGTTAACTTAATTTGGTGTAGACAATAATAACAGTGCCATCTGTGGGTGTATTTTTTTCACAACAACAATAACAGGTACAGTAAATACTAAATATTCCATACCAGAATGTTTGAAAACTGTAAAAAGAGAGAAATATATTTCATTTTGTTTCTATTAGAAATGTCTAAGCATTGATACCCCAGACCTGCATAATTACAGTGTACTGCATAAGTGGCAGATGAATCAGAATTTGACTTGATGTCCAGCTAAGACAGTAATAAAAAAAAAATATTCTTTTATTCCCCCCCAAAAATATTATTCTGTTATATTATTGAACAAATAAATTTTCAAACTGAAGTTTTTGTACAGCTGATCATAAAATTACATATAAAAAAAAAATCTAAAACTTTATTATTTATCTTTCAACATCAATGACCTACATCAAAGATCTACATCAAAGAGATGCAATCTGTTGCAAAGAAGGATTAGCCTAATTCAAAATTATCTGCCACTTTCTCTCCATTTATCACCAGCTTCTGGCCACCAGCTGTATCTGTGAAATGAAACTGGAGGGGTTTAATTGATTAGTTGGTTGGCCAATCCACCACCATATAATAGATGATACTGTATTTACATCAATTTCTGCCTAAGGGGATATATGCACGTACATCCTTTAGAAAACCATAGGGTCAATATTTACATAAATTCCCTTTTGTCCATTTTTAATTAAAAGCCCATCATACAAATAGAGGAAGACATTATCTGCCTGCCACGGTTATTTCTCTCCGTTCAGAAGGCTGTAACACAACAAAGTTTTATAACACGTGAGTGGATATGAACTTTTAATACTCCATGTTTGATATTAAAGTTTAAAACTCAGTGTGGAATACAAATATTAACATTCAGCACTGTGTCTGAGATTTGTAACACAGGAAAAAAAAAAAACATGCTTAGAATAACCAGGCAGAAACTGAAATAAATACAGTAAAAGCAGGCAGGCCCAATGCAATATTTTGCTGCATGAATATATAGCATCCAGGTTTTTATCAGCCCTGAAAGGTTCAGTGCAGCCAGTGACACCGTTACCTTTGGGAAGTGGAGGAGCTTTCCCATTTTCGGTGTATTCGTTGTCTATTAAACCGTCTTGTTCTTGGGCCTGACCTTCCTGTTCAAACGCTGTGCAAAAGAAATGAATATGGGTAACATGGATGAATAAATGCACATAACATGAATGGATAATCTGAATGGTTTTGAATAAATTTCACATAAAAATGGAAGACTAAAGCAAATGACGTACAAATATAATTTATGTAACTTAAACCATTAAAGTAAGTCCTGGATAGTACATTTACATAACAGTCATTAATGAAATGTAAAGCACTTAAATAACATTAATGCATAATACCTGCAATAGCTATACACAGTCAACATTATTGTGGAGACTACTGCAAATTTACTTTTCCATAGAATTTTTACTGCCTTGAAATTTTGAATATTTTTTTTTAAAAAGAAAAAAGAAAAAAAAAAACTTACTAGTACCCATTGTGATTGGTATATATGTACTGGATTATATTATTATATTCAGATTTTTAAAAACACTGAATAAGTATATAAAATAAACAAATAAATTTGCTTCAAAACTATTCAAACTCATAAGCTGAAAGAACTTGAGGTATCAAAGTTCAGTTCTTTCTTTAACATTTTTAAGTTGTATTTAAATTAAAAAAAACAAAAAGTCAGCTGTACATCCAATGTTGAAATATTAAGATTACTTCAATAAAATGCAAAATGCTTTAACAGCTAACAGGCAGATCAGTATTATTCATAATGGTGTTTATAAGTAATGTTTGACTACTATGAGGATCTAAACTCAATTAACTCCAATTTTAATTAAGACTATTCAATATAAAAATGTTTTTTAAATTGTAAAAGAAGTATTATTAATATTGTTAATAATGAACAGACTAATGACAACACTCAGCTATCACTTCATGGATATTGTAATATAAAAATGATAATAAATAGTTTTTTCAACTATCTATAACTATTATTAGTATTTATAAATACTGCAGGTATACTCAAAAATATCTTCTGATAAATTAACACTGAAATAAAAACCCAACAGAACATTATTTCTGATAATTGTTTTCTGATATACTGGTAAAGCCCGTCTTTTTAATTATATTTCAGACAAGTGAAAAAAAAAAAAAAAAAAGTGGATTTTCTTAAATTAATAAATGTAAATGTCTTACCGTGACCGAATTTTCAGAATATTTGACTTTAACAACATTTAGACAATTAATATAGATTATCTAGATTTTTTTTCTGCAATCATGTTCAGATGATATTTATTTTGTTTTATTATATCATTATTATTATTGATATTGCTACTACTACTACAACTACTACTACTACTACTACTATTACAAGTAATAGTGTGTAAAAATATAAAAAAATAAATAAAAGCAACAAAAAAGAAAGAAATTTATCCTGAAGTATTAAAATTCTATAATCATTAGTTTTACATTTAAAAGATGTGTAAGATATTACATTCTTATGTTTGGGGTCTTTTGTTTTACATTGATTACAACCCAATCTGAAAGACCATGAATCAAATATCATACAAGGAAATATCTTTCGGATTAAATGTGTTTGGAATGTGTCTGATATTTACCGATGAATTTCAAAGTTCACTGCATATTTTATTGACTGGTTCTGATGAAATAACTGATATTGTAACTGTTATGTCTACAGCTCTCTAATTTAAATGCACTTCTCTTATCTTTGTATTTTATTATGATTATTCTAATTTTTATTTTTATTTTTTTATTATTATTATGTAAAGATGGATAATATCAGGCACGTTTAAAATTTTAGTTATAAAATTTATATTTAACTCAATATATTTATTTTCTATTTTATATTTTCTAATATTTTGCTTTTAGAATTAATCATGTATTGTATTATTTTAGTTTGAAACTGATAGATCAGCACATTCATGTACAGAACAGTTATCATAAAAATTCAGTGTCATTTTATCCAATCTGTAATTTCAAAATAATAAAATAGTACTAAAACTAAACATAACAAAAATGAAGAAACTGTCATACATTCATTATGAATGTATTTGCTAAACTACCAAACTGTATTGTAAAATTACAGGATGAGTGACATAATACAGAAAATATTTGAAGTAACAGGCTGGGTAGTATCAACTATTATTATTTTGAAATGTTATTATTTCAGATACTTAATATACAATATTATTAAATCCGTTATTTCAAGATAATGAACATAGACATTAGTATCACCTAATCTGTTATTGCAAAGATTATTCTGTTTCACCCAATCTACAAATTTCAAAATACAATTTGGTTGTTCATGTATATGCATTTATGTGGCATTTTTCACAGTTTTCCAGTTTTAATTTGAATAAATAGAAAGAAAATTCTAAATAATTTGTATTTTAATAATTCAATGGAAATATGCTGCTGATCTTTCACTGTATGTAAAATGTTAAAATCATTTATAAGAATAGTTTGATACTCTGAGGAATCACTTTGCAGTTAAACTGTTTGAGTTATGTTTTAAGAATGTATTAAAAGTTTTACCAGCATTGTGTTCTTTCTGAGCATAATCTTCTTCTTGGCGTCTCTCTATTTCGTCTCTCACTTGCCTCATTTCTTCCTGTCTCTGCTGTAGTTTCTGAGAATGACTGTCTCTGAAAGGCAATTTTCAAAAATTAGTATTTGTTTAATGGCATCTTAACATCTTTTAATGTCGAGCATGTTTCAGAATAAGCATTTATCCTGCAATCCACAATGCCCGACACTGGTGCTCTAACCACTGGGCCACAGTCCTCTCAAATGAAATTTAATTAACTAATGCAAAAACCTACTTAGTGTCACAGATACAGGTTTTATATCAAACTATAAATTACCTAATTTGGATAAAATGACTTTATAAATGTTCCAAGAGTATCATGTGGATCTCTTATAATATTAGAGATAATTCCCACAACATGCATGCTTGATCAATTCACTGATGAAAGTTTGTTAAAAATATCTATAGCAAACTTTAGTGGGAAATACTCTGTACTGGTAATCACGAAAGACAAGCTTCAACAGGTTTTTAAGAGAAACAGAGGTAGTTTAAAACCATCTTTCAGATTCCTTTTGCAACAAGAAATATTACATGAATTCTATTTTTTTTTTTTATGTCATTTGTGGAAATAAGCTGATTTAATTTATGTGTCGAACACACATGCTGTATTACTATGCTTTCCATTGTTGAGGTTTTTCTATCTGTTGATCTATTAGCATTACTGATTAGTTAATAACCTAAGGCTAATGGTGATTTATGTGTTACTGTAATTCAAATGGAGCTATTAATCTGTCAGTTTTTGAAAATATTTTTAAAAGTTTAAAATGTTATTTCCATTTATAAATTTTAAAGCATTTTTCAAATAAAATTATTAAGTCACGCACACACACACATGCACATAAAATGCAAAATACGATTTAAAAAAATAGTAGTAAGTTTTAAAAAAGCATTAAGTGCCATTTTATTCCTAATGTTGTACTTTATTAACTAACAAAAGCTTTTTCTTGCCTGGATGTTGGCAGCCAATGTCAATTACATACGTAACTACATAGTGCTGAATGGGCTATTTGTTTTCTATTGCTAACACTAATGTTTGATGTCGTTTAATGTAACAGATAGTAAAACCCTTTTAACTTCAATTTTTCATTTAAATCTGTCTGAAACAGAAGATGTAAAATATCTAAAATTTGTATCAACTTTTTCCCTTGATCTATTTGACAGCAACGAAAAAAAAAAAAAAAATAATAATAAATAAATAAATACATAAAATAATAGTTTAATATAATGTAATAAACATTTCCTTACAACATAATACATTCCTGTTAAAATGCTACACAAACTAGTTTGATTTTACAACAATAAAGTAGAACCATTAAAAAGCAAGTTTAGAAATAATCATAGTAAATGTTTAATGTTTAGAACAATTATATTAAGATGTAATACATTAAAAATAATTACAATTAATGGGCACTTTCAATAACAAAAATGAGTCCTAGAAAAAAAAAATTAAAAATTAAAAAATTAAAATCAACTACTTACAGTATAACAGTAGGCAAGTTATAACTGCATTTGAACTATTTGTAATAATATACCTGTACAAATCATCCAAGAAAAATGAATTTTTCCATTTATATCCTCTCTTCATAAACTGTCTTTCTAATTTCCTCTTTATTTTATTCAATATTATCATCAGGAATTGTTTTGTAAATTAACACCTTTAACAAAAACGAACTGCACCAAAACAAAATCCAGTAGGTTTCTTCTATATTACTGCACTGACCAATTAAACAAAATAATTTACCAATTTGGCTAATTAAGCAATATAAATTCCATTTTATCACACACAGAATCAGAATACAATTCCAACATGATGACAATATAATGAGGATTTATTTGTCTTGTAAAACATCATGGTCACCAGTTGGCTAACATCCATAATTTTACACTTAACTTAAGAGTTATTTCTTCTGTCAAAACCAAATAATCACTGAAATCTTAATAAGTCATAAGAGAAATGAGAATTATTTCAAATGGATCAAAATATAAATAATATATCTGTTGAAAACATCTAGCTAATTACTTTCTGTTCTTACACAGTTATCAAAGTTTTTTTGTTTTTTTTAATTATTTGTTTTCGCTTTACATATATATTATCATTACTACTTTTTCTTTTTTTCTTCTTCTTCTTTTTTTTCTTCTTTAATTAACTTAATAATAAGGCTGGATAAAGAATTTGAATTTTTTTTACTGAATACATTCAAGACGGCTTGTTTTGAGCTGAATTTAATCAAATTTACTATTCCACTGAATGTAATACACATCTCCCATTTTTTTTTCTGCATCATCATTATTTTAAACCTTTTAAATAAATGAAGCATGAACCAAAATGCTACTCAGAACTTTAATTCATTTTTTATAAAGATATCTGTTGTGCCTATTTTTATTTCATTATCTTCTTAATGCTATATGAGTGGAATAACCACACAGCTGTTCTATCTCTAATTTCATCATCCAGACTATTCTTTATTACAATTTTGTCTTTGTTTAAAGAAATGTCTTCAATTAAAAGACGGTAAGCACTGAACTTACAATCTTGTGGCAGAGCTGTTTTAGATAAATGAATTTTGTCATAAAATGTTATTGTTTCTAATGTCTAGACTTACTTATTAATAAAAATTATATATGTACTTTATACTGTCAAATCCATATACATATATATATATATATATGCATCATTATGGATGACATACAAAATGAAATTACCATAAAATCATTTAGACAAAATATCTTGTAACAATTCTTCTACATGATCAATATGAATGTCTGGTTACTATTGACTATTCAGGGGGAAAAATCTAAATTCTGATTAGGAAACAAACGAGAGAGAGAGAGAGAGAGAGAGAGAGAGAGAGAGAGAGAGAGAGAGAGAGAGAGAGAGAGAGAGAGAGAGAGAGAGAGAGAGAGAGAGAGATTGTTGCAAATTTTGGTGGCATTAATAACATTACAATTTTCAACTTGTTAATTGTTTTAAGTTACACTGAATGAAATTCAGAATAATAATTTTTAAAACATTCAGCTGGAATTTTCTTCTTTTTTTAAAGTGAATTTAATTGTTTTTTCCAAGTTCAATTAATTGATTATTTTTTTTAATGAATACATTAGTTTCATTACTACTAGATTTATATTTTTATTGTGAAATAAAAGGTTTCATATTGTTTGAAAAAATGTGTTTGTGTGTTTAAATAACCTGCCCTAATGATTTATTTACTAACATTCCACTTAGTGATTCATTGAAATAAAATTGAAATAACAAGAGCACATACCACCATTATTAAAACACTAGTTTTTGTTTTGCTTTACTTTTTATTTTAAAAATTATTATTATTATTATTATTAATTTTATTATCATCACTGTAATACTAAAGGTAAACAAAATTCTTCTTAGTTTTGCTGAAAAAATGTAGCATTTCTGTTTCATCAGTTAACTGCATTTAGTGGTTCACAATATAAACCAGGATTTTTATTACAATAATAATAAATAAAATGTTGCAAAACTAATATTCTTTTCAAAATAGTGTTTGTAATCAAATATCTAATAGTTTATGTATGTAAAATTATTTACAAAGGCAGATTTTTACCCATATACAATATACCTCTAAACTTACATATATAAATTAAAAAAATGCTGTTAAGTAAATGGCTATTTTTCTGTTGACAACTTAAAAATATACAACTCTTACCTGTTTACAATATAACCCTGAACTCTGTGATCATGGTAAAAGCGAATCTGTACGTACATTTCCAGAAGTTCAATGAGGTTTTGAAATACTTCTCCATTGAAAGAATTCATAGCTGAAGCAGCCATTAAGGAACAGAAAATTTCTTCGGGAATTTGTATATTGTTATTTTAAGTAATGATAAAACGAAGTCCTCTTCCAGCTGAACCGGGTAGCAATACACTGAAAACACCGTCTTGATAAATCACTCTGGTATTCATTATTGAAAATCCACAATATACCGCTGCCTTTGTCTATCTAAAACGATCTTTTTTTTTTCCAGTAGATCAACAAAAATCTTATGACATTAAAAAAAATACATTATTTTTTCTGTCACCATGGTAACTGACAGCAGAATGCATAATTTTAAATTGTATAGCTTTTATTTTTTTTGCTTTTTTATTTCCCTCTATAGGCCAAAGAATGCTTTATTTATCTTCCTTCTGATCAAATTGCAAATGAAGAAATTAATATTAAGCACAACAAAAAAATATGTAAATTGGTTTTAATTTAGAGCTTTTAATATATCACTGCTTCTTTACACTAACCATAAAATTCCTTAAACAACAACAATCTTTTAAAAACATCCGACAGTAAAACACAAAAAAAACAGACATCGCAGTTTCTTTAATTCATTATCCACTTAAACTTTAAGCTGCTTCTCTTTAATAAACCAAAGGGTGTAAACAAAAACAAAAAAAAAGTCCCACAGAAGATCTTAACCAAAAAAACCTAAATATTCACAAGTCTACACCTTCAACAGCAACATCTGCATGAAGATGCCAGCAACACAATTCAATGAGGTTTGTGTCGAGAAAAAGAAATATGTTGTAAAAGCAATCATCCCAATTCTTGTAACTGTCATTTAAGGTAATGGGACGAAGCTTAAGTGATAAGAGGGAGCTTTGAGTGGCTACAAAAGAAACCGAGGAAAAGAGAAAAAATCTGTATTATACATGCATTGCAGGATAAGCACAGGTCATTGGAGTAACAATGGGAGATGTATATAACAGTCCCAATTACAATTTATAACCGAGCAAGATTCCTTTCAATGAATACTGATCAGGTTTGCTGCTGAAACAAGTCGAGTAAACCCGAGCAACCCCGGTATGGACTATTTCACCGTGAGATGGCAACTACTTGAAAAGGTTTGAAACGAAACTTGAAAAGACAGAGTGAAGCAGAAACAAACATTTTAGACACTGTTCAGTGAGTGCGAAAGAGCTTTAGTCTTTTTAGCAGTTTTGGAAATAATTTATGAAGCTGAAGAAAACTAAAACCTAACTGCAGTTGTACACTGAAAACTATGATATCAACATTAAAAAAATTAACATAAATAATATTTAAAAATGCTGAAATAAATAAAAAGATTAAAAAAAAAAAAAAAAAAAAAAACATTTAAAAACATAAAAATTTAAAAACTACATTAAATACTGCTGTAAAAATATTTATGTGCAGATATTTTTTGGACTACCATTCATTAGAACAGATACTAAAAGCTTGATATACTTTATTCATTTGTGTACACTAACTTCAATATAATTTTAAAAAGCTGCCTCCATTTATCCATTTATCTTCTTAAATTCACTACTTTACCTATTTCGCTTTTCATTTTTTTTCTTTTTCTTTTTAAGTAAATATTTTTGAAAAAGGAAAAAATGTTTCTCCATTATAAAAAATATTTTTAAAAAAAAACATTCTTCTGAAATTATGCATTAATTGATGGAAAGAAGAAAGATGGGAAGAATGATAGATGCACATACAGACAGAATGACAGATAAATGGATAGCATTTCTGGCACAAGGAAATCAAAAAGGTGGAAAAAAACAAATGATGATGGACAGACAATTTAACAGACATTGAGATAGACTGAATGGAGTAATAAGCAAGGGAATTATGAGATTTAACCTGTTTGATACATGGATATATAAACACAGCAATGATTCCAGCAAAACACTAATAAGATAAAGAGCCAGAAAGAAATCAGAAAGCGAAAAAATAAAATAATATAAAATAAAATAAACTTAAATTCAAAATAAAAAAGAAAAAGAAAAAACCTTCCAGCAAGTTAGTGCTGTTGTATCTTTTTATTTTTTTATTTTTTTATTTTTTGTTTTTGTTTTTACAAGGAGATGTGACGGATGAATATATATTTTTTTTCCATTGGCGTCGACTTACTTCCCTATAAATAGTTAGCTCTTCATGGATTTATCTATGTAATTTGCTTTTCCTTCTAGATCTCAAATGATCATGTGCATGATTTCCTTTCATTTGTTTCCATTTTTCTCATTCTTTTGAGGCGAAATAAAGTTCATTTTAGGTTTGGCCAGATGCCAGTAAACTACTGGTGATCAATAAATAACAAAAGAGTGATGCCATTCATATACACAATTTGACAAGGACATACAGAAATGAAGATATGGAAATGCACGTGAATGAATTTCATTTCCTTCTGAAGTTCAACAATTAAGAAAAATTTCCTGAAGAGAACCAGAAACTAGGGACCAATAATATAGCAGAACTTATGTGATAAAATCGATGGTGGCTTGCTGTGTTACATACAAGCATACAAGCTATCTTTACTGTTTATCCTCAAAGAACATAAGGTTATCTAATTTTCTGTACTCCTAACCAATAATAAAACGCAAAACATATAGTACATGATAATATTGTAATAATAATAATAATAATAATAATAATAATAATAACACACTTTTACATAAACACTATCCAAAATAATTTTTAATATTAATAATTAACAAATTACAAAGGAGAATGTATGGCCTTTATCAAAAATAAATTTTGACTTAATTTATAAATTGTGCAACCAAATTATGATTATTTAATATGCATTTTAAAGCCCTATGCTTTTAATGGTTAATTTAATTTAACTTCACAGACAGGATCACTGAAATAAAATATATGTTGCATATTTAAAATCTGATAAATTCTGCTTTATATTAAACTAAGTGTACATGTTTAGACAACTTGTATTGTCAACAAATTTCAATAATTTTTTTTTTTACTTTAACACTACCTATCTTTATAATATATATATACAAGTACATACAGATAAACACAGTTTTATTCTAGTGTTTGAGTTACAAACCTAAAGACATATTCACAGAACATAAATAGTTTAGAAACAAAAATATATTACTAATACTTTCAGCAATTTCCAGTACACAGTTAATGATTTAGTCTAGATTCTGTTTTTCATCATCATACACTCCCATTATTTTGTTAGCTGCTATTGTTTACTCACATTGTCTTATTAATTAACAGACAAAAACTTACCAATCACAACTCACTTAGTCTGACATCAGCAACACTGTTACATCCTTATTGAACATAAGAATTATAAAATATATATAAATATATATATTAAAAAAAAATGTAAAAAAACAGTACTGTATATAGATCCTATAGAGAAATGACATTTCCTTTCAACTAATCACCAGGTGGCAAACAAAATCAATAATAACCCTTGTTAATCACATTTCCTACTAAACATATTAGCATGCGCACATGAATGCACATGTCCATAAATGTAAATCAATTAAATATACTGATGACCTAGTGTGCTAATGTGATTACGCAGCATAGGTACACAGCCCAGAACACATATTACACAGGACAAAATAATTAATTTTATTTTAAAAAGATTCTAATTAATAATCAGATGGAGTTTATTTTTATTTTTATGCTTATAAATACTATTATTTGTTTAATATCTAACAGTGCATGGTGTCTTAGAGACATGAGATGAATATTTAGTTGTCAGAGGTGTATTGTTGATTTATTACTAATTATGTGACCGTTTTTAGTCCAAAAAGAATTCTGAAAAATCAATGGTACAGGTATGTTACAAAATTTGATTCCTGGTAGGGAAGACTCTTTGGTGGTCTGTGTCAAAAATAATAACCATGTCCTGGGAAGAGAAGCTGGTGCAGACAAAATTCATGAAAAAACATTTATTTTTAATTAGATCATTTTCTGTAAGTACCTCCAAATTACATCTGTTGTGTGGACATTGATTTTTGCAGATTCTCTAAATTTAAACAGTTAAACATTAATTTTGACTGTTAACTTGTCAAACAGATTATTTCCTTACAGAACTTTATCTCCTGATCATGTTATGAATATTTTCCTTAATAGCTCAGTTTGATAGATGGCTTGTTTGTATGGACATAACAAACACACACACACACAAACACACACACACACTACAATCAATTGCATATTTCTGAAAAATATAAAATAATTTGTCATATCTGTCAAATGTTTTAGTCAATAATGCCATGAAGACATAGAAAATGAAGCAAATAGATGCCTTCGTAATTTAGAGGTTTCTTATTTTACCATTAGTCTTTATTACAAAAGGATGATGTTCTAACAATGACAATTTACACGAAAGCATATATAATGTGTTTAGGGATGTTGGCTCATATCACCTCAGCCAAGCCAACATTTAAATCAATTACCTATAAAATTTCAATGATTTAGATGAAATAACTGGATTATTCTTTTGGGGTTGTTGTTTTTAATCAGGTTGGTTTTATCATGGAGGGGTTGGAGGGGTTTTGGAAAGAGGGCAATGCCATGGTTATTTTTTTTTGGTAAGGATTAAGTGGGATTTTCAAAGCACTATCTGAGGTATTAAGACAATTATAAGCCAGGATAATCTTCATTTAATTATTACTTCTCACCTTCTAACCCAAACAGGTTCAGATGGAACTGATTCTTCTGTATATGAAGACTGTAAAGCAACTCCTTTGCTTCTCTGGATGGCTGATTTGATGTCAGCTATGGCTAAATCAAGAGCTTCACGTTTTGCCTTCAAGTCACTCATTATGGCCTGAGCATCAATGTCCTTGGGTTTGTTTTCTGATGACACCTAATAAAATGAAGAACATACTCTTAATGAAAGTTTTACATGAAAAGGTTTTTAATTTTAAAAAAAACTAAATAATAAAATAAAATAAATAAATATACATATATATATATATATATATGTTAAATAGAAAGGAAAAAAAAAAACTAACTGTATAGTAAATATTATATTTCTCCTGATACACTGAAAGAATAAATGATAAAGTTTTATAAAAATGCATCCCAATGGAACATATAAATTATAACACATCTGCTTGATATAATAATCATCCACAATGATTGGAAGTGCACTATTAGTGATTTTATACACACACACACACACACACACAGAGAAAAACATCTGGTACTGAATGCATATACAATTCTAAAAGAAACAAAACTGATTTATTACTGATCTGTATTCTTAAGCAGTTTGTTTTAAAAAACAACAATATAGTAATAATATTAAATTAATTTTTTTTTAAATAACATAAAACCATCATCATTTATTATTTACCTATTATTTTTCATAGGGAAAGATAAGCCATTATTATCCATGCATAAATTAAAATTTAACAGGCAACAGAACTATCTAATAAATTTGTTAAATATGTAGATATTAAGAATAAAACAATTAGGTACGTTTAAATTTACCAAACATTTTACCAAACATCTGTATGTTTCAGTTAATCCATTACAACTATTTAGTAAAAATGACAAAAACGAATATGAATTGTCATTTTATGTCGTTAACTTAAAAACAGACTGATAACCGAACCAAAGACTTCTTTCAAGAATGTCCATTAAAATACAATCTCCTTCTCTGTAGTAAAACCTGATGCAATAATGTCTTAACACATTGTTTTAATCACTAGCTATTATATTACACATGGTGCTGTGCTCTGTGACATGGTCTCTGTGACTGGCTAAAATAACTGTGTAAAGATATAAGACATTCTCTGTATATTTTATTATAACTTATTTTGGCTATCCTTTACTTATCACAGAGAGTAATTTTATACATGTGTACTCTAATGTTCACCTTCAAATGAAAGGAAACCACGTTCTTTCATATTATGCCAACATGTAAATCTATATCATTATGCTTGAGGAAACTATATCATTAATGACATGTATTGTTTCTAGAACATGTATTTGAAATGTAATTATAGCTTCACTGTATATCTGTTATTGTTTCTGTTTACCAAATTACTTAATGACTTTCCTAGCAATTAAACATACACTTAAAAATAAATAAATCAATACTAACTATACTAATAACAATAAATCATTAAATGTATCAATTACAGACTTCATTTTATTTTAATATACCAAATTATAATTAGGAGATATCTACATTATTCATGATTCATTCAAAGCATGAATTATGATACAAATAAAGATCTGTATCTACTTAGCTATTTCACACGGTTATGTTACCATTATTATGATTTTATATTTCATTCACAAAGTACAGATTCATACAGTCAATAATTCAAATAGTCCAAAAAAAAAAGAGGAACTAAGGCCATTTGTAACCTTTTCAAACACGCTGAATTCATATTTCTTTGTATTTACTGCAGCTGAAATTTTTATATAACACAAAATTATATATGATCTCTATTATAGTACATTGTTTAAAAAAAATTCAAATCATATATAGTTAATTATACTTAATATAATATGAAAGTTCTTTGGGAGAAAAACTGAAAAATAAAAAAAGTGCACCTAATAATTCCACTAATGGTTATTAATGAAAATAAAATCAGATCTCTAACAAATTTTCAAAAAAAATAAAATGTTTAAAAATGTATTGTTGTTATATTAGCTTCATTCACAGCACATCTGCTTACCTTTAATCTTTTTATTTCATTTTCCATTTTCTGCTGAAGTCGTACTCTGTCCGAATATTCTTTACTGCCATCTTCTACATCGCTGGCCTGACTGCTGGACAGTCCATCGTCAACAATAGGCATCCCAAGGGTGGAACGGTCGCCATCTGAGGTGACACTCTCTACCTCTACGCTGTCACATTCTGTGTTCTCCGGTGACAGAGTAAAACTTTTCTTGTCATCAGGTAGGTAATTATCGGTTCCATTTAATGGAATTTCAGTCAGGGTGTCTTCATTGACTCGTTCCTGTTTGGTGAACTGGTCCTGCGACGACCGCTGCTGCAGAGTCTTCTCTGGAGATGTTTCACGGGAACTGTCGAGAGAAGCACTGCCCTGGCTGTTCAGACTGTTTCGTTTGAGATTTAGTGAATCATTTGAACTCGAGTAGGCCAACCTCATTCCCACATACGAGTTTCCTTGCTGAACACGTGCATATTTGACATAGTCGTATTCATTTTCAATGCTCAAGTTTTTTCGCGGCGTAATGATTCGTAGGTGATCTTTTGTGTTGTTGTTTTCACTCCTGTTGTTTTCACTCCTATTGTCCACATCGTTCTGACAGCTGATGTCAGGTTTGTAGGATGAAGCTGTCTGATGCTGCTGTTGCTGTATGTCAGATCTGGCCATTTCTCTTTCTGAGCTTGAACCATCTCGGTCAGTAGCAGAGTTGTCATTCCCCATTTCCCACACTCTTCTGGCCAGACCAGGCGATTGTTTTCTCATCTTTGGTTTAGCACCTTGACTGCTGTATGTCAGATCTCTGAGGTCTTTATCACAGGTTTTAATTTCTGTGACCCTTGGTATATTGTTCCTAATCTCCAGGCTGTTTCTTTTCTTAATAGTTTCATCTCTGTCAAAAGTGTCTCTAACATTTTCTGCTGAAGCTGCCTTCTGCCTAAGCTGAACTACTAGACTGGATGGACAGTTCTGGGAAATGTTTTCATAATACTCAATATCAGAATCATCTTTTTTAATGACTGGAATATTACTTCTTTCTAAAATATACTCCACTTCAGAGTCCCTGTCTTCATTTTCTGGGTACTGATGCTTCCAGTTATGCACAGGTTTGGAAATCATCAAGTCTCTGTTCATAAAGCGATGAGATAAAGGCAGATCAGATGCTTCAAATCTTTCTATATCATCAGCTGGAAAATCTCCTTCCACCTCAGGCTGGAATGAGTCGTTGCTCTCATCACTGTCACGTCTAGAAAACATAGCACTGATAGGCTCTCCGTCATCCAGTAAGTTTTGATAGGATATAGAACTAATTTCACTTGGGTGTCGAGAACTGTCCTCACCCAACAGAACTTCCATGCTAATGTTATCTGTGCTATCATCAATCAGAGATTCTGAGAGGGTATCAGGGACAGTGGTGGGAGGTCCCAAAGATCCTTCTCTCGATGCACCAAGAGCTTCTCCACCACATGCTCCATCCACCACAGTAGATCCATCTTCCATTTTACATGAAAGATGTTTGCTTACCATTGCATTTCCCTCCACAGTTGACATGTCAATGATAAGGGAAACAACTCCGTAATTCACACAGTTAATGCTGCAGATATTCTGAAAAAATAAAATAAAATTAATGATTAATAAATAGTTTTCTCATTTCAGAATATTACTTCAACAGGTGCAAAATATTATTAAGTCAATAAAAAAATAGTTTTTTAGACAGAAATTAAGAAACCTTATTTTGGAAAAAAAAACTCAGAATTCATTTAGCATGTTTAGACAAATTATGTAATTATCATTTTAGATTTGAGTAATTTAGATTTGTATCATTGTAACAATATGTTAAGACAGATTATCTAAAAGTTAATTAACTGCCACTTTTTATTCAAATTGGTATCTTTTAACAACAAATATCTTTTTTCAGAAGAAAAAATATACAAAAATAAACATCATTTTGAAGAAAAATGGAATTGTAATCTTGTTATTTAAATTCTTATGCGCAACTTCTACACCGTCTCAGCTGTAACTTTTAAATTGTGTTCAACATATGGGATATGTTCACCGATGAATTCAAAACACAGTACATTATATTTCTATAATTATAGAACATTATATTTCAATTGCACTTAATTATACTGTTTTATTTTATTTTTATTTTATTATTTATTTATTTTTAAGTTTTGGGAGTTAGCGCATATTATTTCCATAATTCATTATGTATTCACTCTATTAATACAATGTACAGAGAGTGTATTACAATACATAAATGGAAATAGCTTTACTAAATTCTGGAAAATATTTTTAAACAACTTTTATTTCAGTTTTAAGGATTTATATGAACAGAAACTACCTTAAAATTTATCATCAAAATTTTAAGGTAGTGAAAAACTTTTCACTTTGTTCTAGAAATATTTTTTAAAATATACATATGTAAACAGATATAATCAAAGAAAAACATACTTTTTTCTTTTCTTTTTTTAAAGTGCATCAATCCACATTATTTATGGACTGGCTATTAACTTACACACACACACTTCTTTGTTTATACAATACATATAATATATTATTTATTTAAAATGATGATGATACTCATTGTTCCAAACACATGGTTATTTGCATGGAAACAAATTTGTCTTAATCCCTATGTACCACTTCAGTTTCAGAATATACTTTTCCCCTTCACTGATTTGTAAAGTCAGTACTAGGAATCTTGCAATGTCATGGTATGGAATTCCTCAACTAACACCCAATTTTGTTTCAAGGAATTAATTGTCATGTAAAATTTTCCATTTTCTTTACTTAAATTACAAATTTCATTTTATTCATCAAATATTCCAAAATATTAAACATGTGAATATTGCCAAAATTCCCAATGGAAATTTACTATCTTTGTTAGTTTTAGAAGAAAAAATATTTTCAAGAAATGACATAGCTTTTGTAATGTTGCATTTAAAAACTAAATTAACAATTAAAAATAAAGATGCAGAAAATATGAAAGAAACGACAAAAATACTTTTATTCACAATGCTACATAAATATATCAAATGTTGTTTGAATTTGGTTATTTACTTTTCTATAATAATAATTTATATCATGAAATAATTTTTTAACAAGATTTTAAACAAATGTAATACAAATTACCTCTAAGCTCACAATTTTTATTTTCAAGTATATTCAACAAACTAATTATAATTTACGTTTATGTACTAATTTAGAATTTAATTAATTTAATTATAATAATGTTGGCAAAATCAATTTCAAAAGGTTGTAACACTTCACATGTTCTGAATTAGTATTTCTTCATTCCTTAAAAATGAACAGTCTCTCTCAAAAAAAAAAATACTAACACAAAATTAAAAGAAGTCATTAGTATTCTAATTAATTTTATGATTCATCGAAAGAAGTTAACTGAGATTAGGTCACTTGGAGGAACGTAATGAACAGATGACAAATGGTACAGCATACTAATCGATTATATTGGTCAAAAAATTAACCAAATAACCCAAATCGGAATATTGCACTTTTTATAGCAACAAATATAACAGACTGTATATAAAAAAAATTAATACAGTGGGTGAACAACCCTTACCTATGGATCATTTTTGTGGACAGATGACAACAGATGCGCCATAATATAGAAATGTCAGACATGATAATAACTGTGAAGAAAAGTGCTATCTTCCGATTAGTTTCGAATTAATTTTATTATACATTTAATTGCTATGGTATGTTTTGATGGATATCAAAATTATAAAAATTAATTACAAATTATTTTACAATATAGTTGGAAGTCTGAAATTTATATTACGTAACAATAAGTATATAAATAACGTGGCAATATTAAAACATAAATGCACCGCTTCCAACCTGTGCTACGTCTCAGTTAAACATTCGCCTTCAGCAATTTAAGTGTTCGAATCATTAAATATTTCTAACCACTAATTTATTGTTACTGTATTATTTTGTTTGTGTTCTTCTTCTCATTTTGAAAATATAGACAGATATAGACGAAGATATATATGTAAAAATAATATTAGTATTTCTTTTCTCCTTAATCATTTATTTTTACTGTGATTATTAGTTATTTGGGTTTTTTTTATATTTAATTTGTTGAAATGTGCTTTTTCAACGAAAAAGATTCCTCTTTTTTTTAAAAATAAAAATGTGTTCCATTTACCATCATAAAATTATCCTTCGTCAGATCAATTTTTATTTTTTGTAACTTTTTAAAATAATAATAATAATAAGTTGTACAGATTTCGCAATTTCTTTTTTATTTCAAAAGACAGTCTGCGTGTGTGCGCGCACACGATCTTTTTTTTTTTTTTTACCTTACACTAGGGAATAAAACTCAAAAGTCGGTTAAATATATATATATGTCTGCTTACTTTTTCTAATAAAGCTCTGTTAATAGAATTTCTACAGTTATTTATCAACGTTTAGGGTGTGGGTGGGTGGATGCGTGGGTGCGTGTGTAATTTGGGATATGAGTTTGTATTTATATTAAAGAAAATATGCTTGGGTAGCCTATATGTATAAATCGTTCTCGATTTTTTCTGTTTGTTGTTGTTTTGTGTTTTGGGGGTGTTATCGTGCTATTTCGTACAAAAGAGTGTGTCTGTACGTGTGTATGGGTGTGTGTTTCTGTCATAAAATGTTTGCTATAATAAATAAATGATATGTTTTCTAATTGTATCTTTTCATCTATTTTTTTTTTTCTTTTTTCTTTTTTTTTTTTTTAAATGAAAATAAGCATTTCTTTAAAATTAATTTGTACCTTTTTTTAAAAAAAAAAAAAAAATAGCAACAATAAAACACTGTTGTGCAAAAAAAAAATAAACAATAAATTGACTCATTTTATATAACAAATCGGCAATACTGATAATATTTCTGCGGTAAGCTAATGGCTTATGACCCAAACTGTTAAAATTTGCTGTTGATTTTTTTTTTTTTTTTTTTTTTTTTTTTTTTTATAAATTGCCTGTCTGTCAGAGGAAGTTTCAGTACTTCGCGATCGTAGTTTTTATTATACTAATCATTTTACCTAAATTTTATAATGTAATCGTACATTAAGCATCAAATGGCTGCAAAATCGTGAAGGATAGTTTTGTGTTTAACATTATATACATTTAATCTAAACTTCGCATAAAAAAATAATGATTGAAAAAAGTTTATTATTATTATTATTATTATTATTATTATTATTAATTATTTATTTATTTATTTATTTATTTATTTATTTATTTATAGTTCTATGTTGGTCTTATGCATTGTGAAATATTAATGTTTGTAACCAGCTTTCAATGTGTTGTGAAATATCTGTCTATTCTCTAATACTAGATAATACCAATACACTGCCTATATATATATTATATAAAATACTATTGCCAAGAACAGTTACGGCTGGAGTTATTCCAAGTATACCACTTTGAACCAGTCAATCGAACAAATTTCACCACCTTATCACGTGACTCATCTACGTCCTTTTTACTCGGGTCCGCAGAGAGGACAACATTGATATCTTTTGCGTTGTCCAATCGAGACTCAATCCAAGATGGTAAGTGTCATCTGTGTATTAAAGTATCTTCAAAATATTAAATAACAGTTCCTAAATCTATATGTTATGTTTTAAAGTTTATATTATTTGTTTATGAAGTTATTTTCGAAAATGTTTAGTTACCAGATGGACGAACGTCATCATCCCAACAGTTTCAATTTGATATTACGAAATCGTGACCTACCTGAAAAGAATTAACGTTCAGAAGATTTTATGAAAGAAAATGAAATGTACTGTATAAAATATTAACAAAAACACAGACTTTTATTTTCATTTTACTTGAAATTGACACAAATCAGTTAAGAAATTAAACTAATGAAACTGCCACATGTTGCCACCACGAGTTTGCTGTCAGTTTGACAACTGACTCGAGAATTACGAGTTTGACTATTAATACCTATAAGGATGCAACGGACTAAACATTAATTTAAAAATAAACGCAATTTTAAATTAAAATTTTTTAACTTCTATGATAATAAAATGGGTTAAAATTGATTTGTTTTTTGTTTTTTTCGATTATTTTTTTAATTTTCATGTGAAGTTTAAAGGTATACGAATACAAAACTATGCTTCGTGATTTTGCATCCACTTGATACTTAATATTCCCTTTAGTGACCAGTGTTTTATCCAGTGATTAAGACTATCAAATCAGATTTACGTAAAATTACATACAATAACAAAATCTTGTAGCAAATTAACAAAACTTGCTGACAGCCAAGTAATACCGAGTACATGTGACTGCATACTTTAATTTTCAAATTAGAAACGATGGTTGTTACTTTTGTGACAAACTGTAACAGTTTGAATCTCATGGCATTTTGTCATCAGTTCACCATTGATTTATTATCGATGTTGCTGATAGTTTTCATGAAAGATGTGTATAAAATGTTCCATTTTGTTTTGGTACGAACAAGATTGAAGTTTATTTTTGAAATGGTGGTAATTCAAATGGTGAATTTGTTTTGAGGTACTATTTATGTTGTTGTCTTTAGGTGAACTTTACAATAGATGAGATCCGTGAGATCATGGATCACAAGAAAAATATCCGTAACATGTCGGTGATTGCTCATGTTGACCATGGAAAGTCAACACTGACTGACTCCTTGGTTAGTAAGGCTGGTATTATTGCTGGATCAAAAGCCGGTGAAACAAGATTCACAGATACCAGGAAAGATGAACAGGAGCGATGTATTACAATCAAGTCAACGTAAGTATTTAAGCTTTCCCAGGGATAAAACCACCATTTATTGGCACTTTTTTAATTTATTAAAAATAATTTAATTATACTGCTATCTGCTGATGGTAAATTTAAATTTGGACTTAATTACATTTTAGTACCTGTGAAGCTGATTAAACAGATGTATAAATTATGTATTAAGCAATTTAAATTATTTACTGTACAAGAAGTACACACAACTGATATTTTAAATTGAGCTTTCGAAAACCTGTAGGTTTCATTTTATCCGTACATTTTTTAATGGTTTTATCATATATATTTTTAGAGCTATTTCTTTGTACTACACCCTGAAGAAAGAGGACATGAAATACATCAAGCAAGCTAAAGATGAAGAGAACTTAAATTTTTTGATCAACTTGATTGATTCACCAGGCCACGTGGATTTCTCCTCTGAGGTTACTGCTGCCCTTCGAGTCACAGACGGTGCTCTGGTTGTTGTCGACTGTGTTTCTGGTGGGTTTATACAGACAGAATTTCTTGGCATAGCTGTTAA
Organism: Chrysomallon squamiferum; assembly: GCA_012295275.1. NCBI lineage: Eukaryota > Metazoa > Mollusca > Gastropoda > Neomphalida > Peltospiridae > Chrysomallon > Chrysomallon squamiferum. Next base: position 17,374,619 of record CM022669.1, read on the forward strand.
ATAAAACCAATACTGGTAAACATTTGAGGCAGAAATGACACAGTATTGTCATGTCCAAATGACGGGAGTTTACTAATGTTCTACTGACAGGTTTTGTTGAAGCTTTTAGCCTGAGATGAGGGGTTTTTTTATATATTTTTTAGTGTGTTTTTTTTTATTGATAATGGGGACCAATTTTATTTTTTACGTATTTATTGACTTAATTTTTTTTAATAAAAAATTAAAATGGCAGTTTTAATAGATTTTGTATAAGTAAAGTCTGGATGAGACAGCAGTTCTGAGAAACCTGAGTTGATGTAATTGTTAATACACCAATTAATCAACTTGTGACAAACTATGAACAGCTGGGTATTGTATACTAAAACTTTTTTCTTCAGCATATGTTCTGGTTATTGTTTATTTCTGTTTAAAATACAGGTGTCTGCGTCCAGACCGAGACTGTGCTCCGACAAGCCATAGCTGAACGAATTAAGCCAGTCCTGTTCATGAACAAGATGGACCTTGCCCTGCTAACACTGCAGCTGGATAAAGAGCCTCTGTATCAGAATTTTCAGAGAATTATCGAGAGCATCAACGTAATTGTTGGTACATACGGTGAAGATGATGGGCCTATGGGAGAAATTCAGGTACATCAGTACTTCTGTTAATTAGTAAACTTGGATGAAGTTTACAGCTTTAACTCTGTTTTTATTAAAATGACGTCTAATGTTGATTTAAGTTTGAAAGTTGTTTTTATTTCTTAATTTATTTTTGAGTAACACAATTTCAAGTTTTTAAGTTACTAAAGTAATTTGTTGAGTGATTCAAATCCATAATTATATAATGACAACATTTTTTTTTTTTTTTTTTTTTTACATTCAGGTAAGTCCTCAAAATACAACAGTTGGATTTGGATCAGGACTGCATGGCTGGGCATTCACTCTGAAAGATTTTGCCAAAATGTACTGCAAGAAGTTTGGTATTGAGGAAGAGAAGATGATGAAACGACTCTGGGGTGACAACTTCTATGACACAAAGGAAAAGAAATGGGTCAGGACAGAAACACAAGGTGTCATCCGAGGTTTTGTTCAGTACATTTTGACACCCATATACGACATCTTTGACAAGTGCATGAACACCCAAACAAATGACAAGGCTCTTGCCATGGCTGAAAAACTGGGTGTCAAACTGACAGCAGATGAAAGAGAATTAACCCAGAAGCCTCTACTTAAGGTTTGTGTAGTTTGATTTCTAAATATTACTTGAGAACTAATGTATATATAGCCACCCATGTAAATGTCTTGATGTAACGTGTTATTTTAAAATCCTTTTTTGAAATTGGATTGTTTTGTTTTCTAATTTGAATTGAATCCCTTAATCTTTCAAAATATAAATGAATAAAAAAATAATTCCATATTTTTTTTTTACTCTGTAGGTGATCATGAGGAAATGGCTTCCAGCTGGTGATGCCATGTTGCAGATGATAGTAATCCATCTCCCATCTCCTGTCACAGCCCAGAAATACAGAATAGAACTGCTCTACGAAGGACCTCCTGATGATACTGCTGCCATAGCAATGAAGAGCTGTGATCCAAAGGGCCCAGTAATGATGTACATCTCCAAGATGGTGCCAACAAGTGACAAGGGACGTTTCTATGCTTTTGGTCGTGTATTTGCTGGTACAGTGGCAACCGGACAGAAAGTCAGAATCATGGGGCCTAACTACATCCCAGGAAAGAAAGATGATTTGTACCAGAAAACCATTCAGAGGTGTGTACTAATTTGCTATGTTTTATTTAAATTTTATATTGACTATAGTTACTGAATTCTAAATGTTCCTATCATTTGATTTTGCCAATCCTGAGTTGTAATGAAATAGAACAAAATTGTTTAGTAATATTTTGAAAGACATCTGATACTGTGAGCAGATACTTGCAGAGATCTTAATAATACATTTGTTTCTAAGGGTGGCACAAGGAAGAAAAACATCTTTTATTTATTTTTTTATTTTAATTTGTAGAACAATTCTTATGATGGGTCGTTATGTTGAAGCCATTGAAGATGTCCCATGTGGAAACATTTGTGGTTTGGTTGGAGTAGACTCCTTCATTGTAAAGACAGGAACCATTTCCACAATAGATACTGCACACAACATGAAGGTATGTTAACAGCTTTACTTATTTTGATTAATGTATTTCATAATAAGAATGAACGATATGGAATTCATCTATCTTTAAAAGAAATGTTATTAGTAAAAAGTGCCAACAATGTAAAATACTCCAGAGATTTCAGTTGTATTCTAAAAGAAATGTTTCATGTGTTTCAGTTACTTTTTGTTACCAGATTTTCATCAGTCCAGTTTGTTTGGGTATTGTGTGTTTTTACCGTAGCAGTAAAGGCATTAATCCTTCGAGTTTGTAGTTGTTGTAAAGTGGGGATGTTCTTTTGTGTTATGGTACTGGTTAATTGGGAATCGAGGCTGATTTGAATTGAGTTAAATATGTTTGCAATATGATTTTAAAATTGTTCACACATCTTAAATGTCCTATCTTTATTTAACAGATGATGAAATTCAGTGTCAGCCCTGTTGTCAGAGTGGCTGTGGAATGCAAGAACCCATCTGAATTGCCCAAGCTTGTTGAAGGTCTCAAACGTCTGGCAAAATCTGATCCTATGGTCCAGGTAAAATTGTTAATACTTGCTTTTTTTTACATCAATTCCACACTGATCATGATCATCTTCATTTGTTAAACTCGCTATTACTCATTACATTTGGATTCCAATAAATATAATAACCAGTTTCAAATTTTGATCCAAATTATGAATTGTGAAAATGATTGTTATATTTCAATTCAGTATATAAGGAAATGTTGGTCAAACCTTCAGATGTGTTATATAATCATTTTTTAAATTTATCATTCAGTGCATCATTGAAGAATCTGGTGAGCATATTATCGCTGGAGCAGGAGAACTTCATTTGGAGATCTGTCTGAAAGATCTGGAAGAGGATCATGCTGGAATCGCAATCAAAGTATCTGACCCAGTTGTCACATACAGAGAGACAGTATCAACAGAGTCAAGTATAACGTGTCTGGCTAAATCTCCCAACAAACACAATCGTCTGTTCATGAGGGCTGCTCCATTACCAGATGATTTGCCTGAAGCCATGGATAAGGTTAGTTTTTGTACCACGAAATGAGCTTTGGGTCAGTTGCATTGGAATATAAATTTAAGCATCTGATCAGCCTTTTTGTGCATAAACAGTATTTGAATATGCAAAGTCTGTGAATATAAATATGTTCATAATGCAAATCACTTCGGTCGTTACTGTTTTTTTATTGAAGATAATTTTTAAAATATCTAGACAGCATTTAAATTTCATTTCACACAAAGTAAGATTGATATTACAGTGGACAGGAACAGATTTTTAAATATATTCCAGAAAAACAAATAAATATCACTGAATATATTAAAACAGGGTAGACTCATGTTTGTCATTTTTGTTTTCGTTTTTGTTAGCATTATGTGAGAGTAATCTTGTTTTAGGGAGACATTGCGCCAAGACAGGACATCAAGGAGCGAGCCAGGATGCTTGTAGACAAATATGGTTTTGATCCCACTGAAGCTAGGAAGCTATGGTGCTTTGGACCAGAAGGCACTGGACCCAATCTGCTTGTGGACTGCACCAAGGCTGTCCAGTACTTGAATGAAATCAAGGACAGTGTTGTTGCTGGATTCCAGTGGGCTACTAAAGAGGTTAGTTTAACTTGAGATGTGAGTTGGGCATTTACATTTATCCAAATTCAAGTCTAAATCTTACCAATTAAGAAAGGATATTTTGTTTAAAACTGAAATATCTAATTATGATTGAAAACAAATTCTTGTACATTAGTGATTTTTCTTAACTTTTCAGTTTATAAAATAAGCATATTTTAGAACATTTCCATTTAGTTTTTACCTGCAGTACTTTAATAAAATATTTTTTTTCTGGCACTGACACTCTGCTGTTGAGTTTCAGTATAATTCACGCTTTGATGCAGTCATTATTTTCACATGGGCCTCTTGTGTTAAAAGCACTTCAGAAAATTGTCCGTTCTCCTCAAGTAAATATTCTCCTGTTATTTCTAGGGAGTACTGTGTGAAGAGAACTTGAGAGGTGTCCGCTTCAACATCTACGATGTGACACTTCATGCTGATGCCATCCACAGAGGTGGTGGACAGATCATCCCAACAACAAGAAGAGTTCTGTATGCCTGTGAACTGACAGCAGAACCAAAACTGCTTGAGCCAGTCTACCTAGTAGAAATTAACGTGAGTAATTTAATTGTAATCTCTCAAGTTTGACAGATCTTCTGTTTCAAGTCAGTGTAACACATTTTAAATGACTGCTGTACGATAACTATTTGCTTTGTAATTTTTAAAAAAGGCTAGATTATTCAGTTTTTAATTGATCTCATAAAATAATTAATGCAAATATTTATTGATCAGCCTGTCCTGTAGCAGACTCACCAGATGGTTTATTAATCAGATTGTTCTGCCAAGAATTTACAAGAAACATTAGTCAATTGGGTTAAGAAGAAACAAAGGACCGATATGAAAATGTGATGAGTACATTGGTTTTGTTATGTTGCAGGTTCCAGAATCTGCTGTTGGTGGAGTGTTTGGAGTGCTCAACAGGCGTCGTGGAACCATCATTGACAACCAGCAAATAGCTGGCACACCACAGATGTTGTCCAAGGCCCATCTGCCTGTAAACGAATCATTTGGTACGTTGCTGGCATGTTCAGAACATAATGTCGATTTTGGATCATTGTAAATTACTCTTAAATCCTTCAACGTGTAACGTAACGTCTGATGTCAGTAAATTTATTCAGTGGTACCTCTAAATTTTTAGTAAGTAATCTAATCGAATTACAGTTAAAACAATGTTTTTAAATTATTTTTTTATGTATAGGACCATAGCCCCTTTTTTTTTGAAGGGAGGATCAAAACTACAGCACATTGATTTTCTCACATGCACAGTTTTAGCTTCAAAAGTCTCCATACATTATTTGTCATTATATTAATACATATGAGATATTTTTTTTTCCAGGCTTCACAGCTGATTTGAGATCCAGCACAGGAGGACAGGCTTTCCCACAGTGCGTGTTTGACCACTGGCAGGTTCTGCCTGGAGATCCCTTTGACCCATCTTCCAAGCCAGGCCAGGTGGTTACAGACACAAGGAAACGAAAAGGACTTAAAGAAGGAATCCCAGCTCTGGATAACTTCCTGGATAAATTGTAAATTTCACATACATCTTGCAAAATAAGACTTTACAAGAAAAAAAAACAAAAAAAATGCTTTGGAAGCCTTTCACAACAACATAAGTTGTACTTATTTATTTGGTTATTTGGGAATCTTTTGAGTAGGTCGACAATTCTTTTATTAAAATTTAAAATCTAGCTTGTATATGTTTGACCAGCAAAATTCAGTTCACCATTGTCAGTTATTGTAACAACAAAAATAAACACAAGAGGGTGAAATGTAAAAAGATGAAAATGTAATAAAGAAATTTACAAATATTTATTTTGTTGGCTTTTAAATGTATCAGATATAAAGTATATTGAGGATTAGGTACATTTTCAGTAGGTGTTGGCAGAGCTGACATTTTAACTTGTATTTGTCATTTTTTTAAATTTGTCTTGGATGACCCCTTATTACATTACAAACAGAAAAATTGTCTTGTGTACATAAGACTGACTTGGATCGGACAACTAATGCTCATGTGTTTGTAAGGATTTTTTTTTTTTTTTAAATATTTTAATAATTTTATGTTTTGTATTTATTTTGCAAAATTAACAAGAAGCACAGTTTATGGAATGGTGATGGGTTGCACAATCGTTCTTTCTGCGTTTGAATGATGATGTGAAAGCACAGTTTTTGAAATTTGCCTAAATGAATCTGTCTAAATGATCTTTTGTTAACCACTGAAATGAAGATAGTATCAATCAAATTGGGAGCATCTTGTCTTGAAACATTAATGAGTGAAATTTTTTTATATTGTTAAAATCTATTACACATCTAACATTTTTTTTCTTCTAAATACGTAGTTCAGTTGGCAGGAATCTAGTGTAACATACATTTTATGTATATATCAAAAAATGTAACTTGGATTGAACACCATTTAACTACAGATTAAAATGTGTAGTGTATTTTAAGTAAATTGCATCATTTTTTTTTAGATCCATTCAGTATCACAGAACCAAAAGGAACGTATTGATAAAAAATGTCAGAAAATTTATTGTATAAATCTTTGAGAAGGGTTGCTGTTTTATTACAGATCAGTTTAATTAATGCTAGAGTATCACAATGCAAGTAAATTCAAACTTGTTAATTAAAATAATACTAAATTATTAAATATTCATTTGAATATAAATACATTCAAAATGGTTACAATTATAAATGAAAACATTCAGTTAAAGTTAAATCCTTAATTTAAATAACTACATTACAAAATATATAGAAAAATATGCTAAGAATTCTGTACTAAATAAAGATTGTAAGAAAATAATTGCATTGTCATTAAAATGTAGCTAAATGAGCCAATAATTTTAAAAGAATTTTAAAATATTCTTACATCTGATAAAATATTAATCTTCAGATGCACAATATATAAAAACGTAACCAAAAAAAGCAATAAGAAATAGAAATTCCCTGATATCTTTAACAGAAGGCAAAACAATTTTGTTTGTTCTGTCAGTATCTATTGGTAAACTTTTAATAACAAGACAACCTTAATGCATTAGATGACAATCTGTTGTAACTGATAAAATGGAAAAATGGTGCCATCACAGCTTTACACAATGAGGTGCCAACAGTGCTATGCTACACTTTCTGACTAGATAGCTGTCAGTAAATTTGAATACTGGACTAAAAAATCATCTAAACTTAAGAAAGTTTATTTATCTTTTTTGAAATATCCTGTGACAACACTATGAAATACATCAACTAACTAACATTTAAAAACTCAACACATCAAGAAGTGGACTTGGTATCTCTATGAGCTGAGGTAGATATCTGTGGAGCGTTTGACCTATTCATGTATGTATGATTACAGGACCTCTCTGAATCACTGTCTCTGGCTCAAATATGAGAATTTTTATACTTCTCATTGGTAGTCTTTAGGGTTTCTTTTTTAGTTTTTTGTATGGATTTCCCAGCTTGAGATGGTGCAGATTTAGATCCAGTAGCAACTGGTTTATTTGCCTCTGATATTGAAGACTTACTAGCAGTCATCTTGTTATTTGAATTTTCTTTCTTCTGCGATTTCTGTTCCACAGAAGCTTGCTGTTCAGAAGATGCTGATGTATCAGAACTTCCTCTGTTTCTTTCCTTGGATGATGTTTGCTGTTGTGAGAATTTCCCAGCTTGAGAAGGTGGAAGTTTAGGTCCAGCAGCAGCTGGTTTGTTTGCCTGAGATGTCGAAGACTTACTAGCAGTCATCTTGTTATATGTATTTTCTTTCTTCTGGGATGCCTGTTCTTTCACAGGCTGTTTAGAAGACATTGCAACAGAGCCTGTTCTGTTTCTTTCCTTGGTTGATGTTTGCTGTTGTGTGGATTTCCCAGCTTGAGGTGGAGATTTATGTCCTGCAGCAACAGGTTGGCTTGCCTTAGATGGTAAAGACATACGAACAGTCATCTTCTTATCGGAGATGTCTTTCTTCTGGGATGATTGCTGTTCCACAGAGGCTTGCTGTTCAGAAGATGGTGTTGCATCAGAACCTGCTCTGTTTCTTTCCTTGGGTGATGTTTGCTGTTGTGAGGATTTCCCAGCTAGAGAAGGTGGAAGTTTAGGTCCAGCAGCTGTTGGTTTGTTTCCCTGAGATGTTGAAGACTTACTAGCAGTCATCTTGTTGTTTGTAATTTCTTCTTTTTGGAATGATTTGTGCTGTTTCACAGATGGTGTTGCATCAAAACCTGCTCTGTTTCTTTCCTTGGATGATGTTTGCTGTTGTGAGAATTTCCCAGCTTGAGAAGGTGGAAGTTTAGGTCCAGCAGCAGTTGGTTTGTTTCCCTGAGATGTTGAAGACTTACTTGCAGCCATCTTGTTACTTGTATTTTCTTTCTTTGGGAATGATTTTTGCTGTTCAGAAGATGATGTTGTATCAGCAACCACTCTGTTTCTTTCCTTGGATGATGTTTGCTGGGCAGAAGATGTTTTTGATTTATAATCAGCCTTTTCTGTTTTATTAGTTGAAAATTTTCGCTGTTTCTGATGATCTGGAATGTATTCATGAATCTTTTTAACAAGCTGATCAAATGCTGGACCATCCCAAGTTTCCTGTATGGCATCATCACTTGCAAAATCAATGTAAAGCAGTTGAGTGAAAGGCATACTCATTGGTCCTGCAGGAGGCCAAGCTAAGGACTCCAGAAGAAGAGGAATTAGAGGCTTCTTGAGAGCATCAGCCAAACTGACTTCTCTGTGACAGTTTGCTGACAAGACATATTTGGCTGTGACACAGGAGATGACCACTTTGCAGCCTCGCACTCCTCGATCAATCTTGTCGTATAAGGAATCTCCACCACCCATCTGGTGGATGTCCATCCAGCATGACAAGCCCACTTCTCTGAGTCGACTGAAAAGCTTTTTTATCTGATTCTGTTTTCCCCACTGATAAGAGATGAAAACATCTGGAGATGTTCTGTCATCCTGAAATTATAGAATAAAAATATAAAATAATAATATTTGAAAATAAGTGACATTTTCACAGTGAACCTAAAATTATTTTAGTTATTTTTCTTTCATATTTTTTTTTTTCTTCTTTCTCTTTTTCTTTTTCTTTTCTTTTCTTTTACTATTTTTCTTCTTATTATTATATTTAAAAAAAAAAAATTTCTTTTTAATTAATTTATTATTTTGTTGTTGTTGTTGTTGTTTATTGTTCACTGCAACTGATATAAGAATTGAGAAATAAATTTTGAAGCTTACTTATCTAAACATGTAAGTTAATCTTTTCCAAAGTCTAATTTAATCATAATATCATCATCTTCTCTGACATTACTAAAAATATCTTATTAACTACTGACCTCACAAAAGAAAAGTTATTAATTAGATGACAAATAATTAAAGACAAAAAACCAGCTATTCACTTAATATTAACCTGTTTTTCAGAAACTACTGCAGCAGATCTGTTTGTCCCTCTGTTCTTTTTCTTGTCAATTATAATTTCTTCCTCTGCTGGAATCCACCAGTTCTTGTATTCTAGATAAGAATCAGACAACTAGTTCAGACTGTCACTAGACATATATTAATTAACTGAGAGTTCGCCTAACTCTCACCAATTATTTCAAATATTAACCAGCCATTTACTTGTATTGTTGATAAAAATTACATCAACCAAATGAGCCACTTACAGTTTACACATTAATTAATCCAGACGTCATTTTATGTTCTTCATTTACTTCAGTCATAAATAACTACATGTGAACAAACCCTTATTACAAGAATGAATTGGAATAAAGTGGAAGGCCTGTAATAAAAGATATCATTTCAGGAAATAATAGCATCAAGGAACTGACATCCAAATCAGAAGGTTCTAAACTGTGGCTAATAAGGACAAATAAAAAATCCATTTCTAAAGTAACATCTCATTTATGTATATTTTTAAAATTCATCAACTCACCTTGAGCACTCATTTCCAGTTCCACTTTGGGTAAAACTTACAGTCACCAATGTACCTTTGTAACTGATTAATGACCTTAACTTTAATTTTTTAAATTATTATTATGATTATTATTATTATTATTTTAGGCTTGGAAAATATTCAAAAAAACAACAAAACGACAACATTTTTCCCTAAAACACTACCCTTTGTGATTACTGGCAGACATATTTCATACAAATGAATCTTTTATGTGTTTTATGTCAGATGTAATCATAAGAATGACATACGTGGTGATACTTTTGTTTCATTTCTCTGGACTTTGTTGAAGCTAAGTTGCATGAGCAATTCCAGGAATTTCTCTGGAGGCCAGTACCTCCCATCTTTTGCACTGCTGCCATCTCTCGCAAAGAATCGTATGAACAGGTACTCGCTGAAGATGGGGCCCATGGAGCCTGGAGGTGGCCACGACATGCTCTCCATGAGCAGAGGAATCATCGGCTTTCCCAGGTTTACAGCAAGGTTTACCTGAGCAAAAGGGAAGAGAAAAAAAGAAGAAAGACTTCTTTATAACTGATGCATTTGTTAGAGGTGAATATTAGAAATAATTAAAAAAAAAAAACTTTTAAAAATAATAAAATGAATGAATAAATGTTTGCACCATTCATGCACAAAGAAAAAACCCATTATATAATGGTAAAAATGAAAGAGTAATATTTAATTTTCTTGAATTGTAATTACGGAATTTAATCTGCCATTTCTGTTCTTCTGCTTTTTTTCATCATTATTTTATATTTATGTCTATGTTCTAATTTAGTACTATTTATACTTGAAATTTATGCCATTATGAACTATATATATATAACATAATAGTTTTCTTCTGTTTTTAAATTAAAAAGATGGGTTGTTGATCAGAAACTCACCTCTCTGTTACAGTTTGGAGATTTGGCATATTTCTCTGTCACACAACTGATGACCACTTTGGATCCTCGAATACCTTGATCAATTTTCTCAAACAGCTTGTCCCCACCACCCATCTGACCAATGTCCAGCCAGCAGTCATACCCAGCCATCTCAAGATGTTTTGCCAAAAGTTTTATCTCGTTCTGATACTCCCACTGGTAGCTGATAAAAATCTGGGGTGGATTGGGATATTCAAACTCGTCATCTTCTACCACTGTCTCTATTACAATATAGAAATTTTAATTTAATTTAATTTAATTTAATTTTATATGTATTTTATTTTTCCTCTGGAATAAAGAAAATGCAATGAAAGTCAGATAACAATAATAATTAGTAATACAAAAATATTCAGAGAGGTTGTCTCATCAAATATTCAAAATTTAAAGTGATATTGGATTTATTTCAGATACACAGTAATGCATAATAATATAAAATAAAAATCTAATTATGAGTTTGAGGAAATGTATTGAAATTCAGGTTTTTATGATTTAAACATACCAGCCATTTTCATTGCATTTTCCACAATAACTGCTGCATCCATTCTGTTCATTTCTTGTAGATGATTAAAATAGCAAAAGTTGCCTCCCTTGTTTTGTGAGTTGTGTACCATTCATTTAACATTGCCATACATGGATCTGCCTGCTGGGCCCATGCTCTGATGTCATCAGTGCTGTAACCAAGGCGACTGCTCAGCAAACGCCAATCATGTTCATTCTTAGGGTTAAGTAACTTGGAAACATCTCTGGACCAAAATGGTGCATGACTTAAAGTCTAAAAAGAAAAAAAAAAAAAAATTATAATAATAATAATAATAAAGAGTAAGATATAGTATATCTTTCTTGATATGAATACAAAGTCTAAATATAATTTCTATAATTCCAAGAGTTATTACTAATATAAAAAAGAAAAAAAAGAAAATAATATGCTAGGAGAATGCATTGTGGCTGACAGTTTAACACAGTGTGCACAGAAATCTGAAAAAATCCTGAGAGAATGAGTATATTACACCCTAACGAATGTCCCTCTTCTTTAACCTGAACTAGGATGATGCCTTTAATAATACTACCATATCTCATCAGCTTTTCTTTAATATTAAATTATCACCATAGTAACCAACCTTGCTATCTATCTCCTCCACTTTAACTACAGTCTCCTTCACAGTGTCATCAAGCTCCTCAATCTTCTGTCCTTGCTCTTTCACATCTGTCTGGACGATCTTTATTTCCTTTCCATGCTGCCTGATGTCTTTTTTAACAACACTGACCTTTTGTCGTGTCTCTGTGACCTTGGTGTCAAGGACACCCAGGTTTTCCTGCTGCTCCTGGATGTCAGTAGAAAGGCCTTCCAAACTGAATTTTAGAACAGTAACAGTCTTTATTCACAAGATAGCTAGCATTAAATAACAATTAAATCATCATTCAGTCATTTAATAAAAGGGACAGATTACATTTTGTCCTTAATCATTTTATCTATTGACACTTTCTCAGGAGCCCTGGAAGAGATATATGGTTTCCATTTGTTTAGAGTACAGATTCACGTTCTTGTCTGTGTTGTGTCTAGTGATCTTTCTCCCATTACAGCCAGTGCTCCTCTGCTGATTTATTAAAGGCTTTGGTCAGAGATTTCCTGTCTATGGAAAGGTAAAATATAAAATATTTGTTACTTCTATTCAGTTTTAGTAGACTGTAGAGTCACAGCAGGCAGATTTTCTCTCTGAGTGTTTATTGTGTAAGAAACATTAATCTATTATAGCCATGTATTTCATAATTCCACAATATCTAAAAGATATCTGTTTTGTCTTATTAAATAAAAAGTATCCATCATACCTTCTGCCTTCCAAGTAATCAATCATGTGCTGGCAGCCATCTCTGACATCCTGAACAGTAGACTGGTTCTTTGTGTCCTCTATTGTCTGTCTGTGTTTAGCAAGTTCTGATTTATGTTTTGATCCTATGGTTTTCATGCCATCAATAATCACTAATGTTGTCATTTCATCATTGTCTTTGTTAGCGAGACACTTGCTGAAATGGTTGAGTATGGTTCCACTGTGTTTCTGTGAAGAAGAAGAAGAAAAAAATTCTTATCATTGAAAGAAGATACCTTAAAAAATTAAACTCGGAAAAAAAGATTAAAATAAATTAAAAAGTTAAAATATAAATAAATTAAAAAGTTAAAATATCCTGAATAATTTTTTTTTTTTTTAAATGTAACCAAACCTTTGACGTGTATCCAATATATTTAAGGATTCTGATGATAACTGGTTTTGACATTTCCTCATATTGTTCATACTTCATGAGAGCTGAGAGGTGATTGGTCAGTTTGTCTGGGTATTTCAGGGCAACACTTTCCAGTGTTTGAAGTAGCATGTACTGATTTTGTTTGTCTTCTTTCACCTTCTTCATTATCTCAGTCACAGTGTCAGCAGAAAACAGCTACAGGAAAAAATAATACAAACATAATGATGTATGTGTGTATATTTAGGTATGATGTGTTTGTGTGTATGAAGTATATATATTTTTATATATGATATGTGTGTAATGTATAATATGTTATATGTGTTTATATGCATATATATGTTTATATATTTGTGTGTGTGTGTGTGTATGTGTATTATATATATTTTTTTTTTTTTTGTATAATTAAAAATCCCTTCCTTCATGTAACCATTTTAAAATGGATCTAGATTTGTTTTTAATCATTACTACCAGAGGATAAACTGTTCTTCATTTCCCCTCCCCTAGAATCTTGCCTTGTGAGGTTACAGATAGAACAACAGAACAGTGAGTTTTGCAGCTGTTTTCAAAACAATACCTCTGGCTGTTTCTTCGCTATTTTCTGCAGAAGCATTATCAACTGAATTTTAGAAAATTCATTTCCAGAATCAATGTGGGAAAACAGTTGGTCAAAGTTTTCTTGCTCAATTTTAGGATTGTACTCATAGATGTTGTTAATGACAGCTATAAAGAAAAAAAAAAATATATATATATATATATATAGAGAGAGAGAGAGAGAGAGAGAGAGAGAGAGAGAGAGAGAGAGAGAGAGAGAGAGAGAGAGAGAGAGAGAGAGAGAGAGACTTAAACTTCCAAAATATATATTTAATATTATCCTTGATAGGGAATATATATTAAGTTGAATGTTTTAACATACTGTATTCCATCCACTGATCAAATTTTTTAATGTTGAATAAATCACATCATTTTAGATTTCAAAACCTCAGCTTTTGCTCCTTATATTATTAAATGAGTTTTCAGTATAACAGTCTGAAAATGTAATTTCCAATATTACTTGAAAGCTGTCTTGAAGTAGAAGAAGGAAAACCTATATTACTTCATTTTTATACAGAGTGGAAATACTATCATAACATACTAATCTAGAGATGAATTGTTAATAGTGCTCACAAATGTAAATTTTTGTAATCTACAGAATGAACTTCAAATATTATTTATGTATTAAAAATAATAACAATAATAATCTTTTGAAAACATTTTTTGCTGAATAAATTTCAAATAGTGTAACTATTAATAATAATAGTAGTAGTAGTAGTAGTAGTAGTAGTTGTAGTTGTAGTTGTAGTAATAATATTAATAACAGTAATAATAATAATAATAATAATACTCTTTTGAAGGCATTTTCTTCAGACTGAATTTCAAATATCATAAATATATTTAACGTAATAATAATAATAATAATAATAATAATAATAATAATAATCTTTTGGAGGAATTTTCTATAGAATGAACTTCAAATATTATAAATATATCAATAATAATAATAATAATAACAACAACAATAATCTTTTGATGAAAAATTTCAGTTTTACCCAAAACACTCTGATCTTCTTTTTCTATGAAAATGCTGATGAGATCATTTAGATGATGAGCGATGTACTGTCCTGAGTTCTGTGAAATCATCTGAATCTGGATCCCTGCTGCTGAGGAAATCTTTTCATCATCAGCACTGATCAAGGTGACGATTGCTGAAACAAGTGGGGAGGCTCTCTCCATCTCGTTAAGTGCATCGAGCTGCATGATAAACATGTAATGAATGAATAACTGAATAACTCCATAACTGCATGAAATGAATGAATGAATGAATGAATGAATGAATGAAGAGAAGGAGCAACTGAATGAATAAATAATTAAATGCAATGATGAATACCAAGTTAATGAATAGTTGAACTGGGATGCATGAATAATCAAATCCAGTGGGTTAATACTGAATGAAGAGAATAAATAATATCAATTACGTGAATTAATCAATAAAAGTTTTGATATGATCTTGACACATTCTGATAACAGTAATAATTCTTAGATGTCAAATGCGGTATAATTATGATGAGAGAGGCAAAAAGTTGTTGTCATTTCAAGTGATTTCATTGATTAACAGAATAATATGATTTTTTTTTTTCACAATCAAAACAACACTTTGAATTCATGCAGTGAAGATTTATACACTCAGACATCACAGGAACCAAGAATATTACGTTTTTCTTCTATATTTAGGAGGCATTAATTTGCCTTCAAAGTTTAAGTCTAATTTTAAAATATTTTATGTATATAATTACATCACAAAAGAAAAGAAATGGAAATCGCTGTAACCTCTCCTCAGAATATGTTACTTGACTCTAATGTTTCTGTTGAAACAAAACATAACTCATATAAAATAAAAATAAATATCTCACCCATTTGAGAAGATTCGTGCCAAGTGAGATGTAAATGATGAAGAAAATGCTGTTGACCTCTCCAGTGACTGGACAGTAAAAATCTTTTCCTACAACAACTCGGACAATCTCAATCAGAACATCCAAGTCTTCCATACTTAGCAGTTTGATATCCCTGAATAATGTAACATAACATAACATAGAATGATATAAAACATAAATTTAGAATACATTACAGAATGAAATACAACATACACCATAACATAACATAACATTAAATTATGCTTTATTTAAATTAAACTAAATTAAAGTCACATCATCTGAAGTCATTATTTTATTTTATTCTTTCTTTTCAAGCATCAGATATTGTGCACTTTCTAGCCATATGACTGAGGGTTCAAAGTGTAATTTCTATGCTTACTTAATTCCACTGACAAGGTTTGAGACCAGATTGGCTGTAATTCCAAAAGCTGAAAGCTCTTCGTCAAACCAAGGGAAGTTATCATCTTCCAGCAGGGGAGTCAGCCTTTTAATCATTTCCATTATCAAGTCCTTGTTTTTCTGAAATTAACATTTATATACATATATATATATATATATATACACATACAGAGATATACACACACAGCACCCAGACAAGCAGACAAACAGACATATGGAATAATACAC
The DNA here is from genome assembly GCA_012295275.1 of Chrysomallon squamiferum. Taxonomy (NCBI): domain Eukaryota; kingdom Metazoa; phylum Mollusca; class Gastropoda; order Neomphalida; family Peltospiridae; genus Chrysomallon; species Chrysomallon squamiferum. Next base: position 17,390,542 of record CM022669.1, read on the forward strand.
AAGGGCATACACAAAGATAAATACATATAAATCTGTACATAGAAAAAGTAGCATATAAACACACATAAAAACATATGCACACACATATACGTAGACACATAGTTGTGTAACATAAATATATACAAATACAATCATACTTTTATGTGCACACACAGACACACACACACACACACACACATACACACACACACATACAACCATACATGTAGTAGAATAAAGGATTGACAGACAGATGGATGGAAATGTAAAGAGAGAATAGACACATCGTAATACCTTAACATCATATTTTAATCTTTCTGCAACTTGTGACCCCAGCGAGAAAAGTGGAATGTTCCTTGCTTCCAGCATTCCTATAACAAAATAGCTCATTCCATCCAGAATGTCATCAGTAACTTTAGACTTTCTGAAAATATTAAAAACCACTTAAATGAATTAAAACACACACACACACACACACACACACACACACACACACACACACACACACATACACAGTGACACACTTGATCAAAGAACCACATCTGGAACAGGAAAAAATACTTTGAAATACAAAAACAGATAATTATTTCACTGATTTTAGAAACACATGCTTTATGTGCTTTCAAAACTTATGAGGTTATTTTCAGAAATTAACAAAATGTGTTAATTTGTGCTGACTTCTGACATGGATTATGTGCATGAACCTTAATTGGAAAGGTAAAACAGAAAGAAAATTGCTTGACATAAATTAGAAAAACAGTTTGTGAATTCTGACGAGGATTACATAGAAACAAGAACATTTACTGATAAAAAATTGTGACATATGTTGAAACAAAGTTGGATCAGGAAAAAAGAAATTACCTGACTGATTCCAGGAACACTTCAGTGAATGTAGTGATTGTCTCTATTGTTTTCTTCTGTTTCTTTCCTTCTATTTTACTTTCACTTATGATCTTGAATATGTCTTTTGCAGAATCCAAGTGCTCCTGTAAATACATAGCTTAAAATAAATGACTGAAAATGCTGGACATAAAAACACAAATTACTGAAAAGATGATTTGAGTTCATTAGTATAGACTTTCCATGGCAAAATGCCTCATACTAAAAAAAGTGATGATTTATTATTATTATTATTTTTATTTTTTTTTTTATACAAAGATTTTATTTTAAAAATATGAAATATAAATCTCTGTTCTGATAGAAACAATATCCACTGAATGAATTCATCTACAGTTATGATTACTGAACTAGGAAAAAGATGCCAGGCAACGGCTAGAATTGAGAATTTTGCTTAAACTTCTGGAACTCCTTGACCAAACATTTTTTGGCCCTCTCCATTCAGCAATTAAGTGTTTTTGCCTTATTTCAAAAACAGTCTAATTATGGCCATGCTTTCTTGAAATTTCACTATGATTTTTATGTATTCAGAATTTCAAACAACAGGAAAAAGAGGGACAAACTATGTGGCCAACTATTAACATTAATAAACCACTAAACAAAGAAAGAAATAAAGTGAAAAACCCCCAGACATATGCGTTTTAAAATTAAATTTGAATAAATAACCAAATGAAACTGTTATCATATATATTTTTAAGTTTGCTGGTCAGTTACTATTTATACTTCAGTCTTGTGTTATCATGTTAATCATGTGCATACATGCAGTGCAGTGGATATTTATACCATTTTTCTAATTTCCTTTACTGAGCAGAACATTCCTTCATGAACTGCATCTGAAACACTTGATTATTCTCAAACATATTTGAGATTCCAAATTTGATCAGATCAGTTAATAGAGTGTTCTTAATATAATAATACTTTTATTAATAAGTTCCAAGGAAACTTTACTGTGAACCTTCCAGAAAGGTGCATCTTTAAAAATCTTGCTTCTATTCAACAGACAGCAGATGTCTGCAATGGTTAGCGGTGGCCTCAAATAAACCAGATTAAAATTGTTTTGAGAGTAGTGTAGATAAAATGTGTATGATATAAATACATTGTGTGCATTATAAATAAAATGTGTGTGTTACAGTTAAAGCATTTTTTTTTTTTTTTTTTTTTCTCCTTATGTATGTTTCTGGAGTAGTCACCTTCCACATAAATTTAATCTGTCTTTCTCTCATGCAGTAGTAAGCTGCCTCGTAGTGAATTCTGTTTCCAACTTTGAGGCATTCTTTGATGAAGTCTATTAAAAGTGTAACATGCTGTTTGGAGGTACTGAAAGTAAAACGGAAGGTGAAAAAAATAGGAAGAAAACAATAGAGACAATCACTACATTCACTGAAGTATTCCTGGAATCAGTCAAGTAATTTCTTTCTTCCTGTTCCAACATGGTCTCAACATGCCATAATAAAAAGATATGATTGTACAGGTTGAGGAACCCATATCCAAAAAGCTTAGGAATGGAATATAAGGAGACAGTCTGAGCACAGGATCCTCCAACTCTAAACATAAAATCAATTTATATTTCATCTACAGCTTAAGTATGTTGTAGGTACTTTGACATAATATTTTAAATACATTTTGTGTATGAAATTTTGCCAGATGAATAGTAGTTGACTCATAAAAATAGTTTTTGCAAGACTAAAATTAATCATTCTGGAGATTACAGGAATCAGTCAGAAGGTAAGAGTACACTGGTAAGAGATAGGATATATTACCCTTCTCATGTTAACAGAAGTATCGTCATGTATATACAGTGTAACCTACTTGTTGATGGCCTTCACAAGCACCTCAGAGGCAATGCTCTCAGCAAATTTGACCTCTTTGTACTCAGGATCCATTTTCTTCAAAATACTGATTGTTTTTGTGATGACACTTTCAAACACATTTGCTTTGTTCTGCAAATAAAGAAGAATTTGTCTTGTAATCCTGGTTTATGAGACCCTAGTTAGAATGGAAAATAAATATTGACACATTGAAAATGATTTATCACGCAATTGATTTGTGACAGATTATTTTAATCTATTCATCTAATGCTGTCTATAAAAAAATGTTTCATGCATAGTGCTTTAGAAATCTATGGTGAGCCATCTACCTTTACAGTGAGTTCTTCAATGTGGTAGAAAAAGTCCTGAACTGCTCTGATAATCTTTGGAATTTTTTGTCCAGGCTTATTAAACAAGGCTTCACAAAAATCCATAAATATGTCACAGACTGTCTCAAATTGTGAACTCAAACTAAAATATAAAAAATACTTTAAATTTGAAATAAAAAAGAAGGAAAATAAATAAGGAAAAAGGAAAGAAAAAAGTAGAAACTTGATTTATACTTTGTTAATGTAATTAGTTTTTAAGAACAATATATAATTTGATAAAGGCTTTTAATACCTAAACTATTTTAGGAAATTACTATTTTCTTTGTAATTTGCAATCAAAAATAATACACATAATTATGAGTTTCAGAGTTGGCTTATTAAACAAAGCTTCACAAAAATCCATAAATATTTTGCAGACTCAAACTGTGAACTCAAACTAAAAGAAAAAAACAGAAGAAGAAATAAAAAAAATAAAAGGAACTTGATTTATAATTTTTCAATTTAACTCTTTTCAAAAACAATAAACAATTTTCAAAAGGTTTTTTAGTACAATAATTTTTTTTTTTTAAATAATTAATTTCAAATCTATGATAATACTGTTATTTCTGCCTTTCAGAAAAGATTCCAAGCTGATTTCAGAAACTGTTTTATTTAAAATATTTTGTAATCTATTCCTACTTAGTATGAAATACTGATTAAGGACAATGCAGATAATAAGAAAGGAAGTGATCTGCCATCAGTTTGATTTGTTTTTAGCAGTAAGTGATTTTTATAAGCACCTCCTCATAAACAGGCCTGTGGTAAACCAGACATGATGTGCAGTGCAGAATGTAAAGTACCCCCCTATGTCAGTAATAGTGAAGGATTGATTCTGTGTCTAGTTATGCCTTAGGCCACAATTGTTCCAATAATCTTCAAACCACTTCTCTTTTAGAAAAGAAGAAATTTGTAAAAAATATATAATCTTCTTACTTTAAACCTTTGAGGAAATATTTCAAACTGGTTTCAGTTTTATTAAGTAGCTTCTCATCTGATGGAAATGACTTGTTGCAAATCCAGCTTTGAAAATTTCTTATAATTTCCTTTATCAACACAGGATCATTTATTTTCTGAAAATAATAATAAAAAACACTATCATGAAAATAAAATTAAAAATGTTATTATTTGTCAGCTTTTTTATTTTGTATACAACAAATAAGAAAAATTATTATAGTTTTATTATTCAGTATATATAATAATTATAATGAATAGTCAATAGATTTTCTCATATTTGCCTTTCTTTGTCTTTGACTATCATACAGATGGAACCTTCATATGTATATTTAAAAATAGTTATGTTTTATCAGCACTATAGCCTTTATTTAATAAGAGTAGGAATATTTCAATGGAAACTGTTGACCTTGTTTAATGTACTGGTATGTATTAATTATTGGTTACTAATGTACTGCTTTTATAGTCTGTGTTTAATACTGATTTGACTCACTTTATACATTTTTCTTCCAGTTTTGTAGTCAACCCAGTCAGATACTTGCCACATCACTTCTCTGACATTAGCAGTAGAGTGCAGAAAACTACCATACTCAAAGAATGAATAGAAATCCAAAAACAAGGTGTCATTTCTTTCCACTTGACCAGAACTAGAAAATTAGAACAGTAGAAGAAGTTGTAGTAGTAGTAGCAGTAGCAGTAGCAGTAGAAGTGGTAGTAGAAGCAGTAGTATTAATAGTAATAATAATAATATTAATAGAAGTTGCTGTTTTAACAACAATAATAACAGTATTGGTAGCAGTAGCAGCAGTAGCAGCAGTATATATGAAATAACAGTGATAACAATAAAAACAACAGTCACAATAATATATTAATAATAATACTATTAATTAATAGTAATCAAACATAACAATTATCATCATAAAATAATACATTTATTATAATAATAAAGAAAGGCGCTAGACAAGACTTTTTTTTTTTTTTTTTTTATGTTTGTCTTCATTTTAGATGTACTGCAAGCTTAAAATGGCTCAGATTATTAAAGACAATCACAAATATTAATTAAAAAAAAAATTAATTATAAAAAAATTAAGATAATTATCTTACTCAAATCCAAAATCAACAACTGACTGGAGAGCAGATTCTAAAATGGATGCATATTCTTCTGGTGTTGTTTTTTCTGATGTTGCGTATTCTCTTTTTAATGTGCTTAGATACTTCTTCAGCTTCTCTCCTTCTAGTGTCTGATAATTATACAGACAGACACACAGATGAATAGAAACAAAATAATAGATAGTTGGTTAGATAGATAGATAGATAGATAGATAGATATAAAGAGATATATAGATGAATGAACAAACAAGCAAATAAATAAATAAATAATGAATGAACCAATCAACAAATAAACAAACAAACAAAAAAACAAACAAACAAATAAATATCTAATCAACAAAGAAATACATAAGTAAAGAAACTAACACACAAAGAAATAAATACCAACATAATGATAATAATAATAATGATGATGATGATGATGATGATAATAATAATAATAATAATAGAGAGAGAAAGAAACAAGTACAGTCCTAATTTAAGTTCCAAAGAATACTGTAAGTAGCCATTTTAAATACAAAAAAGAAATAGTTTTTGTATATTAAATTCATAACATATTATTTTAATCTTTGTAATAATATATTTAAAAATAATACATCTAAATTCAGTCCAAATTCACTTTGAAAAGTAATTATAATTATAGTCAATACAATGGTGGTTCTCCCTTTGTTGAAATCTTGTGTCTACTCTTTAGCATACATACCTGTGTATAGTTTGAAAACTCATAATAGTTAGTTATAAGAATAATGATTTTCAGATGGGTAGACCCAGGACCCACTGACAACAATCTCATCACACAGTTCAACAGTAAATCATGCAATTCCACTGCATCAGCATTTCCAACATCAACAATGTCACTGAAATTTAAATAAGATAAGTAAATGTAGTTCATTAATATTCATTAACATGCACAAAAAAAATTATAATTTTTATTTGATCTGTTTTTAGCTGATCTGTTTTTAGCCGCCGTTTTATTTTTCAACATGATAAAACTAAACACATCAATTTAACCTCAATTAAATATGGGCACATTAATGTACTCCATGACAGAAATTAACATATTAACAACTCTGACAAACATAAATACACATTAACATACAGTATGGCAGACATAAACAGATTAATATACTCTATAAGTCATAACCACAACAACATACTCTTACTGACAGATGAAAACACATTAACATTCTGTTACTTTGACAGACAAAAACAGAATACCATATTCTGTGACAGACATAAACACATTCTATGAGTTATAAACACATTAACATAGTCTATGACAGACATAAACACATTATCATATTCTATGACAGGTATAAACACATTGACATAGTCTGACAGACATAAGCACATTAACATAGTCTACGACAGGTATAAACACATCAACATAGTCTGACAGACATAAGCACATTAAAATAGTCTATGACAGACATAAGATCATTAACATATTCTGTGACAGGTATAAACACATTAACATAGTCTGTGACAGACATAAGCACATTAACATAGTCTATGACAGGTATAAACACATTAACATAGTCTATGACAGGTATAAACACATTAACATAGTCTATGACAGACATAAGCACATTAACATAGTCTAACATAAAGTCTATGACAGACATAAGCACATTAACATAGTCTATGACAGGTACAAACACATCAACATATAAACACATTAACATAGTCTGACAGACAGAAGCACATTAACATAGTCTATGACAGGTACAAACACATCAACATAGTCTATGACAGGTATAAACACATTAAAATAGTCTATGACAGGTACAAACACATTAACATAGTCTATGACAGACATAAGCACATTAACATACTTTATGACAGAAAAAAACCCACAACATATCCAGTGATACAAAAAATCTCCACATTTTCTTACCTCATTATTGATAATATCCACTCAAAAACCATTGTTGCAGTTGCTCCTGCCTTTGTGTCTATCCCAGGAAATTCTGAATTGCAGATTTTGGACATTAATGCTTCCAGACACTGGTTAGCAACTTGTTTATTTAATTTTTCATTGTTAGAATCCTTCCACTCACGGAGTTGTTTTTCTAAAGCATCTTTCGTATCTTCTGATGCTTTCAGAAAGTCATACTTTTTTATTATAGTGACCATGGTTTCTGTGAACAAATAACATAAACAAATATATCTGTAAATACACACATAGCAATAATAATGATGGTAATTATACATGATGCTGCTAATGTACTTATTTATAATAATAATAATAATTATAATTAGTAGTAGTAGTAGTAGTAGTAGTAGTAGTAGAAGTAGTATTTATTTATTTATTTATTTTACAAAATCATTGTTAATGATACCATGTTTTTATCTCTCTAAAAAGGTGTGGGTGTTTTTGTGTTTTATTGCAATTTTTGCAAATAATGTTGTTTTCGTTTTTACTTTTATTTGTATAATTTTTCAAATACATCACGCATTTTTAGTGTTTTTTATTCTATGACAGGTCGTTTTTTGACAGATGGGTGATTCTTAAACACGTTTATTCATACCACATTTATCTCGATATTTTATTTAACGAACTGTTTCGAAATCGCAGATATGCTTATAGATAGTATCATTTGTCTAATTTTGCTGTTGCCACGGTCATTTCCATACACACCAGTCATTACTTCAGAATCGACTAAATACTAGTGACATTTAAAATAATAATTATTATTACTGTTTAAACTGAAACACAGTACTAGAAAACAAACGCTCCCGTTCGTTTCTATGTGTCCCGATCTTACCTGTAGGATATGTGTTGTGTTTGAAACTAGAATTAATAAGTGCAAACAAACAGTTCTCGATCGTTCATGACAATCCTGTCCCCATGTGGAAAGCGATGATCATGATGTCTCGTAATATAATTCAGTCAACGCTGAGATGTCGACACTAAAAAAAAAAAAAAAAAAAAAAAAAAAATATATATATATATATATATATATAGAAATAGCCATTCATTTTTTTTTTCCCCGATCAAAATTAATTTGAAAAATAAATATAATTAATAATTTTATTATTAATTAAGTATAACAACTGACACAGAAATGAGTTTTTAATGTCAGTGATATTATGAGGTTCATATAAGTGTTTTAACACGACGCAAATTATAAAAAGCTTATTAATTAAGAAAACAAAACAATGAAAATAGATTAATATATCACATAAATGAGTAAGCGAATGACTAAATGTTTACTGTGACACACACACACACATTAAACAACAAGAAAAATATATCTGCTATTTTTGTATTGAGAAACATATGTCGTTCTCAAAACCTTGAACTCGATTATGTCCAGTGTATCGATCTGAAATAGCTGAATAACAAAAACTGAAACCAAAATCCTTTCATGCTACCGTACCTAACAATATACATACATATATATATATATATATATATATATATATATAAAACACTTCTGCTGCTCAATATATCATCATAATATTATTAACGTGTTTAAAGAATGGAATAAGTAATATGTATATAAACACTTTACTCAATGCAAAAATGTTTCACATGCTCTGCGAAGAAATCCAAATATTACTACAGCCTTACCTTCTCTGTACTAAGCTGTTGCAGCACTGACTCTGAGAATAGGAAATTCTGTAACCTTTAATAATAATAATAATAATAATAATAATAATAATAATATATACACTGGTTATTAAACGACCGTTCTATAAGTGAACTGTAAACATTTGTTATCGACGGAGAGAGGCGTGTTTGCTTTGTCTCATGAAATTAACCAGAGGAAGATCCACTCATATATTCAAGGGTGGCCAAAGATTTTGTTTCGCTTTCTTTCAAAAAATGAAAAATACGTCAGTAATTTTCACAAATCTTTAGCTGTTAGTAGGAACTGAATAAATTAATGGATTTCACAAAATAACGACTACGTATTTCAAGTACACACATGCACACGCACACAACACATTTAGTGTTGAGTGGTTTTATTTTTTTTAATTTTTATTTTAATTTTTTCCTAATGAGTCTTCGAAGTAGATCAGCTGTGTGTAAATGATATACAATAAGTTTATGGCCGTGATCTTAGCAACAAAGGTATACAAGTTTGTATACACGTATTTTCGATTTGTAAAGAATGCCGTTCAAGGACACAAATTTCTTTTTTTAACTGACCCCTCATAACAGACATTATATCGATATACAATGGACCGTTTTATGTGTGGGTCTGTTTGAAATCATAAACAGTAAACAGAAAAACAACAACAGAGGAACATACATTCATGTAAACAAAAACTAAAATTAAATTAATTGTGAGAAAAACACGCACGCACACACAAAATTCTCAATTCCAAAATTAGTTTTTTGTTTGATTAAAAGATATATATATATATATATATATATATATCTCAGCCTGATTATTTATTTATTTAGTTATATCTTTTATTACTTTAGCAGTCCACTTTCTATTTGTAGTTTTAAGTGAAATTATATGCCTATCCATTTATGATTTTTTTTTATTATTATTTATGATCAAGCAGCTCAGTTCTCCATTCCCTCAAATATATATACATACTATTAATAGTAGCAAGATTTGACAATTATATATATTTCTTCACACACACACGCACACACACAAACATACACATGCATATTAAAGATTAAGAAATACTAAAATATAATAAATGGAAACGCAAAAATAGAAAGAATAAAGGTATTCTCGATTCCAAAATTAGTTGGGCTTTTTTTTTCAAAATTTATTTATTTACTTTTTTTTTCTGTTGTTCTTGTTGTTGTTCATTAAAGTAAAAATATTAATTTTATTTCTGGAATTTTTCTTTTGTACATTTTAGTAAAAATAAGATAAAATAAAATAAAATAAAATTTAAAAAATAAATAATAATTTATCCTTGAATCTTTATCACTTGACGTACATGTATTTATCATGACTTTTGTTTGTGATATTCATTCAAATATTTTATTTATTATTATTATTATTTTAATGAGAAAAAGAAAAACAGAAAGAAATAGTGAACTCGAGCCAAAAATTAAGTTTTTCTTTGTTGTTTTTTCCTTAATTAGAAGAAAAATATTAAATTTAATTCGGCGTATGCGAATAGCATGATGAGTTTTATTGTAGACATTTCACTGGACAATATTTTGCAATTTTTATTAATACAATGTTTTTTTTTTTTTTTTTTTTTTTTTTATCTTTTTAAGATTCATTTATACATTTATGTGGCGACATTTACTTACAGGCTTTTTACGTTATTTTTACATAGAAATCGTCACTGTTATCAAAACACAGCACACACTATGCATATTAACAAATAAAAAAACGAATCGTGACTAAATAATAGCTTGCAAGTTTTTTTCCATAAAATGTATTCTTTAAATGTCCATTATTTTAAACTGAAGCTCAGTAGCATAATAAATAAATAAATAATAATAAAAAATAAAAACAAATTAAAACGTGTACGTGCCTTATTAATATACAAATCTAAGGAAATATGTAATTGTATACAGCATAGCAGTCTGATTATTAATTTCATCTGTTATTACTTTACCACTGCACTATCTGCGTGTAGTTTTATGTGACATTAGGACTTTTTTGTAAATTTTTATTTTAATTTTTTTTTTTTTTAAATTTTTATGATCAAACAGCTGCAATAATAATTATTATTATTCTTAAAATGAAAAAATGTATATTTTATTATTCTCATCCACGTTAATAATATTTGTTGTTTTATATATTATTTGCTGCTGAGGTTTTCATCAGAATTAAAGTTTTTAAAATAAATTCCCCATCTTTAAAATAAAAATAACAAACAACAAATTGTTGTCAGCTTTATTAATTCACAACAGTAACAAAATCAGATACAAAGTTCTGTACAAAGATGCAATTATACAACATGAACACAAATATAATTTCGAGTCATTTTTGTCAAGCCTATAATAAGACAAAATGTAACTGTACAGTACACTTTAAGTGAAGTTGTAACTATTATCCTAATTTCAGTGTTATCTAACGACAAAAGTAAATCAAAACTGATTATATGACTGTGTAAAGATAATAAATACATATGCCTCACTTTGAAGTTAATACATGTCTGATTAAAAAATGAAAATGAAAAATATGAAAAATGAAAAAGTTAAAAGTATTAAAAATCATTGCAAAAAGAATGAAATTGTCACAAAAGATATAATTAAAATACTACTGCAACAGATTTTGGTATATTTCAGTGTTGAACTCATTACGTTAAAGTCACTATGCAGAATACTGTGCAGAAAACTAAAGTTTGTGTTTGTGCATGTACGATTTTAAAAACAAAAATTTTTGTGTATAATTATTCTGTTATTTTGAGGATTGTATGCAAGTATATGAACAGCATGTATATACAAATTCTATCACCCCAGAAATATTTGAATTCATAGAATTTTAATTAATACTGAGAATTTTCCATTACTGATATTTTTATCATTCCTTTTAATAATTTACAGAACACTAAATAATTATAAAATCTCACACAATTCTGATACAAATTTCAACAAAATTTAATTACTCATTATTAATGCAACAACAAAAAAACAACAACGTAATAACAAATTTAAAAAAAAGGAAAAAAAAAAAGAGGTAATAATACCTGGTAATTTAATTAAAGAAAAAGAAAAGAAGAAGCAATAATTAAAAGTAGAAAATTAAGTGTGAGTTAAAGTAAATGTTCTTTGAAATGAGCATTTGATGAAATTATATTTCATATTTAACATGAGATGAAAGTATAACACGTTTAAATAAAACTTAACTGTTTGTTTTCATGCGACATCATGTGATTTAACGTTAACACATGTAGTAAATACACCCTGTATACATAGATATATTCCATTACATAACGTGATGAGTTTCGTTTTCAACTGCAGATAATTATCTTTATTAGAAAATGTTTTAGTGATTGTCTGATTACTGTTATATATGTACATGTATGTGTGTGTGTGTGTGTATGTGTGTGTATCTAGACACATGCACCTACACATATATTGACACACACACACATGCATGCACACACAGATACACAGACATATATGCACACACATGTCAGATAAAATAATTTCAAAAACTCTGAACATGCAACTTTGTTATTTGCCATGAAATCAGCCATGGATTGGTAAGGAAAATGACCATGGTGTATTGCACACTGGGATATGTTTACAAACAAATCTGTATTTCCATCTTCACAAATAAAAATATTATTTAAGTGAAAAGACTTAAAGCAACACTTAAAGCTTTACAAAAACTAAAAACACAAAAATAATCTGTAACAATGACTGTATGCGTGTCTTGTAGTTCTGCTAATAATCTTTGGAGAAAATACAACAAACAATCACTTTGGAAAATTAGCAAAATAAAAAGGATAAAGAAATAGCCGTTAGTTTGGCCAGCAAAATCTATTACAAGAAAACAATGCCAATAATAATAGTAATATTAGAATAACTGTAGTTACAACAACTACAACAACAACAACAACAATAGCAACCAATAATAATAATAATAATAATAATAATAATAATAATAATAATAATGATAATAATAGTAATAAAAATAAAAATAATAATAGTAACGATAAACTGTCAGAAAATTAAAAACATTTGTTATCATCTCTTTACTAATCTTGCATGCCGATTTCATTAAGTTAGAAACTAGGTGTCTGGAAAGTACGTTTAACCAATTCAGACAATTTTAAAATATATCAGGTAAAGAATTCCTTTTGTCCCCGACATGAACCCAGAGAGATAAACATATAAACTTGAACATATGCACTTTTGAAGGCTGTGTGTGTCTGTATGAGTAAAGTATGTGTATTTTTGTCTGTGTGTGTGTGAGTGTGTGTGTGTGTGTAATATATATGAAAGTATGTGTATGTGTATCTGTGTCTGTATGTGTGTGCATGCAAGCACACTATTATGCAGTTTGTGACAATCTAGGAGAGCTGGTGATAAAACAGTTATGTCACTATAAAAATATCTATCACAGAGCTCTCATTTTCTTTAATTGTCTTATTCCATGGCAAAACCATCAACGGTTTTCTCAAGATTCTCTATTAATGTAATGCAGAATTTGGCCTTACATGTTGTTTTATAGGATTCATGCCAAACTGTCTGTATGAGTATATTTCAGTTCTTCTTCTTCAAGACTGCTCCAGTATCCTTCAACAATTTTAACGTCTGCAGAACTGTATGCCCTCCAGACAGTCATTTGTGATAAATGGGAAACGGGATCTCCAGTGAGCTTTCTCAAACTGACCACCAAGTCTTTAGCCCTGACCATCTGTGTTACTGGCTGAGGCCCAGGCACTTCACATTTGTCCTCAGAGGTCACACATTTTAGTTCACACAGCTTCAGACTCTGCCCTCCAGAAGTACACATTTCCTGACTGAGAATTTTCATGTTCCCCAAAGAGGTGCTGATCCAGAGAGTGTCCTCAACAACAAGCAAAGAAGAGATGGACTCTTTTGTCTTCTTTTTCTTTGTCTTGGTTTGTGATGCACTTCCGTCTTTGGAAAAGTCTTTTTTATCATCTTCTGGTTTGGGGACTGACTGCTGTCTTCTTGGTGGTAAACGAGGGGGAACTGGTGGAGCTACATCCCAGAATGTACTTTTACTGTTTTTTTCTGTCTCTTTAGTCAGCACCTTTTTCACTGCCTGAGAAAATGTTGCTGATTTTTTTTTGTTAATGTTTTGCTCAGGGAAAGTCTTTGGTGAATTTTTTGACACTGAATTAAAGGCTGAAGGATGGTTCACTGACAGTAATGACTCTGACACTGTGACTGATCTTGATGGTAGAGGAGGAGGTTTATCACTGTTTGAAGTCTTGGTGTATCGCGGAGGTAGAGGTGGAGTGACGACTGTATCTGTTTCCCGTGAGACTTCTGACCTCGAGGTCTGACGAGGTGGGACTGGTGGGGCATCTTTAAGTGTTGAAACTTGCTTTACTCCTCTTGGTTGTGGGATGGGTTTGGTGTTAACAGTTTCAGATCCCATGTTTAATGATATGTCAGACAGAGAAGCAAATTGTGCTCTTCTTTTTGGTGGAATTGGGGGAAAATGTTTAGCTTTTGTGTTTTTGGTCTCAGTCTCTGTTCCTGGTTGTTCACCAGGTGTATTACTCTTTATCTTTAATCTAGATTGCATTTGTTTTACTAATTGTTTCTCTCTACCAGTTGTAGCTGACTTGTCATCTGCATCAGAATTTGACCTCTCTACTACATTCACACCATCGTGGCTCAGCTGTGCTCCCACATAAACTGGCTCATATATGTTAACAGCAGTACTCTCTATATGTCCTTTTTCTGAGTCTACTGATGATGACTCTGTCATGGAACAGGTTCCATCATCTGGAGGTAACATCGTAAGATAGTCTGGAATATTGTCACATTTCTTAGGAAAAGGTTTTAGGTACAACTCTGAATCCAGGTTGTCTCTCAGTGCCCTCTTGCTATTGTGTCTCATCTTTGGCCAGGTCTGACTGAGACCTTCTG